>JAEOAD010000014.1:29277500-29730000 GCA_036365145.1 Orientallactaga sibirica
AGTTGTTTTGTGCCAGCAAGAAGAAGGTGACTGCAACAGTTTCCAAGACTAAGTTCCTGCCACCTTATCACCCCTCAAACCCAGTGTCCCCTGACCAGTGTTTCCTGACCTCAGAGCTCAACACCACTATCTACTTGTGCAGAGCTACACCGTGTGAGTGGACAGCAATAGAAACCATGAGTTAAACCCCAACTCCTCCCTCTTCCTCTTCCTGCGCCCCATCCTCATCAACAACCTTCCCAAGCCAGTCATACAGCTGGAATCCAACCACCTCTTTCTTCTTCACTCCCATCATCACCTCTGTAGCAGACAGCTTCAGGTTCGCTGAGATGAACTTCCAGACCAGGCACAGTTATGGAGGAAGGGAGGATATTGAAGCTTACAGATCCAGGGAAGTTCCATAAAGGCAATCACAGCCCTGCTCTTCACAGCAGAGAGCAAACCAACCAGCCACCACAGCACACAGAGCAAAAATTAACTACAGCCAAACAGTCACACAGCAGACTTCAAGAACTCCTGCTAGGCACATTTGCATACCTTTACAATGGAATCTCAAACCATCACCACACCCTTAGACTTGGGCCCCAGTGACCTCCCAGTAAAAAATAGGTTCCTTCTCCAGTCACTGATTGCAGGTGATTGCAGATGCAAACTATAAAATAATAAAACACTGAATATATTGGGGACATATATTCAAACTACCACATTTTGCCCTTGGCCCCAATAAATTTAGTTTTGGCCCCAATAGATTTATAACTATCATCATTGTAAATTGTACTCAGTCCAATTTCAAAGGTTCATTTTGATCAACTTAAGATAGTGAGTCCTGTAAAATCAGGCCCTCAACAGTGCCAGAGTAAACATTTTAACTGTATAAGGAATAGCAAGGAGAGACTAAAACAATGCATACTCAATCACCCAGCCATCATCAAACTTCTGCAGTTCAAGTTCAATATAAACCAGAGACTGACAATGAGAGGTTTTCCAATTTCGCCCCTCCAGCTGGGAAAACCAAACCAACCAAAACAAAACAAAACAAAACACTGCACTTCATGGTAGCCTTTTGCACAGTCCTGGTATAGCAAAAACATCTTCAGGTCTTCCTGCAACCCAGGCTAAGTCCATCTTCTTCAGTTGTTGACCACTACTGTGTGTCCTTGGGGCAGGCACTAGATGAACATGACCCTCCATGCATCTGAGTTCAGTTCTCAAAACCCCATCAGCACCTGCAGCCTCCATAGGAAAGACAAAATAAAAGGTGAAAATCCTTAAAGACAAGGGGTGGCCCTCCTTCCAAAACTCCATTGTGACCAGGTGCAGGATGGTAAGGTCAGGGATTGAAGAGGTAGAGGGATCCTCTCCTACACCCAGGGAGCCTGTAGGCCTTTGAGACAGTGTTATCATCTCCCCCCAACCCCTCAGGCAGGCTCTCAAGACTGCTCTAACCTAGGTAGCAAGTCAAGGGCTGGCTTTCTACTTTCTGTCCCACAATCCCTGCCAGAATGCTGAGTCCTGGGTCTCCTCTAGCTGAGCCACAGTCCCCATCTTATCCTACTTCTGGATATGGCAAGAAAAATGTCATGGTTGCCTTGACTCCAGGAGTCTACTTCCTGCTCTTATAGGTGGGCAGATAGGCACAGAGGGGGCACAGTCACACAGCATCAGAATCAAGGCAGGCCCCAAGTAAGATCCCAAGTCTCTGGCATCTATGCAACTATGAGCACTCTGACATAGCACAAGTGAGGTGAGCCTAGAGGGCATGCCCTGCTGCAGGAAATGCAGATCCCAGCTGGGTCCACTCAAAGTGGATATGAAGGGACAAGTGAGAGAGCTGGCCAGATTATGGAGAAACCTGGGCCTTTATATTAGATGAACTTCCAGATCAGGCTCTCTTCTCCTTTTTTTTTTTATTTTTGTTTAAAAATCCAGGGAAGTTCCATAAAGGTGAATTCCAGGTCAGCCAAGGCCGAGCAGCAAAAGACCCCTACCACAGCAAAAAGCAAAAATTAGAGAGAGAGAGAGAGAGAGATAATGAACATGCCAGGACATTTCATATCTTTGCAATGGAATCTCAAACCATCACCACACCTTTGTGCACCTGGCTTTGCCTCTAGCAAGGTGATTGCAGATGCAAACTATAAAATTAAAACACAGGCCATTGGGGGCTTTATATTCAAAGTGCTTTCAATCACTGAACAATGTCACCTGCCCAGTCCTAGGATCCTCTTAAAAAAATTAAGCCAGGGCTGGAGAGATGGCTTTACTAGCAGGAAGTTAAGGCACATGCCTGTGACTTTCCTCGAGGGACCCTGAGTTCGATTCTTCAGGTCCACATAAACTAGATGCACATGGTGGCACATGCATCTGGAGTTCGAGTTCATTTGCAGTGGCTAGAGGCCCTGGAGTGCCCATTCTCACACATTCTCTCTTTCTCTCCTCTCCCTCTCTCTGTCTCTAATAAAATAAATAAATGAAAATAAAATCTTTAAAAAAAAACCAAACCAAAACAAAACAAAACAAAATCCCAGCACTGGGGAGGCAGAGGTAGATGGAATGCAATGGTGACACAGGTGGCCACCCTGAGACTACATAGCTAATTCCAGGTCAGCCTGGGTTGGAGTAAACCCCATCAGCACCAAAAAAAAAAAAAAATTTATTTATTGGGTGTGTGGTGGCAGAGTAATTTAACCTCAGCACTTGGGATGAGGTAAGAGGATCACAGGAGTTCAGCCTGCAGGCCTTGGCCAGCCTGATTCTAGGTCAGGGAGCCAGCTTGAAGTGTTATCATCTCCCCAACAACAGAGGCAGGCTCTCAACCAAAACTCTAACTAGGTAGCAAGTCAAGGGCTGGCTTTCTACTTTCTGTCCCACAATTTATTGCCAGAATGTGTGTCCTGGGTCTCCTCTTGTTGAGCAAATGAATACCTATCTGGCTTTATATGAGTGGCTGGGAAATTGAACCTGGGTTGCCTTGAGTTCACAGTCTAAAGCACTTTAATGGCAGAGCCATCAGAGGCACAGTCACCGGCATCAGAAACCCAGTCCTGAGATCAAGTGAGAAAGCTCACATTCCAGACTAGGAACTGGATCAGAACAGTGAGGTGAGGGGTGGGCTGGCCCTGCTGCTGAAAATGGTGGAATGCTTGTCCAGCATGCAGTGGAAGAAGGGAGAGAGAGAGATCCCCAGCATCACATAAACTGGGCATGGTGGCACACACCTATAATCCCAATACTCAAGAGACAGAGGCAGGAGGGCCAGGATTTTAAGGGCAGCCTCCAAGATGGAGACCAGCCTGGGCTACATGAGACCAAAAATCAAAAGAAAGAAAGAAAGAAAGATACCCAGGGGCTCAGGCTGGGAGCACTGAGTGGCAGGGAGCCAGGGTCTTGGCAGCTTCCTTCCTTGGCGTGGCTGAGGCACAGGCTGATGGCTGTGGCTTGGAGGATGGGAATGAAAGAATAACAAGAAGGACAGAGGGCATCCCAGGCCCCACAGCTTGCATTTCGACCAACACAATCTGCCTGTTGCACCCAAGATAGGAACATAGAGAAGCTGTTCTTTCTGGCAGGACTCAGAGAGGAGGGTTGCTGGCAGACAGGGGGACAGGATAACTCTGGACAAAGTGCTGTGTCCCCATGAGGTAAGACCCCTGATAGGCCTTCACTCAGATCTTTTACTCAGGCTCCTGGGAATGAAAGAAATGAGCCCGAGCCAGGCCCTGAATGAAGCCCATGAGGCCTGCAGCCCCCAAAATAACTCGTGGGAAGAGGGGCTAGTGCAGGAAGGACTAGGCGCTGGGAACTCCACGTACTGTGACCGTGGTTCCATGAGGGTCAGGGGCTGACTTACGGTCATGGTTGACCACTGGGGCTGAGCTTCCCCAGTTCCTTAGTGCTTGGGGAGGAAATGGATTTTGTTGAGCTGAAGCATTCACTACTTCAATTCCCAACAGCCATTTCTTCTCCAGCCCTTGGACCACAGCATCAGTACAGTTTCTGCTTTCCTATTGGTACTGGTATGCTTGCTGCTGGACCCACCCTTTCCAATCCACTGTCATCTTCCTAGAATGAAAATTGGACCACGTTAATCCCTGCTGAAAAATTCTGCAATAGCTCCATAATGGTTTTCATTTTTTTTTAAAAAAGGTAGATTGACCTTTTATTCAAATGAATTCTTAGGCAGAACTCTAATACACAATGTAAGCCAGATATTGCCATAGATAGTCGGGATTAAGCCTATTTTACAAATTCAAATGTACATATGGATGCATTTATTACAAAGCCAGCCAGTGAAAACAGCAATTGTTTGGAAGACAATAAATTTGAAAGCAGGAAATGTAGCTGAATGCCAGGACAGACTTGTCTTCAGCATCCAGCCAATTTGTTTCTGAGTGGTTTCTGCCCACCCCACAGTACTGAGAGTTCTAATTCATACCACTGAATAATACTCAAGAGACAGAGTTTTTTTTTTTTTTTTTTTTTTTTTGGCAGCCTCCAAGATGGAGACCAGCCTGGGCCCAGGCTGACCAAAAATCACTATAAAGAGTCAGAAAGTGGCCTTGAACTCAGGCTGGGAGCACTCTAGTGGCCGGGTGCTGGGTTCTTGGCAGCTTCCACCATGCCTGGCTGAGAACAGGCTTTTGGCTTTGGGGGTTGGGAATGAAAGAATTGAAGTTGTTGCTTTGTTTTAAATTACAGGCCATTTCAACTCCAGATGCCTCTTCTATTAAACAGATCATAAGAAAGGCTTCTTTCTGAGGTTTGAAAGAAATTAGTCAACTTGCAAGCCAAAGTTACTGTGTTAGTGGTCTCCAAGGTGCTGAAATGTCCCACAGTTGAGTTGGGTTTTACTACATTTTCTTTTATTGAAAGAAATTTTTGAGCCAGGCCCTGAATGAAGCCCAGGCCTGAGCCCAAAATTAACTATGGGAAGAGGGGGTGGCAGGAAGGAGGCTCACAGTGATCCTCCTGACCTCAGGTTCCCTGAGGTGCTGGGAATAAAGGTCATGGTTGAACACCACACCCAGCTTCCCTAGTTCCTTTTTTCTTGGGGAGGAAATATCTTTTGTTCCAGTCTGACCTGGCACTCATTCAAGTCCCAACAGGCTTTCTTTCCAGCTCATGGACCATATCCTCAGTACAGTTTCTGCCTCCCAAATGACTGGGATTTGCTGCTGGACCCACCATTTCCAATTTTTTTTCATTTGAGAAAGAATGAAAGTGTGGACCACGTTAAGAGAGCTGAAAAATGGGCATGCAATAGCTCCATAATGGTTTTCATTTTTTTAAAAAAGGTAGATTGCAGATATTGCCATAGATAGTCGGGATTAAGCCTATTTTACAAATTCAAATGTACATATGGATGCATTTATTACAAAGCCAGCCAGTGAAAACAGCAGTTGTTTGGAAGACAATAAATTTGAAAGCAGGCGTTAGAATGCCAGTACAGACTTAAGCTTCAGCATCCAGCCAATTTGTTTCTGTGTGGTTTCTGCCCACCCCCACAGTACTGAGAGTTCTAATTCATACCACTGAATAATTGCAAGTAGAAAGAGTTTTTTTTTTTTTTTTTTTTTTTGGTTTTTCAAGGTAGGGTCTCATTCTAGCCCAGGCTGACCTGGAATTCACTATATAGAGTCAGGGTGGCCTTGAACTCATGGCGATCCTCCTACCTCTACCTCCCGAGTGCTGGGTTTGAAGGCATGTACCACCATGCCTGGCTAGAAGAGTGCTTTTTTGTTTTGGGTTTTTTTGTTGTTGTTGTTGTTGTTGCTTTGTTTTAAATTACAGGCCTTTCAATCTCCAGATGCTCTTCTATTAAACAGATCATAAGAAAGGCTTGATTCTGAGGTTTGAAAGAAATTAGTCAACTTGCAAGCCAAAGTTACTGTGTTAGTGGTCTCCAAGGTGCTGAAATGTCCCACAGTTGAGTTGGGTTTTACTACACATTTTCTTTTATTTTTTGGTTTTTTGAGGTAGCGTCTCACTCTAGCCCAGGCTGAGCTGGAATTCACTATGTAATCTCAGGGTGGCCTAGAGCTCACAGTGATCCTCCTACCTCAGCCTCCTGAGTGCTGGGAATAAAGGCGTGCAGTGTGGCACCACACCCAGCTTTACTATACTTTTTTTTCTCAAGGTAATATCTCCCTCTATTCCAGTCTGACCTGGCACTCATTCTCTAGTCCTAGGCTGGCCTTGAACTCATGGTGATCCTCCTACCTCTGCCTCCCAAATGATAGGATTAAAGGCGTGTGTCACCATGCCCCACCTATTTTTTTTTTTTTTTTGAGAAAGAGTGAGAGAGTGTGTGTATGAGAGAGAGAGAGAGAAAGAATGGGCATGCCAGGGCCTTTAGCCACTGCACTCATGTACGTGTCACCTTGTGTGTCTGGCTTACCGCTAAGTGATCTCTCCAGCCCTCAAACAATATTTTATTTTTTTAAAATTTTTAAATTTTTTTTTGTTTTTTCGAGGTAGGGTCTCACTGTAGCTCAGGCTGACCTTGAATTCACCATGTAGTCTCAGGGTGGCCTCGAACTCATGGCGATCCTCCTACCTCTGCCTCCCAAGTGCTGGGATTAAAGGCGTGCGCCACCACACCCGGCTTTCAAACAATATTTTAAACAATTAAAATGTATAGTAAGGCTGGAGAGATGGCTTAGCAGTCAAGGGGCTTGCCTTTAAAACCTAAGGACCCAGGTTCTACTACCCAGAACCTATGAAAGCCAGATGTACAAGGTGGCACAAGTGTCTGGAGTTTGCAGTGTCTAGAGGCCCTGGTGTGCCATTCTCTCTATATATCTGCCTCTCTCTCTCTTAAATAAACAAATAAAAACAAAAAAATATATTGTTTGAGGGCTTGGGAGATGGCTCAGATAGCTCAGCAATTAAAGGCACTTGCTTGCAAAGCATGCTGGTTTGAGGTCTGATTCCACAGTACACACATAACACCAGATACACAAAGTGGCACATCCTTCTGTTGTTCATTTACAGTGGAGATGCCTTGGTGCACCCATTCTCATTCTGTTTGCAAATATATATATATATGCCGGGCATGGTGGTGCATGCCTTTATTCCTAGCACTTGGGAGGCAGAGGTAAGAGGATCACCGTGAGTCTGAGGCCACCCTGAGACTACATAGTGAATTCCAGGTCAGCCTAGGCTAGAGTGAGACCCTACCTGAAAAAGAAAAGAAAAGAAAAAGAAAAGGAAAAATAGAAAAGAAAATGCATTTCTTTTTCCATGTTATCCCTTCAACTTTCCTCAAAAAATAAAATATCCATCGCCGAGGCCACCCTGAGAATACAGAGTGAGTTCCAGGTCAGCCTGGGCTAGAGCGAAACCTTACCTCGAAACCCCCCCCCAAAAAATAAAATAAAATAAAATAAAATATCCAAGCCGGGCGTGGTGGCTCATGCCTTTGATCCCAGCACTCGGGAGGCAAAGGTAGGAGGATTGCCATGAGTTCAAGGCCACCCTGAGACTACATAGCTAATTCCAGGTCAGCCTGGACCAGAGTGAGACCCTACCTTGAAAAACCAAAAAATAAAAAATAATAATAATAATAAAAATAAAATAAAATATCCTTTGAATAAGAAAGAAAATAAATAAATTGGGTTTTTGTTTTGTTTCTTTTAAAATATTTTATTTATTTATTAGAGAGAGAAAGAAAGACAGGTAGAAAGACAGAGAGAGAGAGAGGGAGGGAGAGAGAATGGATGGCCAGGGCCTCTAGCCACTGCAAACCAACTCCAGACACATGTACTACCTTGTGCATCTGGCTTATGTGGGTTGTGGGGAATCAAACCTGGGCCCTTAGGCTTCACAGGCAAGAGCCTTAACCACTAGACCATCTTTCCAGCCCCCAAATAAATTGGATTTACTGGTCTGCATGACTTCCTGAAACATGGGACTCCACAAAATCTTATATGAGAACCTCAACCCCACTAAGGAAAGTCCAGGCTCCTTGACAAGGCCCTTGGGACTCTCCACAAGCTGGGAGCCCTTCTGTGTTCCCCCAACTCCTGTCCCAACAACCTTGCATTCTCCCACTCAGTACTGATTGCAAACATGGCCCTCCCTTTCCAAAACAATTCCATGCCTTTTGCCCATCTTGTTTTCCTCTGCCTGGGAAACTCTGCCTACAAGCTTTAAGCTCAATGGCATCTCCGGAAAGCCTTCCTGGTGGTAGTAGATTTCTCTCCACTGCGCCACATGAGATCTTTTACCTGAGCGCCCACCATCTCTAGACCCTCCACAGTGCACTGTGAACCCGAGACAGGACACAGCTTAATCACTCTATTGTGACTGTCGACCCGGTGGGCCTCTTGGAGAAGTGTTTCCAGAGCCAGATGCTTTAAGGTCAGATTGGAGGTGTTCGGAGGATGCGTCTGAGCCAGCTTCTGTCCTCAGTCCCTTCCCCATGCTCTGAGATCTGGGGAGCTGGAGTGAGCAAGGCCAAAGACACACCGGGGCATCATAAACTTGCCCAATAGAGGAAGACGAGTTCTATCTTTATATAAAGTTCCGCAGGGCTGATGACCCCACGGAAGTCGCCGTAATGTGAATGGCCAGGGCGAGTAGAATCCGAAGCAGAGCTCCAGAGCTGGGAGGACAGAACTAGGGTGGCGGAGCTCTGCGTGCAGAGCCTGGAACAAGTAGCTGCTTCCTTGAAACGCAAAGAGCACGGGGCGCAGATGCCCAGGCCCAGGGCCCCAGTCGAGGCTCGGGTAGGAGCCCCGTGCCCGGTGCCCAGAGGGTGGAGACCCGAGCGCACAGTGAGGAGCTGGGTTTCCAGGCCAGCTTACAGCCGGGGACGCTGCGGTGAGGCCCGCGGACCAGCTTTGCCAACAAGTGCTGTCCGGACCTCTGATGACAGCATGGGGGAGGAGGGTCCTGGCGGGGAACCCGAGCCCCGGGAGAAGGGGGGGGGAGACACCATCACCAAACCAGAGCTCCAAAAATAAACTCGAGCCCGCGCCAACTGCTGGGCACATTCTAGGGGTTGAGGAGCTGCGTCCGGTCCAGGAAAGGAGTCACGGGTCTCTCCTTCCCCAGAAGGCTTGAGACCCGTCCCTAGGAGTGATACTTCCCCCGTCCCCAAATAAATAAATAAATAAATAAATAAATAAATAAATAAATAAATAAATAAATAAATAAATAAATAAAAAACCCACCCTACCAATCCCCGCGATTACCGATTTGGGTTTCTTCTTGGGCGTGAGGTTGTCGTAGAAAGTCTTGGCCTCTTCCCAGCGTACCGCCGGGGCGGTCTCGGGCCCGGGCCCGGGTTCGCGGGTCCCCCGAGGCTGCCCGGGTTCCATGCTCCGGCTCGCACCCGGCCCGGCTGCAGCAGACGCGGAGCGCGCGGGGCTGGGCTGCGGGAGCCAGGGAGCCGGGGAGGCGCGTCCCGGGCGCGCGCGCGGCCGGTGCGGGAGGCAGGGCCCGAGCCCGGGCCAGCGAGCCGGCCCCGCCCCGGTGGACGTCCGCGGGGCTCCCCACGCCTCTCAGTGGCTGCTCGCGCCGCGGTGTGTGTTTTAGGGGACGACCGGGCTCCTTTGCTCCTGATGCGAACGGGGAGGGGAGGGAGGATTTGCCTCCTGCTTTCCCGGGCTGGGCTTGTGGGGTGCTACGGATTCGGGGTTATAGGGGGTGATGGAAGGACACCCAGAGAGAACAGGCCTGAAAACTTTCTCCTCTAGGATGATAATCTTCAGAACAGAAAATGAAGGTGGGGGAAAGCCCCTCCTTCACACTAACAGGCTTTCTGCCCCCTCAGAAGTCAGGCTGCTTGGACCTTGAGCTGTCAATCAGTCCGTCCCGTGGGCCTGTGATGGATGGACAGCTCCATGCATGAGCAGGCGGGGGCGGGGAGCAAGGCGAGGCTGGAGCAGAGCAGCTCTTCCACACCAAGGCGGAAGGGCTCTTGTCTGTGGTGTCACTATGCTCCTGGGTCTAGTGGGGGATAGGGTCCCAGGAGGTTCTCAGATTCCTAAACCACTTTCTTGCCGGCTCCTTCGTTGGCCAGAAGAGGGCGCGCGTTCCTAGGTTGCCCTCCTGCTGGACTTTGGAGTACTAGTTATTGATAAATGGGTGAAGGCCAGCGGGGCGTGGTGGCGCACGCCTTTAATCCCAGCACGCGGGACACAGGTAGGGGAGGATCACTGTGAGTTCGAGGCCACCCTGAGGCTACATACCGAATTCCAGGTCAGCCTGAGCTAGAGTGAGACCCTACCTGGGGGGGGGGGAGTGGGTGGAAGGAATGAGAGAGGGTAGTTGTGGGGCCTCGGGGAAGACTCGAGAAGCTGGGGAAACCATCCTAGACTCTTGAGCCCACCCCCCAAGCTTAGGTCAGTAGTAAATCACTATTGGGCAGGGAGGAGCCCCTGGGTGATGTAGTTGCCTGTAAACTGTGCAGGACGGGGTAGACTTCTCTGTGATGCAGCTGCTGGAGCCGTTCATGCTCCTGTCAAGAACCTCTCATCCTGCACCTGCGGGTAACCACAATCAACTCATTGGCTCACCAAGCTAGACTTGGATGGAATCGTTTCTTTGGTTTGTTGTTGCCTTCATCTGCAGTGAACAGAAAGAGTCACCAGGAAAAACAAGGGTGACAGTTGCATGGGAGAAAAGGGAAATGATAAGAAGCCTTAGAAGCCCAGCATGGTGGCTCATCCCTTTAATCCCAGCATTTGGGAAGCAGAGGTAGGAGGATTGCCGTGAGTTCGCGGCCACCCTGAGACTACATAGTGTATTCCAGGTCAGTCTGGGCTAGAGCAAGACCTTACCTCAAAAAAATAAGTAAATAAAAATAAGTTGGTCTGGAGAGATGGGCTAGTGGTTAAGGCACTTACCTGCAAAGCCAAAGGGCCCAGGCTCAAATCCCCAGGACCTATGTAAGCCAGATACACAAGGTGGCACATGCATCTGGAGTTCATTTGCAGTGGCTGAAGGCCCTGGTGTACCCATTCTCTCCCTCTCTCTCTCTCTTTCTGTCTCTCTCCCCTCTCTCAAATAAATAAAATAAAATAAAAATTTGAAAATAAGAAGTCTTGGAATTGAGAGAAGTTATGTTCAGATTCATCCTTCTGCAAACTGGGACAGAAGGGGTTGAGCCCTTGATGCAAAGGTGATCTGCCTCCATGCTGTCCAGCCACTTGGTACTGTGTAACTGGCTTGAAAAGATGACCTGGGACTGGGACACAGGGGCTGGTGGTCAACCTCAGGAACAGTTGGGGATGGGGTGAAAATTACAATTGTTTCCTAGGAGTCCTATGCAAACCTCTGCAGGCTGAGTTATACCCAGTGTAAAGCAGAAGGGGCAGGGGACAGAAAAGTCTCTGTGAGCAGAGTGAGCTGACTGGCAGATAAAAATGGGCAAATGCTGGGCGTAGTGGCACATGCCTTTCATCCCAGCACTTGAGATGCAGAGGTGAGCATCTCGCTGTGAGTTCAAGGCCAGCCTGAGACTACATGGTGAATTCCAAGTCAGCCTGGGCTAGAGTGAGATCCTACCTTGAAGGGGAAAAAAAAAAAAAAAAAAGGAAAGAGGGCTGGAGAGATGGTTTAGTGGATAAGGTACTTGCCTGTGAAGCCTAAGGACCCATGTTCAACTTTCCAGGTCCCTTGTAAGCAAGACACACAAGATGATGTAAGCATGCAAGGTTGCAGATGTGCACGAGATGGTGCACATATCTGGAGTTCGATTGCAATGGCTGGAGGCCCTGGCATGCCAATTTGTTCTCTCTCTGTCTCTCTGTCTGTCTCTCATAATAAGTAAATAAATAAAAAGGAAAGAAATCTCCACTGACCCCATGAGAGAAACCATACTGCTCTGAGAAGGAGCTGCCTCTGACCACAACTTCCCAAGTCCTCGCTGAGGCCATTTACGAATTTCCACAGGATTCTGCACACTGCTTCAACACATACCCCAAAGGGGAAAGTTGATGGCTATTGGTTTTGCTTGATAAAGCCACTTTCCCTAGTCTCTTCTTCTAATAACAAGCTCTGTGCCCAACATTCAAAGGTAGCATGTGACTGAGACCTGACCAGTTATCTTCAGGACACAGTGATGACCAAGGATGACCACATTACCCCTTCTGGATGCTGAGAGTTTTGGCTCTTTTTTTTTTCTCCCCCCTCTGGGGTTATTAATTGTGTACCACATGAGCAGGAGACCTATTTTCCTCTCTGGCAGATGGAAAAAGCTTGTCTGGCAGGACAATGAGGAGAGAGAGAGTGAGAGAGAGAGAACAGAGGAGGAGGAGGGAGAAGAAAGAAGAGCCCCAAAGCCTCCTGGTTTGCTTGAGTTGGGTCTTGTTCACATGGTTTTGAGATCTCACTCTGTAACCCAGGCTGACCTTAAACTCATAGCAATCTTCCTGTCTCGGGCTTCTGAGTCCTGGAACTGTAGGAGTGCACGACCATGCCTGGCACTTTCGTTTACTTGTAAGCAGAAGTCCTGTCTCATACAGCCCCTTCCGAGAGCTCTCCGGCTGTAGGGATGGCCTGGCTCTGCATTCTTGGACTCCAGCTGGCGCTTTTCCTTGAGATCCAGCATCTGTTCAGATGACTAAGCTTTGAACAAACCCTCTTGACCTCCCACACCTGACCTGCTCCCCTGGGCAGTTCTGCTTCAGCAGGCCTGGCCCTGTTGGTTAATATTTAGTGGGAATCTGGACATATGTCATCTCTTCCATGATAACGTCTTCTTCTTTGTCCTGTACCCAACCCTCACTCCCACTGCCAGGCAAGTCCCTTGATTCACTGCCTCCCTTTGTCACATTCTGATTCACATTGCCTTTTATGCCTGAGAAGGCACAATAAGTAATGACCTTGATGTTAACACACTGAGTTCAAGTCCCAGATGTAGAATGGTAATTCTTTGAGCCTTTATTTCTTCTTCCTCCTCCCTCTCCTTTTTTTGGAGGATTGCCATGAGTTCGAGGCCACCCTGAGCTAGAGAGAGAGAGACAGAGAGGATGGAGAGAAAGGAGAGAGACTATATTATTTTGCTTAACCTGACAGAAACAACTTAAAGGAGGAAGGATTTTGGCTCATGGTTTCAAGGGGTTTAGTTCAGCAGGACCGACAGAAGTACCCATTGTTTCTGGGTCTGTGCTGGGGTAGAGTGTATTGGTGGTGTGGGCACCCCTTTGTGACAGATGGAGAGAGAGGAGAGAGACCCCTAGGCTGGCCTCAAACACACAGTGATTCTCCTACCTCAACCTCCAAAGTGCTGGGATGAAATGTGTGTGCCACCAAGCTCAGCTCACATCAACCTTTTTTTCTTTCCATTTTAAACTTTTATTTTATTTATTTGAGAGAGAGGTAGATAGAGGGAAAATGGGTGCTCCAGGGCCTCTGGCCACTGCAAATGAACTCCAGACGCATGAACCACCTTGTGTTTCTGGCTTTACGTGGGTACTGGGGAATGGAATCTGTGTCTTTTGCCTTAACCTTTAAGTCATCTTTCCAGCTCACATCAGCCTTTTTAAGATCTTGTTTGGAGGTTCTAGCAGGAGAGCGCGGCTACTCGTATACCCTTGACCGAAGACAGGTCCTCCTATATTCGGGGAAGGTCATCCGAGAGTGCAGCTTCAGGAGGGACACACATGGAGCGGTGAGGGAGGAAGGGGACACCCGCCTAGCCAGCCAGATCAGCCGAATCAACCCTGGCCATCAATGGGGTGACAGATGTTGCAGCCAGATTGCCCTCACATCCCACATCAGCCTTTTTGAAGAACACTTCATATCCAGACCATACATAGACTTTAAATGTGCTCAACCCAGCTGTTTGCCCTGGCTTGTTAGTGGTAGCTATGTGAGGCAGAGGCACACAACTGAATGCAGTAGATACCGCTTCCTGGCTGAGTGAGAGAGTATGAGGGATTTGGGGAGAAGGCAACCAAGGACCTTTGCACCCCAAAGCAGGTAGGGAATAGGACTTCTGATTCCCCCAGTGCGGCTTTATTGGGGAATAGCAGCTTTGAGTTCTCAGGCTTCTGAGTCACCTCCTCAGGTTCATGGTTACCCTGAGGCTAGGTC
The DNA here is from genome assembly GCA_036365145.1 of Orientallactaga sibirica. NCBI lineage: Eukaryota > Metazoa > Chordata > Mammalia > Rodentia > Dipodidae > Orientallactaga > Orientallactaga sibirica. The sequence continues at coordinate 29,291,547 of JAEOAD010000014.1, forward strand.
AGCTTCCTTCCTCAGTCTTAATTGCTTCCTGCCAAGGGAGCTGCCCCCTCCCAGTGTCCTTGAAGAAACCCTTGTAAAAGCAATTGAGCATTTCATTTTTTTTTCTTTCTGATTTTTGTTTTTGTTTTTTAATTGAGCACTTCAGAGGGAAGCAGGTACCTCCATGTGCCATCACTCTCAACTCCATTTAGTTTTGCTGGGGAGGGCGGGTTCTGAGAGGAGCCCTTCATCCCCACCACCCCCATTCTCCCCTCCATATTTGAGTCCTTTGACGTTCTGGACTGGGCTCCCATAGGTAGTTGAATAGGTTTGCACTACACAGTGACTCTTGACCAGCAGGGCAGGTCTGACCTGATATCCAATCTGTATTGTACATGCTAAGCTGAGCACACAGGGAGGACAAGGCTAGACTCCTGCAGAAGGGATGTATTTTTCCAGTGAGCACAAAATGGCATCCACCGCCTAGCTGCAGACTTAACATGGCTGCTTCCCTCAGGACAGTATCTTTTCTCCATCAGCACAAAGGGCAATATATGGACTAACTGTGACCCTGGCTTTTAGCCTTTCTTCCCATCAGCCATCAGCCATTTGTTTGGGTTCTTAGGGTGTCTTCCACCAAGTCTCAGGCCTGCTGCCATCCAGGTCCTTCTGGGCAAACCACTCTGCTCACAGTCCCCACATATCACTGCCTGGTTTGGCCTCAGATGATTGAATCACAGGAAAACACCTCACCTACAGGGTCCCTTCCACAAAGATAAGCCCAACCAAGGGGATCCTTAGCTTTGGGAATTGAAATTAAGAGCAGGGCATGGTGACACACATCTATAATCCCAGCACTCAAGAAAAAGGAGGGGTCTGGGGAGATGGTTAAGTTAAAGGCACTTGCTTTTGCAAAGCCTGACAGCCCTGGTTTGATTCCCCAGTACATGTACATGCTTCTGGCATTCTTTTGCAGTGGCAGGAAGCCCTGGTGTGCCCATACCCACTCCCTCCTCCCCCCGCCCTGTCTCTCAAATAAATAAAATGTAAAACCAAGAAGCATGTGGACTAGGAGGTCAAGGCCAACTTGTCTACCTAGTGAGACCCTGTCTCAAAAAGAAAACACAAGGGCTGGGCATGGTGGTGCACGCCTTTAATCTCAGCACTTGGGAGGTAAAGGTAGGAGGACTGCTGTGAGTTCAAGGCCACCTTAAGAGTACATAGTGAGTTGCAGGTCAGCGTGGGCTAGAGTGAGACCCTACCTGGAAAAAAAAAGGCTGAAGAGATGACTTAGTGGTTAAGGTGCTTGTCTGCAAAGCCTAAGGACCCATGTTCCACTCTCCAAATTCCACATAAGCCAGATGCACAAAGGTGAGGCAAGTGCAAGGTTGCACATGCCCACTAGGTGGCGCAAGTGTCTGGAGTTTGATTTCAGTGGCTGATGCACTAGCGTGCCAATTCTCTCTCTCCCTCGCTCTAAAAAAATAACTAAAAAAGAAAACAGAAGTAGGCGTGGTGGCACACGCCTTTAATCCCAGCACTCAGGAGGCAGAGGTAAGAGGATCACCATAAGTTCGAGGCCAGCCTGAGACAACATAGTGAATTCCAGGTCAGCCTGAGCTAGAGTGAGAGCCTCCCTCAAAAAACAAAAACAAACAAAAAAAAAAAAAAAAAAAAAAAAAAACCCACAAACAAAGCTATAGAGAAAACCTTGTCCAAAGAACGGAAGTCTGTGAGCACAGAGATTGGAAAGGAGAGGCCCAGTTTCCAGTCACAGTTCTTCTGAGGCCCAGACATTCTTTGTTCTTTTTTTTTATATGTATGTGTGTGTGATGTACACCAATAGGAATGTGTTTCTAGGTGTGTGGGTGCAAGTGTGTACTATGTGGGCACATACACATATGTATTCACATATGTATGGAGGCCAGAGGTCTATGTTGAGTGTCTTCCACCTTACTTTTTTTGTGTTTATTTGTTCTTTTGAAGCAGGGTCTCACTTTACCCAGGCTGACCTGGAACTCACTCTGTAGCTCAGGCTGTCCTTTAACTCATAGCAACTCCTCCTACTTCAACCTTCCGCATGCTGGGATCAAAGGTATGCACCACCACATCTGGATTCCACCTTATTTTATGAGACATTGTCTCACACTGAAACTGGGGCTCACCAATTTCGCAACCCTAACTAGTCAGCAAGCCCAGAGGAACCACCTGTAGTTCTCTGCCTCCCTATAGCTTAGATTACAGACAAGTGCCACTGTGCCCGGCTTATTTTTATTTATATTTTTGGTTTTTCGAGGTAGGATCTCACTCTGGCCCAGGCTGACCTGGAATTCCCTATGTCGTCTTAGGGTGGCCTCGAACTCATGGCAATCCTCCTACCTCTGCCTCCCAAGTGCTGGGATTAAAGGCGTGTGCCACCATGCCCAGCTTTGTCCAGCTTTTATGTGGGTTCTAGGGAGCTGAACTCAGGTCCTCATGCTTGTGTGGGAAGTACTTTACCCACAAAGCCATCTCCCTACTTCTAAGGCTCAGACATTCTTGTTTTCCTGTTTTAGGGTCCTTGGAGATCTCTCTTGGAACTAGTTCAAGTGGGTTTCTATGCTATGTGAGCAGATTCCTGGCCAGAACAAAGACCTTAGCCCCACGGTGTTCCTGAGGTCATCCCAGCCATGATCTAGCCCAGGCCTCTCTCACCTGGCCCTAGCCCAGCTTCAGGAAGAACAGCAGACCTCAAGAGGCACAGTCACACCTTTTATTCATTGTCAGTGGGGAAAAAAAACACACACAGCACATGTTACAGGGTTGAACGGTGAAGACAGTCTCTGTGGGCACAGCCAGAAAGCAGCAGCATGTCTGGAGGGGACAGGGGTTACACTGAGGTTCTCCCGGTGAGTTGCAGCCCCTTCTCTTCCTCAGGCTTCCTCTCTGCTGCTATGTAGAAGGTCCTGGGCCTGGCCAGCCTCCACCAAACAGAGAGGGCCGTGTACCCTGGGACGTCCCATCCTGCCCCCACACTCTGGCAAAGCTAAAAAGAAAACCTTCAAAATTTCTGAAAACAAATTTTCTTCTGACACTTTTAAACTGAGTCTAAATTATGTCTTTCCTTAAGAATAATGAATAAAATATGAAAGATATGTATTCTTGCTCCCACAGTGGTTTCTAAAGTCAACACAAAGCCTCACCCAGGGTGGATCTTCAGGAAATATTAGTTGTCTTAATAAATTTTTGTGCAAAAAATATTTACAGTATCATCTTACTATCATGCCTAGAAAAACTAGCTTTCTCCCTTACTTTCTTTATTCCCTTGCCACCCCCACTCTCCAGTATAGATAAAACCTCTAGGGACTTTGTCATTGCCAGGGAAGAAAGGATTCAGTGCTTTTGTTTATAAACTTACTTTTCTTTTTCATTTTAAAAGACAAATTAAATAATTATGACTGTGGCTTTAGGGACTGGAGTGACATCTGAAATAGCCTGTGTTGATGACTTTTAGAGATAAGAACTGGGTGGGGGCTGATCAGTTAGCCCAAAGGATGAATGAGAACAGACTATATCCGAAGGCTGATTCTGAAACCTTGGAAATCAAAGTTGCTGTAAGAAGATACATAATTTCAAAGGAGTTTGGATATATCAGCATTTAACTGTCTATACATTTTTGTGCCTGTGCAAATCATGTACACACATCTCTGCTAACCTTGTGTTCTTTGGCAAGTCTTTCTCAAGCTGGGGCAGGGACGCCTTCAAGGCAGCCCTGGATGCTCTACCACACAGACTCAGGATACCCAAGTGAATGTGGGAGCAAGGCCTGGCTGCCTGTGGTTCCTCCCATCAGCACGATGGCAGTTTAGTTCCTGGCCTAGCATCACATGCTCACTCTTTTGGAGGGTCTGGAACCCTTGGCTTGGCCAGCAAATGCCACCCATGCATATTTGATCATAGCCTGGAGTGATCAATCTCACTGAGTAAGACGACCACTGGCTTGTAAACTACAAAAGCAGTTTTTTTGGGGAGGAAAAAAGTAGGAAAGACAATGCAAGAGGCTTCCGGGTTCCGGGTTCCAGGCCACAGAGGACCGATTAGCCCATTAGCAGGATGGCCCAGGGGCAGAAATGGGGATGCTTGAAATCAGAGGGACTTCAAGCTCCTCCTCCATTTGGAAGACCACAGCCTGAGAAACTTCTTAGCAGGAAGCTTATAAAAGACAAAAAGCCACCTTGTTCCAGAGTCATTCTCTACACAAATCAGGCACAGAAACGAACAGGAAGGGGGGTGAGCCTTGGTCTCCAGTCTTGGCACTGTGTTACTCCTGTCTTGAATAAGGAACCCAAACTTCTTAACCTCAGCTGCCAAGTTCGGAGAAAGGGACTGAAACTCCCTAGCTTCCTGAGCTGTGAGGACAAGATGATATGGGCGATGGAGTCGATGGCAAGCCTTTGAAAGCAATGGAACTCTGTGTAACTGCGAGTTAGGCCACAGGCCCCAGCTTAGAAGGAAAGGCTGTTACGACTTTATCTATCTGCCGTGTTAACTGACTGCATAAGACACACCTAATAGCTCTGGAAAGCAATGGGACATCCCACGAGGCATGACTGGGTAAATACCTGCTAGTTACCCCTTACATTCATCGGCCTCACCACATGGCTTGATCATGGGCCTGACAGAAAGAAGGTGGCACCCCAGTGTCCTTGCCACCTCCAAAGACCACAAATAGGAAGGTCCAATAGAGCTTGGAAACTCTCCAAAAGTGTCTACCTGCAGAAAGGCAGGGCAGGTGGACACTCAAAAGTGAAGGGCAAACCATATCTCTTTCCCACGGATGCGGTCCTCACCACCACACACCCTGGTTTCTCCAGCATCTCTGTACAAGACTCTTCTCATCAGCAGTTCAGGAAGTCAACCCTCCCTGCTCAGCAAAGTTGATCTCTGATCACAAGTGCAGAAGCAAGCAAAACAAAGAACTTGGAGAAGAAAGATGGATTTTGTTTTTCTTATTTGGTAGTCAAAAGCATGCAAGGTATCGCTCAGAGACACAAAGTCAGAAAGCAAAGCTGGTGAACCTAGAAGGTGAGGCGTTACCTGGCAAGGGTTAGAAAAAGCCTTTCAAATGGAGTATGCCCAGCACAATTTTAGGCATTTGATCCATGCAGCCTGAGAGCCTAAAACAGAGGCCAGGTGGTCCTTTTCTTCTACCTCCTTCTAAGAAGCCTCTGAGGCAATGAAAGAACACGCTGAACCTTAAAAAGAGAACCAAACCCAGAAACCAACGAGCAGGATTTAGGATATGTACTTGTCTAGCTTCTGGCAAACCTTGCTGTGTCTCCCTCTGAAGGCAGCACCTAGTCAGAGTCCGTGCGCAACTGAGCGAGCGTCGCTTGTGAAATAGAAAGGTAAGAGAAAGCCGCAGTAGCAAGATCTGCTGCGGGTGCAGGTGCAGGGCTCAGCCCAACCAGAAAAGGGTTATCCATTAAGTCTGGTGGTATTTTTCCCCTTTGAAAATTAGCATTTTTATATTCATTTAAATCACTTTTTTTTTAAAAAATAAGAAACCAAGTAATATAGAGTATATTTTAAAATTCTAATCTAATAAAGTGACTTTAGCTCTTTTAAAGGGCACTGAAAAAATAAGTGTTACATAAATTTTTATTTTTCTTAAAACTTTCACTCACGTGGCACCTAAACTTGCAAGTGCTTTGCATTGCGTCCTTCCTTGGCTTTGGGGTGGAGCTAGCTGGAGGACATATTAGCTCCTCAAGCTAGCCTGCCTTCCTGCACCCTCCTCTCAGTTGCGCCCCACATCCCTATCTGCGATCCCGGTCCTTGGAAGTTGTCCCACTACCCTGGTGAGCTTCCAGAGGGCTTGGGATGTGTTTATGTAAACAACCATATTCTTAGCACCTGAAGGTGCCTGGCATTGAACAAGTGCTCAATAAACATTAGCAGAAGAAACGACTCAACAAATGCTCCAAAGGCTGGGGCCAGAGGGGCCAGGTAGAGTCAAAGGGGTGAGGTGGAGATCACCTTTAAGGAATCTGAAAAGGACAGGCCCAGTTTGGCCCTTTGACTGGGGGCCTGTGGGACCACATTCTCGAAAGCATAACTCTAGGAATAACAGGGTTCCAGCGTGAGACCCCAGTTCTTCTCTTCCACCCCACCCCTTGGGGCAAAAGCCAACTCCCCTATGGATGCTGGTTCTGGGCCCAGGCTGGAGGTGGGGCTCGGTGACAGGCAACCTGAGAGGACCTGCCTCTTTTGGAGGGTGAGGTGGTCCCTCAAGGAACTTGACTGAGAAGAGGAAGGCTTGGGCAGAGGAGTTGGGTGGGTTAGAGAGTGAGGCTGGAGCGCCCCTCTCTCTGGGGAAGGGCCAACAGAGAGGTCATCAAGATGGGAGATGTGGTCATGCCCCTCCTGGCCAGGGTCCCTGCCCCTCACCAGCCTCTACTTCTGCATGTCACACTGAAGCAGCAACACAATCGATGGGTCACTCTTGGCTGCCTCTTTGAACTCCTCCAGTGTAATCTGGTCGTCCTTGTCCTGGTCCATTTTCTTGAAGATCTTGTCCACACGCTGCTGGGGTGTGAGTCCGTCCTGGTTCATACGCATCATGATCACAGTGCCTACCATCTTGTAGATAGCCTGGTGGGGAGAAGGTGGGGGAGGTGTGAACACCCAAGTGGCAGGGAGGATTGGAGATGAATAAAAGACCTGAGGGTGGACAGGGAGAATCCTGAGGGTAGGAGTAGGATACTGGAAGGTGATATATGATCATTAAGACTGGCTATTTAATGAGCCTTTCTGATGAATCATGTCTCAAATCCAACTCTTTGCCCACCCCCACACCTGCTCCCCGTCCCCAGCATTCCCTATTAAACTGACTAGCAACTTCATTCTGCTAGTTGTTCAGACCAGAAATCCTCATACCATTTTTTTTTCTTTTCAAGGCAAGATCTCACTCTAGCCCAGGCTGACCTAGAATTCACTCTGTAGACCCAGCTAACCTTGAACCTCAGCCTCCCAAGGGTTGGGACTAAAGACATGTGCTATCATGTCATTTAAAAAAATTATTCATTTATTTGAGAGAGAGAGAGAGAGAGAGAGAGAGAAAGAGGCAGATAAAGAGAAAGAATGGGTGAGACAGGGTTTCTAGCCACTGTAAAGGAACTCCAGATGCATGTACTACCTTGTGTAGCTGGCTCCCATGGGTTCTGGGGAATTGAACCTGGGTCCTTAGTCTTTGCAGGCAAGCACCTTAACCACTAAGCTATCTCTCCAGATCCCCACCATGCCTTTTTTTTTTTTAGGTAGTATCTCACTCTTATTCAGGCTGACCTGGAATTCACCTACTTCTGCCTCTCGAGTGCTAGTATTAAAGGTATGTGCCACCATACCCAGCTAAAAACATTTTATTTTATTTTATTTTTTATTTGAGAGAGAGAGAGAGAGAGAGACACAACTGGCACCCTAGGGCCCCAGTCACTACAATTGAACTTCAGATGCTTGTGCCACCTAGTGGGCATGTACGACCAGGTGCTTGCCTCACCTTTGTGTGTCTGGCATACATGCGATCTGGAGAGTAAAACATGGGTCCTTAGGCTTCACAAGCAGGTGCCTTTACTGCTAAGCCATCTCTCCAGCCCTAAAAACATTTTTTTAAAAGGCATGGTGGGCTGGGCGTGGTGGCGCACGCCTTTAATCCCAGCACTCGGGAGGCAGAGGTAGGAGGATCGCAGAGAATTCGAGGCCACCCTGAGACTACATAGTTAATTCCAGGTCAGCCTGGACCAGAGTGAGACCCTACCTTGAAAAACAAAAAACAAACAAACAAACAAACAAACAAACAAACAAACAAAAGGCATGGTGGAAGCTGGGCATGGTGGTGCATGCCTTTAATCCCAGCACTCAGGAGGCAGAGGTAGGTGGATCATGGTGAGTTTGACGCCACCCTGAGACTACATAGTGAATTCTAGGTCAGCTGAACAAGACCTTAACTCAAAAAAAAAAAAAAAAAAAACTTTTAAAATTTATTTGTGCATGCATGCATATTGTGACACAGGGCCTTTTGCTGTATATGCACCACTTTATGAATCAAACTTTACAACTACTGGGGAATCAAACCCCAGGCTGGACAGCTTTGCAAGCAAGTGCCTTTAACTGCTGAGCCATCTTCTCTGCCCCAGTTTTTTTTTTCCCTGAGGCAGGATCTCACTCTAGCCCAGGCTGACCTGGAACTCACTCTGTAACCCAGGCTGCTCTCAAACTCACAGTAACCCTCCGACTTTAGCCAACCCCCGCCCAGTACTGGGATTATAGGCATGAACCTCTGGTCTACCCCCAACCCTTTTGTGGAAACAGGGCTTCACTCATTAAATACCTCAAGCTAGCCTAGAACTCATGATCATCCTCCCTCAGATTCCCGAGTACTATGATTATAGGCATGAGATGTACCACCATGCTCTCATGCCAATCTTTTAAATTTTTTTTTTTTTTTTTTTTTGTTTTTCGAGGTACGGTCTCACTCTGGTCCAGGCTGACCTGGAATTCACTCTGTAGTCTCAGGGTGGCCTCGAACTCTCGGTGATCCTCCTACCTCTGCCTCCCGAGTGCTGGGATTAAAGGCGTGCGCCACCACGCCCGGCTTTAAAAAATATTTTTATATATTGTTTCAAGCAGAGAGGGGCAGTGAGAGAGAAAGAGAGAGAAAGAATGGGCATGCTGGGCCTCTAGCAACTGCAAACAAACTCCAGAGGCATGTGCCACTTTGTGTATCTGGCTTCACGTGGGAATTGAACTCGGGTCATTAGGCCTTGCAGGCAAGCACCTTAAGCCGAGTCATCTCTGCAGCTCTCATGCCATGCTTGATTCTCCTCCTTTTCACACTGTACATCGAATCCTTCAATAAGACTTGTCAGTTCTAATTTTGTACTGGATCTTATTCCCTGCCTGCTCTCCACCATGTCCACAACTCAGACATGATGTCACCTCCAGCAGCTCTTGGCTGGACTGCTGTGGAAGTGTCGTGGTCTCCTAGCTTCTGCTGCCTTCCCTTTCCACCAGTCAATTCTTACTCCAGCCTGATGGGACTCAAGGCTCCTTATCAGGCCAATTTCTTACCATTCTCCCCTCTATTCACATCGTTGGTTTTTGTTGTTGTTGTTGTTATATGTTTGTTTTCTGGTCTCCCATCACTCCTTGCCAACACAATCTCACCTGCATATGCCCTGTTTTCTCTTCAGATTGTATAAATCTTTTGCCTTTTACAATATCACCAGCATGTATGATGACATTTAGGTTTGTATCCTCACATATTCCAGGGGCTGCTCAAGTTCACACGCATATAAATCTACATCTCAGCTGGGCATGGTAGCACATGCCTTTAATCCTAACACTTGAGAGGCAGAGGTAGGAGGATGGCTGTGAGTTCAAGGCCACCCTGAGACTACATAGTGAATTCTAAGTCAGCCTGGGCTAGAGCGAGACCCTACCTTGAAAAACAAAAACCAAAAACCCAAAAAAACCAAAACCCTGCATCTCTTCTATCACTCCTCTTCTCCTTGCTTTGTGTCTTCATAGCGCTTAAGGCTGATATGGCCCAGTTTACTTAGTTTTTACCTTCCATGAAAGCAGGAACTTTGAAAAATGCCTGGCTCAGGTCAGTTCCTCAATACTTCTTTCTTTTCTCTCTCCCTCTTTTATTTATTTATTTGCAAGTAGAGAGAAAGAGAGAGAAACACAGAGAGAAGGGGTGTTCCTGTCCCTCCAGCCACTGCAAACAGACTCCAGATGCATGCACCACCTTGTGCATCTGGCTTTATGTGGGTACTGGGGAATCAAACTTGGGTTGTTAGGCTTTGCAAGCAAGCACATTAACTGCTGAGAAACCTTTCCAGTCCTCTTTCTTTTCCAAGGAAGCTCTCACTCTAACCTAGGCTGATCTTGAACTCATGGCGATCCTCCTACCTCTGCCACCTAAGTACGTGTGCCGCCATACCTGGCTCTTCTTTTCTTCTTTCCTTCCTCTTCTGTCTTTCTTTCTCCCTCCCTCTCTTCTTTCTTTCTTTCTTTCTTTCTTTCTTTCTTTCTTTCTTTCTTTCTTTCTTTTCTTTCTTTCTTTCTTTCTTTCTTTCTTTCTTTCTTTCTTCCTCCTTCGTTCCTGTTTTTTTTGAGGAAGGGTCTTACTCTGGTCTAGGCTGACCTGGAACTCACTCTAGCCCACATTGGTCTCAGATTCACAGTGATCCTACCTCGTCATCCTGAGTGGTGGGATTATAGGCACAAGCCACTATGCCTCCTTTCACTTCTCTGAATCAATTAACAGGTTCCCTAGATGTGATTCACTAGTGGCTGCCCCTCGCTACCTTTTGCTCACAATGGGAACTGAGCTATCTGACACTATCTAGCCCATAGGTCAAACAGTGAGAACAGGCCTTGGTAACTGGCCATGGGACCCTGGGAACTGGGATGGGGGTATTGGAGAGCAGGAAGAAGACTCCTGAGGTCCAAGGACATGCAGTGCGCACCCACCCACCCTCCCTGGCCATGCCTTTCCCAGCACCTCGATGATCTCCAGCATCTCCAGGCGTGTGATGCGCCCGTCCCCATCCAGGTCGTACATCTCAAAGGCCCAGTTGAGCTTCTGCTCGAAGCTGCCACGGGAGGTGACCGAGAGGGCGCAGATGAACTCCCGGAAGTCGATGGTGCCATCGCCATTCTTGTCGAAGGTGCGGAAAGCGTGCTGAGCAAACTTGGAGGCGTCACCGTAAGGGAAGAACTGAAGCGGAGGTGCAATTGTTGGGGTGCGTGGCAAGACTCCTCTCCCCACAAGCCCTGAGATCCCTCCCCCCGTGGGACCCAGGTACCCGCAGCCCCTTCCTGCACCTTGATGTAGAGCTGCTGGAACTCCTCCAGGTTGAGGATGCCGCTGGGGCAGTCCTTCAGGAAGCCCTTGTACCACTGCTTCAACTCCTGCTCGCTGAACTCCGTGTTCTGCACCAGGTCCTCCAGCACCTCGGGGGCCAGCTTGCTGTTGGTCTTCCCCATGGCAGGCCTGGGGGCAGGAATATTCTCCATCACTGTGGTCCAAGGTAAGGCCCTTGCCTCAGCAAAGTGGTCCCTCAACACCTTTCCCACCTTCTACCTTTCCTCTACATTCCCTCCCACATGGAGCCTTCCTCCCTACAGCTGTGATCCCTCCTTCCACAACAGATGTCCCCTCCTCTAGCCACCGACCCCAGCAAACCTTGCCTTCCTTCAGCACTGTCCTGCCTCACTGGCTCACTCACTCACTCCTTCCCATAGGAAGCCTACTACCCTTGGACAGTGGATCTTCTCTTCCGCAGCACACTTCCTCTCCCTCACAACATCCTACACCTCAGAGCTGAGGGACCGGTGGTGCAGCATGCCACAACCCCTGTCTTGTCCTTTTCCATCTTTCTTAGCTCTCCAGGACCAGAGCACAAAGCCTCAACTCATCTCCCTGCTAGTCAGGGCTTTCTGTATTCAGTCTCCTTCATCCTAGGCAGGCTCCTCTCCTCTCAGGCTGAGGCAGGATTCTCCTGCCTACCCCACCCTCAAATCACCTCCCCAGTTCTTCCTCAAGGACTTCCGAGGAGCCCTCAGCAGGAAGTTTTCCTCCCTCCTTCCTGTGTACAAGTAGGAGTTTTAGCCTGGAGCGTTGATGAGTGATTATGCTTGGCTTTTTGTTAACCCTGTTAGCCCGCTCACTCCCCGAGCATTTGTTGAGGCTGACTGCACTTCTTAGGGACGGAGAAAAAGCCAAGACAAGTCAGCCTTCATTAGCTCCTAAGTGGTTCACAGAGGTAGATGACTGCTCTTCAATCCATGTTCTGTTGTCTTTCTTTCTCCCTCCCCTCTTCTTTCTTTCTTTCTTTCTTTCTTTCTTTCTCTCTTTCTTTCTTTCTTTCTTTCTTTCTTTCTTTCTTTCTTTCTTTCTTTCTTTCTTTCTTTCTTTCTTCCTCCTTCGTTCCTGTTTTTTTTTGAGGAAGGGTCTTACTCTGGTCTAGGCTGACCTGGAACTCACTCTAGCCCACATTGGTCTCAGATTCACAGTGATCCTACCTCGTCATCCTGAGTGGTGGGATTATAGGCACAAGCCACTATGCCTCCTTTCACTTCTCTGAATCAATTAACAGGTTCCCTAGATGTGATTCACTAGTGGCTGCCCCTCGCTACCTTTGCTCACAATGGGAACTGAGCTATCTGACACTATCTAGCCCATAGGTCAAACAGTGAGAACAGGCCTTGGTAACTGGCCATGGGACCCTGGGAACTGGGATGGGGGTATTGGAGAGCAGGAAGAAGACTCCTGAGGTCCAAGGACATGCAGTGCGCACCCACCCACCCTCCTGGCCATGCCTTTCCCAGCACCTCGATGATCTCCAGCATCTCCAGGCGTGTGATGCGCCCGTCCCCATCCAGGTCGTACATCTCAAAGGCCCAGTTGAGCTTCTGCTCGAAGCTGCCACGGGAGGTGACCGAGAGGGCGCAGATGAACTCCCGGAAGTCGATGGTGCCATCGCCATTCTTGTCGAAGGTGCGGAAAGCGTGCTGAGCAAACTTGGAGGCGTCACCGTAAGGGAAGAACTGAAGCGGAGGTGCAATTGTTGGGGGTGCGTGGCAAGACTCCCCCTCCCCACAAGCCCTGAGATCCCTCCCCCCGTGGGACCCAGGTACCCGCAGCCCCTTCCTGCACCTTGATGTAGAGCTGCTGGAACTCCTCCAGGTTGAGGATGCCGCTGGGGCAGTCCTTCAGGAAGCCCTTGTACCACTGCTTCAACTCCTGCTCGCTGAACTCCGTGTTCTGCACCAGGTCCTCCAGCACCTCGGGGGCCAGCTTGCTGTTGGTCTTCCCCATGGCAGGCCTGGGGGCACAGGAATATTCTCCATCACTGTGGTCCAAGGTAAGGCCCTTGCCTCAGCAAAGTGGTCCCTCAACACCTTTCCCACCTTCTCCCTTTCCTCTACATTCCCTCCCACATGGAGCCTTCCTCCCTACAGCTGTGATCCCTCCTTCCACAACAGATGTCCCCTCCTCTAGCCACCGACCCCAGCAAACCTTGCCTTCCTTCAGCACTGTCCTGCCTCACTGGCTCACTCACTCACTCCTTCCCATAGGAAGCCTACTACCCTTGGACAGTGGATCTTCTCTTCCGCAGCACACTTCCTCTCCCTCACAACATCCTACACCTCAGAGCTGAGGGACCGGTGGTGCAGCATGCCACAACCCCTGTCTTGTCCTTTTCCATCTTTCTTAGCTCTCCAGGACCAGAGCACAAAGCCTCAACTCATCTCCCTGCTAGTCAGGGCTTTCTGTATTCAGTCTCCTTCATCCTAGGCAGGCTCCTCTCCTCTCAGGCTGAGGCAGGATTCTCCTGCCTACCCCACCCTCAAATCACCTCCCCAGTTCTTCCTCAAGGACTTCCGAGGAGCCCTCAGCAGGAAGTTTTCCTCCCTCCTTCCTGTGTACAAGTAGGAGTTTTAGCCTGGAGCGTTGATGAGTGATTATGCTTGGCTTTTTGTTAACCCTGTTAGCCCGCTCACTCCCCGAGCATTTGTTGAGGCTGACTGCACTTCTTAGGGACGGAGAAAAAGCCAAGACAAGTCAGCCTTCATTAGCTCCTAAGTGGTTCACAGAGGTAGATGACTGCTCTTCAATCCATGTTCTGTTTGCACTTGACCCACAGGGGACAGAGCTGGGGGTTTTAAGGCACAGGAAGCTAACATTCATTATATAACACTGATGGGAGACTTACGGTATGGTAAGTCCTAACATAGGTCCTGGGAACTCACAGAATTTGGAATTTTCCCCTTGTTTGCAGTGTACAAGATGACTTGGGAGGGGAAGGGGGTGAGTGAGTAGAAGGGCCGGCTCCCCAGTTCAGGTCTCAGATAATGATGTTATAGAACAGAGATTGTGGATAGACCGAAACGTGTTAAGAAGGGGGAACTTGGTGAGTGGATTCAGGGGTAAAACAGACCCAGGAGCCAGGCAGATGATCAGAATTAGGGTGTTGTTGCTGTAAAGCAGAAAGAGGATCAAATAAGCCCACAGCTGGAACAGGAACCCTGCGAAGGAGCCTGTGCCAGGAGTAATATTTGCAGAGGGTGACACAAGCTATCCCCGAGAAGCCTGGCCAGGTCCTACAAGCTAAGTGGACATGTGGACATTCTTTTTTTTTTTTTTTTTTTTTTTTTTTGGTTTATTGAGGTAGGGTCTCACTCTAGCTAGGCTGACCTGGAATTCACTCTGTAGTCTCAGGGTGGCCTTGAACTCAAGGCGATCCTCCTACCTCTGCCTCCTGAGTGCTGGGATTAAAGGCGTGCACCACCACCATGTTCGGCCTGAGTGGACATTCTTGTCATGAGAATATTGTCCCCTCAGAGCATGGGTTTCCCAGGTCACAGCCTGGGAGGTGTCTTTGGCCTGCAAAGAAGTGGAACCAGACTCCCACCTTGTGGCAGCCTGTCTTTAAGACACTGTGAAGTCTTTTGTCTTTGTTTGTTTGTTTTGTGAGAGGTAGGGTCTCATTCTAGCCCAGACTTACCTGGAATTCACTATGTAGTCTCAGGGTGGCTTCAAACTCATGACCATCTTCCTACCTCGGCCTCCCCAGTGCTGTGATTATAGGCATGCATCACCACACCCAGTGACATTCTAAAGTCTTGAAGCCTTTGGATTGGCTGAAGGAAGTCCACTTTCACAGTCTCTTCTAAGAGAGTGTGGCCAGTTCCATGTGTCCCCTCACCCAACCTAAGCTAGTTACAGAACATCTCTGGATCTCAGGCTCACCCCTTTGGGCCACAAGAAGATCCAGGAATATTGAAGATGGGAATATCTTCCTTACCCTTTACCCTCAGAAGATGAGGAGGGATCCTATGTCCTCAGGAGAAGTCCAAGGTGGGGGTGGAAAGGTGTGTCACCTCAGGAGCCTGACGCTATAGATTCCAAAACAGTTGCACAAGGTCCAGAGTCAATGGTGCCTCTGAAACACCCATAGGCAGAAGGCAGAGCACATCCTCAGCTGCCTCCTCCCTAAACCCAGAGATTCTGCAAGCTCAAGGTATCCACTCAAAAACCAGACACCTCACAAAGGTGTCAGGTGGGGGAGTCAGAGCTTCTCCTAGGTGGCACTTTTGGGATGTGCCTGAGTGTGTGAGGGGCTGGGTCTGTGTGTGGGAGGGTGTCAACGCGTGAGGCTGAAAATCTGTCAGTGCGCACATGTCTCTGTGTGTGTCATCGTTGCTGTGTGGCTTTCTCCTCCCTGCCCTATGCTGCCTTCCCCACACGTTTATCCCCTGGAGCCTTATCTGGTACCCTGCCCCGACATGGCCCAGACTGGATGAGGATTAGACTTCTCTCTTCCTTTATCTTCACCTACTGCTCTTAGTCAGAAGGTCAAAGTCAATAGTGCCATTTGAGATCATCCTTTTCTTTTAGCAAAAACAGAGAAAGAGGCTGGAGCGATGGTTAAGTGGTTGAGGTGCTTGCCTGTAAAGCCAAAGGACCCAGGTTCAGCTCCCCAAGACCCACGTAAGCCAGATGCACAAGGTGGAGCATGCATCTGGAGTTCATTTGCTCTCTCTCTCCCTCTCCCTTGTTCTTAAATAAATAAACAAATAAATGAAAGCTATTTTTAAAAAACAAAGAGAAAAGAGAAGAGAGAGAGAGAGAGAGCACACGAGTGAGAACACGAATGAACACAGTAGCTCAGTGCAACCCATCATGTCAATAGAGGGGTCCCCATGAGCACTCAAAAAGAATTCCTACCACCTGCCTGGACCATCCTCTCTACATCATGGTTACTCTTCCTCAGCACAGACCTCCAGCCCTCCTTACTTTCTGGGAAAAATCAGCTCTCAGAGGGGGAGGGGGGCAGTTTCAAGCTCCAGGGCATGGTCTCTGATCACTAGGAAATATCCACTCTGGTGGATGCCCACCAGCACCTCTGAGTCAGCACAGGTACAGTCAGATTCATCTTTAACCTGAGCTCATCCGTCTTTCTCCACTGCCCCTTCCCTCTCCCCTTCGTCCCTGGAGTTGAGGGTTGGGTGGGAAACTTGCTCTATGAACCTCCACATGTTCTTCTCCCTTTTCTTTCCATGAGTTTCAGTTTGTCATCAACCACCCCTCCCTTTTTTTTTTTTTTCATTTGAAATGTTCTGGAATCTTCACTGTGTCCATAGCCAGGGGCACAGCTGACAGGGCTGAATTCCAGCAGAAGTTCTGCTTGCTAAGCCGGGCCCGGGGCCATGGGGCCTACCTACCTCACAAGAAAGATCTTACACTTGACTCCTCTATTTCAAGAGGATGATACCTCCCCCAGTTACAACACAGGAGAGGTGATCTTTTAAAATGCCAGAATCTTCTAGAATTTTGTCTCAAGTTACCCACCTGTTGAGCTTTCTTCCACTGCTGTCCTCACTGTCACATGCTCTTCTCAAGCCAGGCTCCTCACATCCAGAACCCCCTTCACCTATTTGATTAGCTCATTTCTCTCCCCTACCATCCTTTCTTCTCTTCTGGGCAGCTAAAAACCACGAGAGGCTATGGTGTGGAGCTCCCCCACAGATGAAACCCTCACCCCTCCCTTGGTGCTCTATGGTTCCACGCAAGACCTTTGCAGTCAACTTCTGCCTGAGCCAGTGAAAATTCCCCAGGCCTTTTTACTCGATAGCAAGGTTTTCTCTTCCCAACAGGACCTAGACTACTTTTGAGCAGCCTGGACAGTAAAAAGGTGTTTGTCTCCTTATGCCCAAGTCTGCTGCCTTGCAGCTCTCCTCACTGGTCCCCATCTCACTTCCGTGCCTGCACATGAGCACCTGCAGAGTCCTGAAGGCAGAGCCTAGGAGACTGCCATGTTCCGTGAATGTTTCAGATCAGGAGAGAAGAGAAACCTCCCCACTTTTTCCTTGGAACTATGTCACACTGTTTTGTTTATCTGTGATCAAACCGGCTTTGGAGACAATGGAACCCAGAGCCTGGGGTGAAGGAGGAGGTTCACTCAAGGTCAACTGGAACCCATAAGCAGCAATGTGAAGGCCAGAATCTATGGGGGGGGGCATGTTCTGTTGGAGTGGTGGAGTGGTGTCCTCTGGAGGGCTGTCCTCCAGCTGAGAAGCTAACACTTCGAGGAGCTAACACTGCCCAGTGCACAAAAACTCTGCCCTTCTGTGTTCAGAGGCTTCTTCTAGGGGTCTCGGGGTTGTGGGCTTTGACTGGAGAGGTGGCAGTGAGGGTAGGAGGGACTGAACAAGACAATAATCCCACACCCTCCCCTAGCTTCAGAGGAGCTGGTGCTGAGGCAGTTGTCATGGCAACAACAGCTCCCTGGTCAGGAGATTTTTTTCTCTTTCCCTCTCCTCCCTTTGCTCTTCTCCAAGCAGCAGCAATAGCAGCACCATGTCTTCTCCCTGTCCTTCTTGATGAGAAGCAGGGGTGATATAAGATGAACCCTGTTGGCCACCTCCAGTTTGGAGCTATTCATGGCAGGGCGGACTGGAAGTCTGGGAGAGACTCCCAAGAGGCCTGGAGAATGGATAGTAGGGGCTGGTTTGTATCTAGGCTTGGGTGAAAAGAATGCCGTTTCAGTAAGGCCAAGACCCCTTCTCACAAGGTTTCCTCTCAGAAATGTCCTAATGGTTCAGGGCTCTGTTTTCTCATAATCAACCCTCGAACCAGAGTGTATCAGAGTAGAAAGACTGGTCAAGACCATCTCACCCATTCCTCCCTCTGCTCTGCTGCTTTCTCCATTTCACAAATGATCCGAGAAGGAAAAAGACTTGGCTAAAGTCAAACAGCCACGGAAGCAAAATCAAGATTCTTCTGCTTCCAGATCCAGACCGCTTTAAGGAAAGTAGAGACACAGTCCATGTGGATCTTTCACTCCATCGTTACTAACCATTCACGAGAAGGCCAGAATGGTACTGATTAGAAAGATGCTTGAGCGGTGGGATGGGAGGATTTGATGTATTGGCTGTGAGGGGTGAGGGTGTCAAGGCTGGAGCCTTAAGCACCACTGACAGACTACATGTGGTCTTCTTGGGAGTGGCACCCCTGGTTCATCCTCCAGACAGGACAAAAGTTGGGGAGGGGTCTCTGTCTAGCTCTGGAGGCTACTGGAGGGGAGCTGCTGAGAGTAGGAAACTTGGGGGCCCTCTTTCCTCCCTTAGGCATGCTGGGAGCTGTCAGTTTGAGGAGTGGGGATAATGTGAGCGGTAAGTGGGCTCACTGTGATCATGGGGGCTGTCTTGAGGGACAGGACCCTGAGATGTGAAAGATGGTGAGCTGTTGCTGTGGGTGGGGGCTAGCTCCAGGTGCAGGTTTCCATGGAGCTAGGCAGACCTCCCATCTCCAAAGGCAACGGGAGGGAGGGCGATAGGAACCTCCCGAGCGCCAGCGACACCACACCCCCAGGTGTGTGTGTGTGTGTGTGTGTGTGTGTGTGTGTGTGTGCGCGCGCGCGTGTTCACACGGGGGGGGGTATCAAAACAATGGTTCTTACCTGAGTTGAGGTTGAGGAGGCAGTTGTGCCTCCTTCCCTGGACCCCGGACTCGGCTTGAAGTAAAGATTCCTTGCCCAGGGCGGGCCCTCCAGATGGCTGTGCGCCTATGACAGACCCAGGGTCAGGGAGATGGATGGGGGCAGGAGATGAGGATGGGAGGGAAGGGGGAGGGGCCCAGGGCCTCCGCCCAGCGGACTTGCTCCGAGGGACCCGGCTGCA
The DNA here is from genome assembly GCA_036365145.1 of Orientallactaga sibirica. Taxonomy (NCBI): domain Eukaryota; kingdom Metazoa; phylum Chordata; class Mammalia; order Rodentia; family Dipodidae; genus Orientallactaga; species Orientallactaga sibirica. Next base: position 29,310,261 of record JAEOAD010000014.1, read on the forward strand.
CCCGCGTTTACCTGAGGCAGCTAGTGGGATCGCTGGATGGCTCCGAGCCTCGGCGGGCCGCGGGACTAGACTGGCTAGCAGGCTGGACCACTAGGATCTAAGGTCCTCTCCGGAGCCGCCTCTCTGCTCTTGTATCACTATGTGCCTCCCGAAGGCGACACGATTTGCATAAAGCCCGCCCCATCCCGGGCAGCTTGGATGTCGATTGGCTCAGCTGGGGCCCGAGTGACAGGCGGAGTTTCAGGTGGGGATGGGGTGGCCAGTGAGGGCCTGACCACAGAAGCACGCCCCCCTGACCTTCCCTGAGTCTCGTCTGCATGAGGGAGGCCTGAGCCCCCTTCTGTCCCCCACCCCGACCGCGACCCCGAGGCTCAGAGACACGGCAGCAGTTTGGAGCGAAAAGTAACGATGATTGAAGTGGATGGGGGGGGTGGGGGGTGCGGGGAGACGAACACAACCGCACCGTTGCTGTGGAAACAGGAGAACCACCGTAGAATCTCGAAACCTCCTCTCTTCCCGGGCCCCAGCGGGGGTGGGGGTAGACCAGGGGATGGATGACTCACAAGATGAGGACCCCCCCAACACTCTCTCTCCTCTATCTCACCCCAGACTGGAAGGGTTCAGAGAGGAGTGTCAAGGTGGAGGAGATGGAGTGGTCAGGAGCTCGTGCCTTGGCACCACCGGTCTCCCCCACTCCGGGAAGGGGGCGAGCGCGCAGCAAGCGCAGGAAACATGGCGAGGTACCCTCTACCTGGAGGGCTCCCGCCGGCGGGTCCTGAATTCAGATCCCTCCTTAGCCCCTATCTTAACATCCCGAGGAACCCCCACTCCTCCCTCCCCAGAGGCCTCTGGTTCTCCCCGAGAAGAACCCATCTACCTACCCCGTGGACCCCTCGATTCCCCACCCTCCCTGCTCCCTGGGTGTAGATGGAGCTCGTCCCCAGCCGCCGCCAGTCTCCGGCCTCGGATGTTGACACAAAACCGAGGCGGTTTACACTGAGCGGGTCTGGAAGGTTTCAGGGCCCGGCAACACGTCCTCCCATCTCTGGATGGGGGTTCTCGCCTCATCCAGCCCGGGACACTACGGCTGCCACGGCGTCTGAGAGTTCCCAACCCACGGCTGGAGGAGAAAGGAACTCTTTGGACACCAAACTGGGAGGCGAAAGGGGAGCCGCAGCTATGTCCCGGGCTGGGCCACGTGCGGAGGAGGGACTTCCCTGCATCCATCCGAGGTGGGGACGGGGCGCCTGGGGATTGGTCCAATGGGATCGCGGATGCTGAAGAGCTTGGGCGAAGAGGCAGGGCCTCGGTCTAAACAGCCTATGTAGAGATAGGCGGGGCGGTGGGGGATGGGGACAGGCCTGCCACCTACAGGCTTAGCGACAGGTCTCAGAAATTCCCAAGCTAAACTCACTAGGGAAAAAAAAAACAACGGACATCCATCTTCTCCATGTATTCTCATCCCCCCTCCCGTCCCCCTTGAGCCTGTTTCACTGTCCCATTCTTCTGGATGCAGGCTATATCTCTTCTTTGAGATCCTCGAAATGGGCTCGGGGCTCCACTACACTTGTGTTACAGGTGGGGTCACATGCCTGGCATCCTTGGTTGGTGGCTCCTGCAGGCAGGTGCTTGAACCTTCCTCTACCAAGACTCTGCTCTAAGTCCTGGGGTAAGAGCGCACCTGTTTACCGTTAACCATAATTCAAGGCACAAGGAAGTGGGGTTACTGTAAGTGGTAACCGAAATCTTAAAATGGAGACTCACTTTTTTTTGGGGGGGGAACTTTTCGAGATAGGGTCTCACTGTAGCTCAGGATGACCTGGAATTCACTATGTAGTCTCAGGGTGGCCTTGAACTCACGGTGATCCTCCTACCTCTGCCTCCCGAGTGCTGGGATTAAAGGAGGGAGCCGCCACCCCCGGCTGAGACTCACTTTTGACAAGTAGGTGCCTTCTCATACGATCATAAGCAAGATCTTCCTCACTGTGGACCTCCCAGTATGACATATGTTGGAGTTGGGACCAAAGACCCAGTGGAACAGGAAAAAAATTTCGAAGCAGGAAGACAAAGAAAGTGTGTGCTGGACAGAATTTTGTGGGCGTGACTCTGAGGACTTCACTAAGACTCCTGAGCTGCTAACAATAGCAAACACGTTGAGAGCTGATTTTGTGCTAGATCTTTCTAGAACTTTACAGTAGTTCATCTGTACTTGTGGTTTCACTTCCCATGATTTCACTTAGCTGCAGTCAACATTGGCCCAGAAATTAGAAATTCGTAGATTTTAAATTATGAGCTATTCTGAGTAGCATAATGGAATCTCCTGTTGTTTCTACTCTCCCATCCTGTCCTGGAGGTGAGCCATCCTTTTGTCCAGTGTATCTACCCCGTGTACATTTATCTGCCCCTTCACCCCTCAGTATACATTTATCTGCCCCTTGTCCCTCAGTTCAGTTATTACAATGTGTGTGTCCAAGTAACCCTTATTTTATTTCATAATAGACTCGACCAGAATAGGGAAGGTGGCAGTTTGGGTATGTCACAGAGAATCTGTACAAATCTTCCTTTAAAAGTGAGAGAGAGAGAGAGAGAGAGAGAGAGAGGGAGAGAACGTTCTTGATTTAATAAGGAAAAGGGGGGACGTGCATGCCAACTGCTAAGCTTACAGTAAGACTACATTTTCATGAAATTGTGAGGAAGGAAAGGAAGAAATATGCACTAGTTTTGCTTTCACACCTCAACCTGCAAAAGTCATGATGTTGTTCAGATAAAAAAGGCATTAAATTACAGGGGTTGAGCCAGGCATGGTGGCACATACCTGTAATCCCAGAACTCAGGAGGCAGAGGCAGGAGAATCACTTTGAGCTTGAGGCCAGCCTGGCATATAGAGTGAGTTCTAGATCAGCTAGAGTTACATAGAAAGTCCCTATCGTGGGCTAGAAAGATGGCTCAGCAGTTAAGATGATTGCCTGCAAAGCCTAAGGACCCAGGTTCAATTCCCCAGTACTCATGTAAGCCAGCTGCACAGAGTGGCACATGCATCTGGAGTTCATTTGCAGTGGCTGGAGGCCCTGGTATGCCCATTCTCTCTGTGTGTCTCTCTTCTCTCTAGCTCTCTCTCTCTCTCTCTCTCTCTGCTTGCAAATAAATAAAAAATTTAAATTAAAAAGATCTTTTTAAAAAATTTTTTTATTTTAGAGAGAGAGAGAGAGAGAGGGAATTAGCACGCTAGAGTCTCAGCCACTGCAGTTGAACCCCGGACACTTGCGACACCTAGTGGGCAATCTTGTGCTTGCCTCACCTTTGTGTGTCTTGTTTACATGGGACCTGGAGAGTCAAACATGGGTCCTTAGGCTTTGCAGGCAAGTGTCTTAACCGCTAAGCCATCTCTCCAGCCCTAAAAAAAGATTTTTTTTTTTCCTTTGGTTTTGCAAGGTAGGGTCTCACTCTGGTCCAGGCTGACCTGGAATTAACTATGTAGTCTCAGGGTGATCCTCCTACCTCTGCGTCCCAAGTGCTGGGATTAAAGGTGTGCGCCACCACGCCCAGCTAAAAAAAGATTTTTTAAAAAGCAAGTCCCTATCTCAAATATATATATATATATATGATTTGCTACTATCTGCAGTTTGGGCATCCAGTAGGTGTCTCTACACACCCTGGAAGGATAAAAGGGAACTATTATATGTATACTATCTAATTTACTTCACAAGAACACTAGGAGGCAGCTACGGTTTCGACTCCCACTTAACAGATGAGGGAATGAAAGTGCAGAGTAGTGAAATGATTGGCTCAACTTCACATATCAAGTAAATCTACAGATTTACTCAAATAGTCCAGCTCCAGAGCCCACACTCCTAGACAATTGAGTTAGTTTTGCATCCCTGTGACAAAATACTGAAGACAATGTAACAGGAGGAAAGATTTATTTTGTCTCACAGTTTCAGAGGTTTCAGTCTGTGGTCATTTGACTTCCTTTGTTTTGGGCCTGTAGTGAAGCAGAGCATCATGGGATAGAGTTTATGGTGAAAGCAAAGCTGCTTACCTCATGGTACTTGGGACACAGGAGGAGAACTCATTTTGGTAATAAAACCCTTCCTTCTCATACCCATTAAGCTATAAGTCCATAAATGGGTTGATCCACTTATGAAGTCAGAGCCAATCAGCTTCCAAAGACCCTGTCTTTGAATACAGCTGCATTGGGGATCAAACCTTCAGACATGAGATTTTGTAGGAAATCAAAGATCCAAACCATCATCCTGCCTCTCTTTAATGTTCTGCAAATCCTTAAAGGAGCAACCTAGGCTAGTATTTCTGTGACAAAATGTCTGACATAACTTAAAAGGGGAAAGGATTTATTTTGACTTATGCCAGGCATAGTGGCACACACCTTTAATGCCAGCACTTAGGGGGCAGAGGTAGGAGGATTGCTGTGAGTTGGAGGCCTGTCTGGAATTATAGAGTGAGTTTCCAGGTCAGCCTGGGCTACCTTGGAAAAAAGATACATATATTTTAATATTTTTTACTTACTTGCAAGCAGAGAGAGAGAGAGAGAGAGAGAGAGAGAGAAGAGAGGCAGACAGAGAAAATGGGTGTGCCAGGGCCCCTAGCAGCTGCAAACCAACTCCAGATGCATGTGCCACTTTGTGCATCTGGCTTTACATGTGCACTGGGGAATGTGACCTGGTTCACTAGGCTTTACAGGCAAGTGCCTTAACTGTTCAGCTATCTCTCCAACCCAAACAATATATATATTTATATTGCTTTTTTTGTTTGTTTTTCCAGGTAGGGTTTCACTCTAGCCCAGGCTGACCTAGAATTCACTATGTAGTCTCAGGGTGGCCTTGAACTCGCAGCGATCCACCTACCTCTGCCTCCCGAGTGCTGGGATTAAAGGCGTGCGCCACCAAACAGGCTATGTTTATATTGGCTTATGGTTTTAGTCCCTGGTTGCTTGGACCTGTTGCTCGGGGTCAAGTTTGCAGCAAATCTGATCATCATGGCAGAAAACACATAGTGGAACAAAGCTGCTCACCTCCAGTCTTCAAGAAGGAGAGAGAGAGGGGGAGAGAGGAGGAAGGGAAGGCTCTGGGGATATAATATATGTTTCAAAAACACTCTCCTAGAGATGCATTTCCAACCAGGGCCCACCTTCCACAGTTTCTACCATCTCCCCATAGTCCATTCAATGATTAATTCACTAATGGACCAATCGATTAGGCCAAAGCCCTATGATACAATCACTCCCCAAAGCTCCACCTCCAAATATTGCGTTAGGGAGCAAGCCGTCAACATATGAGCCTTTTGAGAGACACTGCATGCCTAAACTATCATATGATCTTAGATTGGAATATTGTTTTTTGATTCTCCGAGGTACTAGAAAAGCAAAGTCCAGTCTTCTGAGAGCTGCTTTGCTGTCTTAAAGAAATAAGATGGCTGGTATTAGTGAAAAGAATAAGTCCATTGGGACTAGAGTGGGAAATGGCTCTCCTGGCCACCCCCATTCCGTGAGCAGTACCACCCAGGCAGCCTTACCCAGGATCATCTTGGAACCTTGTGCTGTTCCTGAACTGACATCCTGAACTGACACTCCTAGCCCATCTGCATCTGCTCAAGGTGCTTGACTCTGAGCTTTGTATCCCCTCAGGTCTGATGCTTAAAGTGTTAACAGTTAACATGGACTGAGTTGCTTTGCTGTGTACCAGACGCTGCCATTCCTTTTTCTATGTCATCTCAATCCCAAAGTAGACCATATTCAGGGCTGGGGAGATGGCCCAGTGGTTAAAGGCACTTGTTTTCAAAGGCTGATGGCCTGGGATCAGTTCCCCAGTATCCACACAAAGCCAGATGCACAAAGTGGTGCATGCATTGGGAATTTGTTTGCGCAGCAAGAGGTCCTGGAGTGTCCATTTATATTCATTTATATGTCCATTTATATTCTCTCTCCCTCTCTGTCTCTCTCCCTCCCCTTCTCTCCTTAAAAATAAGTAAATAAATAAAATATATAAAACAACCCATTTAGGCCCTTGCAATTCCAGTTAGCATGAGTGCTGGCCTTAGAGATAGATCAAGGTTTCTGTTCTCCCAAGAGTTAACACCTGAGTTACTGGATCCAGTGGGACGGGCGAGGGAGAAGTTAGAGTGATAGTATTTCAAAGGCTGTGGCTGCTTACCAATCAATTTGGATGTATTCTGGTGTTTTTCACAGCCAGCTCAGCTAGGTGGTGCATAGGAACAGAATTTCAGTCCTGCTATCATTACTTCAAAGCAGTGATGATGGCTCAAAGGGGTTAGACAACCCCTCAACACAGCCCCTATAACACAGCCCCTCAGCAACAAAGCTAAGACTCCAACTGAGGTCTCCCTCCAGAGTCCACATTTGCTACTGCTGGCTGTCCTGTGCACCTGGGAAGGGGTAGAGTCCACAGCTGGGTTGGGGGGGGGGTCTCACTGTTAAGAAACTGTGGGCAAAGCCACAGAGGACTGGTTTAATATTTTTATTTTTTATTTTTATTTATTTATTTGAGAGAGAGGTACAGAAATAGGCAGGTAGAGAGAGAATGGGCACACCAGTGCCTCGAAATGAACTTTAGATGCATACGCCCCCTTGTGCATCTGGCTTACGTGGGTCCTGGAGAATGAAGCCTCGAACCAGGGTCCTTAGGCTTCACAGGGAAGTGTTTAACCGCTAAGCCATCTCTCCAGCCCAGACTGGTTTAAACTGTGAAGCTCTACCTTGGCCTTGCTGTTCTCAACTTTGCACTTTGGCAACACCTGTTCTGTGTGGAAGGAGGAAGGCAGTGCAAGCTGTGAGGACAGTGACAGCGTGGCTGGACAGGAGGCCCCCAAATGAGCCAGAGAGGGAATGGAGCCCAGCAGGGCTCCAGGGAGGGCAGTGTAGTGGCCGCTTCGATGTGGATGTGCTTCATCACGAGGCTAGCTAGCTTTTCTGTCCTCCTTGGTCCCTGCCTCTATGATGGAGAGTGCCGCTCTGATTCCCTGGGTTTTCTCTACACTGGCTAGTGCTGCCTGGTGACAGCTGGAATTCCCCTGGGCCCTAGATGGTCCACTGTCTCACTGTGACTGCGAGCAAACGAGGTCACCAGAGTGGAGTTCCTTCCTCTCCCTTATTGACTAAGCATGGCCTTTTCTTTTTAATTTTCCAAATAGAAATCAATCATTCTGGTGTTCTTTTTTTTTTCTGTCAGTGCCTATATGTGCTTGTGTCTCTCCCTGTTATTTTTCCTTTCCTCCAAGCTGATCTGAATCTTGAACAAAGTGTCTGTAGGTGGTGGATGTTTAACATTTGTTTATTTCAGGGCAGTACCCCAATGACACTGCCTATTCATTCCTGTTTGAATACTCAAGGACCACTGGGGCATATGTTTTTTTCTAAGACCTGACGTTTTTTGTTGTTATTGTTTTTTCAAGGTAGGGTCTCACTCTAGCCCAGGCTGACCTGGAATTAGTATCAGGGTGGCTTTGAATGCATGACGATCCTCCTACCTCTGCCTCCTGAGAGTTGGGATTAAAGGCGTGTACCACTATGCCTGTTAAGACCTGACTTTTCTTTATTTATATGTACACACCTGTATGTATAATTTTATCTATTTATAATGTTTATACATGTATATAACTATTTTGATCACAATTACTTTCCTTTGTCCCCCTTCACATTCCTTTTCCTTTTTCTTTTCTTTCTTTTCTTTTCTTTTCTTTTTTTCTGGAGGCAAGCCTAACAGACTGGGTGGGGGTTTATTTACCAGAGCATATGCAACTTACCAGTGGCTTCACCACTGAAGAAAATTTCTTCCCTGTCCCCCAGCAACTATTAACTGCCAGTAACTCCTCAGGGAGGGATGAGAGCCTCATGCCCCCTTCACCATCCATGATGGAATGTTGATGGGCCCAACACTATGCAGGTGTTGTGCAGGCAACAAAAGTTGTTGTGACTTCCCCAATGCAATGACCATGCTATGTCCAGAAGGCCACATTCTACATCTCCTCCCCATCCTCTGGTTCTTCCATTCTCCACCTCCCCATTCCTGCACTCTTCCTTTGTTCCTTGAGCCTTATAGATGTCTCATTTAATGCTAGACACTTAATAGTTACTTATTCTTAGGACTTGGTCAAGTTTTGAGTCTCCCCAGTAAGGACTTGCCTTTTATACCTTTCCTTTGCGTTTGTAAGCTACCCCATATCCTTCTCAAAAAACATTTTTTAGGGGCTGGAGAGATGGCTTAGTGGTTAAACACTTGGCTGTGAAGCCTAAGAACCCTGGTTTGAGGCTCGATTCCCCAGGACCCACGTAAGCCAGATGCACAAGGTGGAGCAGTGGCTGGAGGCCCTGATGCACCTGTTCTCTCTCTCTCTCTTGCTCTCAAATAAATAAATAAATAAATGAATATAAGTAAACAAAATTTTAAAAAACTTTTAAAAATTATTTATTTATTTATTTGCCGAGAGAGAGAGAGAGAGAGAGAGAGAGAGAGAGAGAGAGAGAAAGAAGAGAGGCAGACAGAGAGAAAATTGGCATGCCAGGGTCTCTAGCCACTGCAAACGATGCATATGCCCCTTGTGCATCTGGCTTACGTGGGTCCTGGAGAATGAAACTGGGATCCTTTGGCTTTGTAGGCAAACGATTTAACTGCTAAGCCATTTCTTCAGCCCTCAAAAATTTATCTTAAAATATTATTTATGCCCAGCACTCGGGAGGCAGAGGTAGGAGGATCACCATAAGTTCAGAATTCCAGGTCAGCCTGAGCTAGAGTGAGACCCTACCTCGGAAAACTAAAAAAAAAAAATTATTTATGCCAGGCATGGTGGTGCACACCTTTAATCCCAGTGCTTGGGAGGCAGAGGTAGGAGGATCGCCGTGAGTTCAAGGCCACCCTGAGACTATATAGTGAATTCCAGGTTAGCCTGGGCTAGAGCCAGACTCTATCTTGAAAAAAATTATTTATTTACATAGGTTATGTAGAGATGATTTCTGTTTTCTTGCAAAGAACATGTGTGAGTTCAACATGTTTCTCCATCTTGGTTGTACCTCCTCTGTACTTGGTTGTAAATGGCAAAAATTCAGCCTATGATAGGTTAAGCAAAAAAGAGAACGTTATTGCTCTGGATGGGAAAATCCAGTAGATTGGACTTGAGGAATAGCTGGATCCAGGGTCTTAACTGATGTGATCATGAACCTCCTTCTGAGACTTGGCTTTGTCTACTAAGTACTGGTTCCTTTCTTGGAATCCACATATTGGCCAGTGTATTCCCAGATTCGAGTCACACAGAAAGTAAGTACTTCTCCTTGCCAGGGTAACCCCTCAAAGTCCTGATTTGGTATGAATGCTAACTGCAGAGTTGATCTGAAGACAGAGTGACATCAATTCACCCCACAGCAACTGCCCCCACAGTCCTGAAGGTGGGTGCTCCTCCTAAGGAAGAAGTGAACCAATGTTGAGTGACAAAAACAACAGAGGTGGGCTGGAAAGATGGCCTAGCAGTTAAAGGTATTTACATGCAAAGCCTAACAACCAGAGTTCGATTCCCCAGTACCCATGTAAAGCCAGATGCACAAAGTGAAACATGCATCTAGAGTTTGTTTACATTGGCTGGAGGCCCTGGCACCCCTATTATCTCTGTCTGTCTGTCTTCTCTTTATCTCTCTGCTTGCAAATTGATGAATAAATTTTTTTAAATAAAAGAGATGCCTAAAGTTTATAACAACACAGAAAGATACCCTGAGCGCATGTGACATGAGTAGGCCTGAGCTCCTGGTTTCCTGGCAACTGGTTCCCAGCCACCTGGTTCCCCTGTGGCTTGTGTGGGGCTGCTTAGACCCTGCACTTGTGCAGCAAGGCAGCGAGAACCAAGGAGATAAACCACCCCTCCCACATCAGCCAGGGCCCAGGTGAAACCACAGAGGAATTGGCGACATGAGCAAGAGTGCTGCTTCAATGGCGAGCCCGACAGCCAGTGTCAGGGTGATAGAGACAGACATTGAGGATACTCAAAACGTACCAAAGCAGAAATCCAGGAGCTTCTAAGAACACAACTCTACAGTAGACTTAAAACACACCCACCACGGCTCAGGGAATTTTGCGGGAGAGGGGGTGGAAGAATTGTAAGAGTCACAGAGTGGAAGGGACTGTCCACAGGCACTGCCCTCCTCCCTTGCAATGACTGACTGAAGCTCTCACATCTCATAACCCTCAACCCCAAGGGGAACACCAGCAATCCCACTGAGGAGGGTCCTCAGTGGAAAGGGGACAGGGAGGAGGGAAACGATGGTACCAGTACACAATGTGTCCATACAAAATTTCTACTTAATAAAAATAAATAAATAAATAGCTCTCACATAAACTCTAAACACACACACACACACAGAGAGAGAGAGAGAGAGAGGGAGAAAAACATGCTGTTCTTTCAGAGTACTGACTGCAAGCAGAATGCAAAGGGACCAGTGAAGTCAGGTCACTGGGGGAACTAATTCCACACATAAGCTATGCAGGGTCTAGGGGATTCCACAAAGTAATGTCAAGCATTGTGGAGCCAGTGATGAGCCATTCCTCTCCCTAGGCTTCCAGGCACATAGGAGGGAGCAAAGGTGATGCTATATCAGATGGATTTCCAATGGGAGCTGTGTCCTTTGGTGAAGGAACCCAGCCAGTACCAACAGGAGGCTTGGCAGAGAGATCGGGGAGGGTAGAAAAAGTACTATGAGGCCAGGTGTGGTGGCGCAGGCCTTTAATCTCAGCACTGGGAAGGCAGAGATAGGAGGGTCACTGTGAGTTCCAAGCCATCCTGGGACTACAGAGTTAGTTCCATGTCAGCCTGGGCTAGAGTGAGACCTTGAAAGCAACAACAAAAGAAAGAAAGAAGGAGAGAAAGAAAAAGAAGAAAAGAAAGGAAGGAGGGAGGGAGGAAGGAAGGAAGGGAGGGAGGAAAGAAGGAAAGAAGGAAGAAAACGTACCAAAATCTTCCCTGTTACCACCTGTCACTCTTCTACTTGTGTCTCTCATCGGCCAAATGCAAGGAAAAGCCAGAGGGCTTGAGAACATTCACTTCAGCCTCCTGCAAAGCAGAGTAAATTAGAGGTGGAGTCAGGCAGAAACAATCTCCAGGGACATGGCTTTCAAGTCAGACATCTTGGACATGTTACTTAACCTCTTTGCAGTGTGGTATCCTCACCTATAAATGGGGGGGGGTGCCAAGAATTGTTTGCGGTATAAGGATTAAATGAGGATGAAGTGCTGAGCAGAGTGCTTGGCCTGAGCGAGCACTACATTCCCGTGAATATATTAATCATGCTATACTCACCGGGGCAAGGCTGAGCTGCTATAAGAAACAGATCCACAGATACAGCGATTCAAATTCAATAAATGCTTATTTCTTATTTACCTGTGGTCTAGGGTCAATGGCAGATTGATGGATGGATTTCCATTCTTGCAGGGACATACAGAGTATGGCTCCTGCTCCCTTGTGGATCTGCCATTCCCATCGGTCACTGCTTCTAAAGCTTCAGAAGTGGCACACATCATTTCCAGCAGTCCAGGAGAGAGAAAAAAAACATTGAAGAATTTTAGAGAGGGGATGCAATACTGGGGACTAGATACATGTTTGAAGGGCTGGAGGAGGAGAGTGCAAATGGTGAGGTTCCCCAGAGATATCTAACTGTAGGAAGCCACCACCACCCATAGTATAAAGGAAAATGATGATACTCAGAGCCCATGTGTGTTACATTCTTTTTCAGAAAATAATTTTATTTCAGCTGGAGAGACAGCTTAGCGGTTAAGGCACTTGCCTGCAAAGCCAAAGGACCCAGGTTCCATTCCCTAGGACCCACATAAGCCACATGCACAAGGTAGCACATGCATCTGGACTTTGTTTGCAGCAGCTGGAGGCCCTGGCGTGCCCATCCTCTCTCTCTCTCTTTCTCTCTCAAAAATAAATAAATAAAAATAAAAACCTATTTTTATTTATTTGAGATCTAGAAAGACAGAAATAGGCAGAGAAAGATAGATAGAGAGAGACACTGAATGTGTGTGCCAGGGCCTCCTGCCATTGCAAACAAACTCCAGACACATGTGCCACTTTATGCATCTGTCTTTACGTGGGTACTGGGAAATGGAATGCAGGCCATCAGGCTTTGCAAGCAAGTGCCTTTTTAACCGCTCAGCCATCTCTCCAATCCTATGTTACATTCTTAGGTGGGCTGCAACTTCTACTGCTGCCATTCCTACAGCTATCATTGCTACTGCCCTGCAGGAGCCCAAGAGCTCATACTCTTGCTGTGGCCACGGTCTAGCAGTCTGAAGTTACCTGCTGCTGTTGCTGTCACAGCCAGAGCTAGAGTTCATGAATGCCATGCTGCTGAGGTTATTGGAGTGCCTGCCACCACCGTGATCACAGCTTTACGAACTCCAGGAATGTCTACTTTTCTGTTTTTGCTGCTGTGGCAGCTGTCCTTCCCTACCGTTGCTGGAGAAAGAAATAAAGGCTTCTTTCTCCCTTCTATGTTCCAAAGTCCTATTGGCATCACTCATTGGCACAACCTAATGGAGAGTCAGTCGACAAGGGAATCTGAGCCATTTGGTTCATGGGCTTCTGGACTTACAGATGGGGTGAATACAAGTGAGGACAAACAAACTGGTGATGTATGGTGGTTTGAATGGAAAATGTCCCCCAGAGACTTGTGTGCTTGAAGACTTAATCTACAGTTAGTGGCGCTGCTCTGGGAGGCTGTGGAACCTTTAGGAGGTGAAGTCTCACTGGAGGAAGTGTGTCACTGGAGACAAGTCTTGAGCCCAGCCCGGCTTCCTCACTCTCTTTCCTCCCTGCTGATATGACAATGTGATGCTGGCTGTCTGCTCCTGCCGTCTTTTTTCCTTCCATGATAGACTTCCTCTGGAAACTGTAAGCTGAAAATAAACTCTTTCCTTAAGATGTTTCTGGTTGGGTATTTTGTTCTAGCAAAGAGAAATTAACTGATACATGCTATAGCACTAATCCAGAGATCTCTTACCCCTATGTGGTGGTTTGATTCAGGTGTTCCCCATAAACTTAGGTGTTCTGAATGCTAGGTCCCCAACTTATGGCAATTTGGGAATTAAAGCCTCCTGGAGGCAGTGTATTGTTGGAGGCAGGCTTATGGGTGTTATAGGAGTTTCCCCAAGCCAGTGTTTGGCACATTCTCCTGTTGCTGTTGTCCATCTGATGTTGACAAAGAGGTGATGTCCACCCGCTGCTCATGCCATCATTTTCCCCTGCCATCATGGAGCTTTCTCTTGAGCCTGTAAGCCTCAAGTCATCGTCATTTGGTTCGGGCATGACTGGGACCCCACCTGCATGAAGATGGACGATGTTCTGTACTGCATCGCTGAAAATAATAATCCCCCCCTTTTTTTCTTCACAAGCTGCTCTTGGTTGGGTGATTTCTGACAGCAGTGAAAAGCAGACTGCAACATCCTACTACTAGATGTCCATACAGGAGGTTGAGACAGGAGGGGTACCAGTACCTTAAGGACAAACTAGGCTATATCATCTCCCCTTCTAGCACTTACCTTTCATTGCTGGGACAAAACGCCCTCGCAGAAGCAGCTTATGGAAGGAAAGGGTTTATTTAGGTTTACATTTCAAAGGCAAGTTTCATTATGGTGGGTAAAGTAGGCAGCCAGGGTGCCACATGTTGTGACAGAAGGAGGAGGAAAATCTACTCACGGAGCTGGCTCTGAACATCCAATGAGCTGAACTAATCTCAAGATCTTCCCTCAGTGACACCCCTCCAGCAAGGCTTCACCTACCAAAAGCTCTGCCTGTCAGTTGCTAAGTATGAGGCTTAATTACAAGGACTTCGGGCTATGGGAAACATTTAAATTTTTAAAAAATATTTATTTGAGAGAGAGAGAGAGAGAAAAAGAGGCAGATAGAGGGAGAGAGAATGGCTACAGGCCCTGGTATGCCCAGTCTCTCCTCTCTCTCTCTTTGCAAATTAATTAGTTAATTTAAAAATATTTTAAATCCCAAACAAATCTTTCCTTTAAATTGCTTCTCTTGCCAGATGTGGTGGCGCACGCCTTTAATCTCAGCACTTGGGAGGCAGAGGTAAGTGGACTACCGTGAGTTCGCAGCCACCCTGAGACTACATAGGGAATTCCAGGTCAGCCTGAACCAGAGTGAGACCCTACCTTGAAAAACCAAAAATAAAAAAATAAAAAATAAATTGCTTCTCTCAAGTATTTTCCACAGCAATGAAAAGTCTAATGCAGGGCTGGAGGAATTGCTTAGTGGTTAAAGCGCTTGCCTGCAAAGCCAAAGGACCCAGGTTCGATTCCCCAGGACCCACGTAAGGCAGATGCACAAGGTGGCTTATGTATCTGGAGTTTATTTACAATGACTGAGGCCCTGGCACACCCATTCTCTCTCTCTCATAATTTTTTTAATTATTATTATTTTATTGACAACTACTACACTTACATAAAAAAACACATGATATTCCCCTCCCCTCCCCCATCATAATTTTGTTTTAAGTCTAATGCTGAAGAGATGGCTTAGCAGTTAAGGCGCTTGCCTGCAAAACCTAAAGACCCAGGTTCAACTCCCCAGGACCCACGTAAGCCAGATGCACAAGGGGGCACATGCACCTGGAGTTCGTTTGCAGTGGCTGGAGGCCCTGGCTCACCCATTCTCTTTCTTTCTCTACCTGCCTATCTTTATATTTCTTTCTCTCTCTCAAATAAATAAATAAATAAAAATAAAATATTTTTTTAAAAGCAACCATCAAAGCTGGGTGTGGTGACGCACACCTTTAATCCCAGCACTCGGGAGGCAGAGGTAGGAGGATCACCAAGAGTTCAAAGCCACCCTGAGACTACATAGTGAATTCCAGGTCAGCCTGGGCTAGAGTGAAACCCTACCTTGAAAAAACAAAAAAGCAACCATCAAAAAAAAATTGTGAGGGCTGGAGAGATGGCTTAGCAGTTAAGGTGCATGCCTGAGAAGCCTAAGGATCCAAGTTCGATTCTCCAGGTCCCATATAAGCCAGATGCACATGGTGGCACATGCATCTGGAGTTCGTCCACAGTGGCTAGGGGCCTCAGAGCATCCATTCTCTCTCTTTCTCCCTCTCTCTGTCTCTCATAAATAAAATTTAAAAAATTAAAAAAAATTGCGAGCTCTGGATTGGGGTGGGCATGGGTAAGAGGGTGACAGCAATCAGCCTCCTTGACCCTGGGGCTGACTTCCTGACTAATCTTTTTCTCTAGTCTGCCTCCTCCTGTTACTCCACCCTTTGGACACCTACACACACATGCAAGTGTATGCACACATCCTGGCATGCCTGGCAGGCCTTGGGATCTCCATGGCCCTCTGGGAGTCCAGGCCCAGCCACACAGGGACCAGCATAGCTGTACCAATCCAATGGTGTGTCCTGGAAGGCTGGAACTTTGAACGAAGAGGCACAGAAATTTCATTAGAGCTGAATCACATGGATAGGAATGGAGATGCTCTAGGCAGGAAGTTCTGTCATCTCTTGCTGGGGAGGGGGGGCTCAGGGCACTTCCCTTCTGTGACAATTCCTTGGCTATTCAACCCTTTCTCAGAGTCCCTGAGATACCTCATAACCCTTTTAACCTGTTGTCCCTGGCTGACCTTTCCTCTCCTCCCCAGCCTTCATCCATCCTCCAGACCCCTCCCTTTTTTCCCTTAAGTTAGCCAGAGCTGTTTGCTGTGGCTTTTAGCCAGAGGCATCTCAAGTAATAGAGGCCATTCAAGGTTAGACAGAGGGATGGCGTAGTGAGAGGCAGCTGCCAGCAGAGGGGACTGTGGGTTCACTGGGAAGGGGCTTTTGAGTGGCTCAAAAGGGTTTTGAAGGGACAGTGGATGGAGGAGGAGCCAGGCAGTGGTGAGAAGTTTCTTCCCAAGAACAGACAAGGCACACAGGATGGAAGTGAGAAGGAGAGCCTGGCCATTTGTTCCAATCACAAATGTTCTTGGCTTAGTATGTGACCTTGGGCCTGTCACTAACCTTTCCTGCTTTGTTCATTCCTAACTAGAAACTCCCTTGTAAGATCATGGTGAAGATTAAATACAACAATGCAGGCTGGAGAGATGGCTTAGCGTTTAAGGTGCCTGCCTGAAGCCTAAGAACCCCTGTTCGAATCTCCAGGTCCCACGTTTCGCCAGACACAAAAGTGACACAAGCACGCAATGTCGCACATGAGCACAAGGGGGTGCACGCGTCTGGAGTTTGTTCACAGCGGCTGAGAGGCCCTGGCGCACCCATTCTCTACCTGGCTCTCTCTGTCTGTCTGTCTCTCTCAAATTTAAAAAAATACAACAAAGCATCTTAAGGGGTTAGAACATTGTCTTACACATACACTGAGAGTACATTTTCTTTTTGTAGTGCTAGGGACAGAATCCAGGGCTTCGTGTTGTGGGCAAGTGCTCTACCACTGTGCTACACCACTGGCCCTTGTTCATAAATTTTTGCTGTTATTACTATCATGTCTCTGAGCACAGAACCAAAGTGCCACGAGCCCCACGGTGGCATGTAGATGTGTTTCAGACCCCGGGGCTCTTTCAGGCACCTTGAGAGGTGCCATTTTGAAGGCAGCCAGGTAAGTCGGATAGCTCTGCATCTTCCTAGGAGTGTTTGCGTTAGTCCTGGAAAGAGAAACTTCTAAAACCAGAGCCTGACGATATTCTAGGAAATGGCATCCGCTGTTGATGCTCAGTATGTGAGGAAGAGGGCCAGGCTGCATCAGGGAAACCAGAAACATCTTGGATATCCACCTCTGTGGCCTCCAGAGGTGGTTAAGTTTTCTTGGAGGACCCAGTGATGGACTAATAGACTTACAACAGCTGGGGCCAGCCAGGCGTGGTGGCACACGCCTTTAATCCCAGCACTTGGGAGGCAGAGGTAGGAGGATCACCATGAGTTCGAGGTCACCCTGAGACTACATAGTGACTTCCAGATCAGCCTGAGCTAGCATGAGACCCTACCTTGGAAAAAAAAAAAGCTGGGGCCAGAGGGATTATATACATGCTTTGGGGGCCAAAGAGATACCTGGGGAACTGATCTTCATAGAAGCTGTTTGGGTGTCTTGATGTGTACACTGGGGGCTGACATGTGCTCTGGGCCTGGGAGATTAGAATAGTGGTTAAAATCAAGAATCTAGGGCAACTGGGGACAATCATATTAAACGAATTAAGCCAGTCTTAGAAAAGATAAACGTCATGTGTTTTCTTTTATGTGTTCTTCCTGGATTTTATATTGTCACATAAAATTACGTATATGTTAAGTGGAAGCAGAAGTGAACTCATCTGGTGACACAAAGGGGGTTAATTAACAGGAAGGGAAGGGATGAGAAAAAGGAAGGTGGAGGGATATTGTGTGTGTGTGTGTGGGGGGGTGGAATATATTCAACATACAATTGTACCTGTACAAAAATTAAATAAATGAGCCAGGCATGAAGGTACACACCTTTAATCCCACTCGGGAAGCAGAGGTAGGAAGATCGCTGTGAGTTTGAAGCCACTCTGGGACCACATAGTGAATTCCGGGTCAGCTTGGGCTAGAGCGAGACCCTACCTCAAAAAAAAATTTAGATAAATGACTGATATCACCTGTTGGGTTTATCTGCATACTGACTCTGGACCCAAGTGGGCCTGTATCACAGAGGCGCTGGCTTTTTCCTTTGCTAATCAAAGAGCATCATGAACAGATGTGGTCTGAGTAATCTCAAGACAAGATTAAAATTCAAGCTGCTGGACTATTCTGAGGGTATCTCTCGGTCATCCTATAATTTCTATGACCCAATAAAAGTCATCTTGACACTTTTTTTGGCATGTGTATGTGTGTGATGTGCAGTGTAGGCACATGTGTGCAAATGCACACACATTGTGTGCATGCATGTAGAGGCCAGAGAAGAATATCGTGTTTCCTTCTTTTTTAAAAAAATGTATATATATAAAACAGATTTCACTTTTACCCCCTTGCCCTAACTCCGGGGAGTGGGGTTATGGAAATCACTGTGGGGTCATAAAGGACTCAGTTAGTTCCTATGAAGTGGCAGGAGACCGTGCCTCAGGGTATTTCTACCCACTCTGGGGCTCTTACAATCTTTCTGCCCCCACTTTCACATACCTTCTTCCTGCTTATCTGGTATTGCTTGAGAAGGGCTCTGTCCTTCAACCCATAGCCAATGTCAGTCAGCGAGCCCCAGCTCTAAGCACAGCCCCACTGCTCATGGGCTGGGGTTACAGACATGTGTGGCCACACCCAAATTTTTATATGTGTTTCAGGGATTCAAACTTAGAGGTCACCAGCCTGAGAGGCCCCTCATGCCTAAGTGGCATGCACTCTTAACCTCTGAGCCATCTGCACAGCCCTCTTTTCCCATCTTAAAAAAAAAAAGCCGGGCGTGGTGATGCATGCCTTTAATCCCAGCACTCCAGAGGCAGAGGTAGAGGGATCACCGAGAGTTCGAGGCCACCCTGAGACTACATAGTGAATACCAGGTCAGCCTGAGCTATAGTAGACCCTACCTCGAAAATAACAAACAAACAAAAAGAGCTCTGGATGATCAGACAGCCCATGTGCCATACTCACCAGCCACGTGACCTTAAGTAAGTCATTTGACCTCTTTTTTTTTTTTTTTTTTTTTTTTTTTTTAGGGAAGCTCAATAGACTGGCTTTTTTTTTTTTTTCACACAGAGAGAGAAATGGCACAGGCAACTGCAATTGAACTCCAGATGCTTGCACCACCTAGTGGGCATGTGTGACTTTACGCTTGCCTCACCTTTGTATGTCTGGCTAATGTGGGATTTGGAGAGTCGAACATGGGTCTTTAGGCTTCACAGGCAAGTGCCTTAACCACTAAGCCATCTCTCCAGACCTCATTTGACCTTTTTGAGCTTCTATTTCCTCATCTTTTTTTTTTTTGTTGTTGTTTTTTTCAAAATAGGGTTTCACTTCAGCCCAGGCTGGTCTGAAATTCACTATATAGTCTCAGGGTGGCCTCAAACTCATGATGATCCTCCTACTTCTGCCTCTCAAGTGTTGGGATTAAAAGTTTGTGCCACCACACTCGGCTATTTCTTCATCTTTAAAACTAGTTCGATTACAGTACCTTCCCCGTGGGTCTACTTGGTTTAAAAGCATCAACTATGTAACAGTTCCAAGTTAAAATCTGGAATATTGTCAACACTGAACAAACACTGGCTGTCACACTGGTCATCATTATGAGTTCTGCATGACTGCAGTTTTCAAGATGGAGAAATGGTCCACCCAAGCACCTGGTAGAGCTCACATTTAGATCTCAGCTTCCTTCCTGTGGAACCAGAGATGAGTTTCCCTGGCTTCCACACTTTCATGGCTGTTCCCAGCCCACGCAGACCCTGGCACAGAACTGGCTTCATGGGCAGGCAACCCAACTTTCAGCAGCTGCCATCTTGAAAAACTCAATTTCTGGGCTGGAGAGATGGCTTAGCAGTTAAGGTGCTTGCCTGTGAAGTCTAAAGACCCATGTTCTACTCTCCAGGTCCCACATAAGTCAGATGCACTTTTAAAAGTAAGGTAAGTACAAGGTCGCACATGCCCCGTAGGTGGTGCAAGTGTATGGAGTTCATTTTCAGTGGCTGAGGCCTTGGTGTACCAATTCTCTCTCTCTGTCTCTCTCTTTCTCTCTCTCAAAATAAAAAAAAGTATCAAAAAAAAAAAAAAAACTTATTTTGGGGCTGGAGAGATGGCTTAGCAGTTAAGGCACTTGCCTGCAAAGCCAAAGGACCTTGGTTCAAGTCCCCAGAACCCACGTAAGCCAGATGCACAAGGTGGTGCATGCATCTGGAGTTTGTTTGCAGAGGCTAGAGGCCCTGACATACCCATTCTCTCTCTCTCTCTCTCTCTCTCTCCCTCCCTCTTTCTCTCTCTCAAATAAGTAAAATAAAATAAATTTTAAAAAATTTTTTTAACTTGATTTTTTTATTGTTTTGTTTTTCAAGGTAGGGTCTCAATCTAGTCCAGGCTGACCTGGAATTTACTATTTCATGTCAGGGTGGCCTGGAACTCAGAGTGATCCTCCTACCTCTGCTTCTGAGTGCTGGGATTAAAGATGTGGGACACCATGCCTGGCAAAAAAAAAAATGATTTAAAAAATTTTTATTTATTTATTTATTTGAGAGAGAAGTAGAGAGACAGATGGATTGAGAGAATGAGCACGCCAGGGCTTCCAGCCACTGCAAATGGCACATGTGCCACCTTGTGCATCTGGCTTATATGGATACTGGAAAATCAAACATGGGTCCTTAGGCTTCACAGGCAAGTGCCTTAACTGTTAAGCAACCTCTACAACCTGAAAATCGAGGTAGGGTCTCACTCTAGCCCAGGCTGACCTGGAATTCACTATATAGTCTCAGGGTGGCCTTGAACTCATGGTGATCCTTCTACCTCTGCCCTCCAAGTGCTGGGATTAAAGGCATGTGCCACCATGCTTGATTTAAAAAACAATTATTTATTTGCAAACAGAGAGAAATAGAGAGAAGAGAAACAGAGAGATAGAGAGAATAGTTGCACCAGGGCCTCCAGCCACTGCAAACAAAGCTTTATGTGGGTACTGGGGAATTGAATCCAGGTTATTGCACTTTGCAGGCAAACCCTTTAGCTGTTGAGCCATCTCTTCAGCCCAAAACTTGCTTTTTTTTTTTTTTTTTTTAGTTTTCTGAGGTAGGGTCTCACTCTGGTCCAGACTGACCTGGAATTCACTATGTAGTCAGAGGGTGGCCTGGAACTCATGGTGATCCTCCTACCTCTACCCCCCCAAGTACTAGGATTAAAGGCATGAATCACCACACCCAGCTCCAAAGCTTGGGGTGTGTGTGTGTGTGTGTGTGTGTGTGTGTGTGTGTGGGTTTTTTGAGGTAAGGTTCTACTCTGGGCCAGGCTGACCTGGAATTCACTATGCAGTCTCAGGGTGGCCTTGAATTCATGGTGATCCTCCTGCCTCTGCCTCCTGAGTGCTGGGATTAAAGGCATGCACCATCACACCCAGCTAGAATTATCTTTTAATAAAATAAAAATTTCCAAGCAGGCATAGTGGCACATCCCTTTAATCCCAGCACTCGGGAGGCAGGGGCAGGAGGATTGTTAGGGTTTGAGAATTGTGCAGTAATGGAGACAGAGGCAGAGGTTTGAGCTCAAGCTTATGAAGATTTTATTAAAGCCATGGGAAGCCAATCAATTCTGATTGATCAGGGAATCAGTCAGTATTGGGAACTGAACTGCTACCCTGAAGGGTAGGGGAGCAGGGTTTTTAAAGGGAAAAACCACAAACAGCTACAAGGACATTTTACCTAGGGAGAACAGAGTGACCCTTAACGTGATTGGTGGAAGCCCCCCATGTTATTTGCAGTATTAGGACACCAACAAACTTTAAGGTTTTATTTTTATCAGGAGGCAGTTGTTTGTTCTCTAGCTCAAGGGAAAATTTTTGTGGTTTTTCTTGGAATTGGGGCTGGGTGAGGGATTAAGCACAAAATGGCAGAGTACACAAAATGGAGTCACATTAGTCAAACATTGATTAAATTTGTCTTTGTCCCTTCAAGGATCACCATGAGTTCAAGGCCACCTTGAGACTACATAGTGAATTCCAGGTTAGCCTGGACTAGAGTAATAAACCCTAACTGGAAAAAAAAAAATTAAAAATTTATTTGCAAGCAGAGAGAGAGAAAGAAGATGATCTCTTGCCACTGCAAATGAACTCCAGATGCATGTGCCACTTTGTGTATCTAACTTTATGTAGATATTGGAGAGTTGAACTGGGCCACCAGGCTTTGTAAGCACCTTTAACTGCTGAGACATCTCTCTAGCCCTTAAATCTTTAACTTAAAAAAAATTTATTTATTTGCAATCAGAGAGACAGGCAGACACACACACACACACACACAGAAAGAGAGAATGGCACACCAGGGCCTACTTTGTGCAGCTGGCTCTACATGTGTACCTGGAAATTGAACCCGGGTTGTTAGGCTTTACAGACAAGCACGTTAACCGCTGGGCCATTTCTTCAGTCCTTGAATCTTTAACTTTTCTCTTTTTTTTCTGTTTTTTTGAGGTAGGGTCTCACTCTGGTCTATGCTGACCTGGAATTAACTATGTAGTCTCAGGGTGGCCTCGAACTCATGGCAATCCTCCTACCTCTGCCTCCTGAGAGCTGGGATTAAAGGCGTGTACCACCATGCCTGGCGAATCTTTAATTTTTGATTGCATTTAATTAAGTGTCTTCTTTAGTATTTTGGCTTAAAAAAAATAAAACTCCACAAAGCAAGTTCAGGTCAGCCTGGGCTAGAATGAGACCCTGCCCCCAAAACAATAACCCCTTCTTCCTAAAGAAACCTTCCAAGGGAAGGGGAGTGGCTTAGCAGGTGAGATCACTTATTACACAAGCACAGGAGCCTGATTCTGCTCCCCAGCACCAATATAAAAGCCAGGCATGGTTGTAAAGCGCTGCGTGGGGGCAGAGACAGGATTGCTGGGGCTCCCTGGTCAGATGGTCTAACTGAAAACAGCCAGTCCCAGGATCAGAAAGACCCTGTCTCAAAGAACTAAGGCAGAAGAACAATAGACCTCTGCACATGTGTGCACAGGGAGACGCATTGTGCACACACACGTGTGTCACACGCACACAGACTGTTTCTCAGTTTTTATCTAATGGTTTTCACCCATTGACCAAAATATTACCCCTAATAATGCTGCTACTAAGACATGAAATGTGTTAGCATTTTGGTGCTATCTTTTGCCCCAGGTTATGTATCTCTTCAACTGTCTCTTTGCCTGTCTATCTAAAAACTACAGCTACTAAAACTACAGCTAGATAAAACATCCAGCTTATTAACTACTATTGGAACTAAAAGATAAAATGGCAAACCGGGCGCATTGGCGCACGCCTTTAATCCCAGCACTTGGGAGGCAGAGGTAGGAGGATTGCCAAGAGTTCAAGGCCACCCTGAGAATACAGAGTGAATTCCAGGTCAGCCTGGGCTACAGTGAGACCCTACCTTGAAAAAAAAAAAAAAAAAAAAAAAAAAAAAAAAAAAAAAGATAAAGTAGCATTGCCTTTTAAAAATTAATGAAAATTTAAAAGCAAAAAAAAAAAAATACTAAGCTGGACATGGTAGCACACGCCTTTAATCCCAGCACTGGGGAGGCAGAGGTAGGAGGATCGCCATGAATTCAAGGCCACCCTGAGACTACATAGTGAATTCCAGGTCAGCCTGGGCTACAATGAGACCCTACCTCAAAAAAAAAAAAAAAAAAATACCAGTTTCTAGCAAAGTTGTAAGACTTGCAGTGTCTTATGCATTGGAGAACAATTTAATGTCTTAAGTCAATAATGTTAGTAAGATAGACAGACAGACAGATGGGATGGTTGAGTTCTGTTGTTAATTTGATCATTAGGAATAGAGTAAGAAGCACAGCTCTTGTGTGGGTCTCTGAGGGTGCTTCCAGGAATGGGTTAATGGAGGCAGGAAGTTCATCCTCCATAGTGGTGGGCTGTAAAAAAAAAAAAAAAAAAAAAAAAAAAAAGCCCAGATAAAGCGCTGTGGCTTTTGGCCACTTGCTCATCCGTGCACTTACCCTGTTTTGGCTATCCTTTGTGGACATGGAAACCAAGGTTCTTTAGTCTGCCAATGTGAACTGAAGACCAGGGGCTCTCCAGAAATTTTCCAGGCCTTCAGCACCGGATTGGAACTGCTAAGGCATCCAGCCTTGTGGATTGAGCAGCTACCAGTTCTCAGACTCCCCAGCCTGCAGACAGCTATTGTTGGACTGCCTGGCCTGTGTCCTGTAAGCTAATCCAATAAGTCCCCTTTTATAGTACATAGTCATTCTATCAGCTCTGTTCCTCTAGAGAAACCTGACTAATACAATAGATAATTATGTTTTTGAGGCAGCTCTTGCTATGTAGCCCATTGTGGTTTTAAATATGCTCTGTAGCCCAGGCTGGACTTGAACTTATTACCCTCTTGCCTGTCTCCCTGGTGCTGTGTCACCATATTTGGCTAGTCTAAAAAGATTTTTTTGTTGTTGTTTTTTGGTTTTTCAAGGTAGGGTTTCACTCTAGCCCAGGCTGACCTGGAATTCACTATGTAGTCTCAGGGTAGCCTTCAAACTCATGGCAATCCTCCTACCTCTGCCTCCTGAGTGCTGGGATTAAAGGCGTGCGTCACCATGCCCAGCATCTATAAGATTTTAAAACTTTTTATTTTTTATTTTCTATTATTTTTTTTTTGGAGAGAGACACAGAGAAAGAGGGGGAGAGGAAGACAGAGATGGGCGTGCCAGCAGTGTCTCAGCTGCTGCGAATGAAATCCAGATGTGTGCACCCCCTTGTGGTCAAGTGCGGCATTGCGCCCTTGCATCACTTTGCATCTGGCTAAACATGGGACCTGGAGATTGGAACCGCTGGAGATTGGAACCAGTGTTCTTAGGCTTAGGAGGCAGGCGCCTTAACCCCTAAGCCATCTCTCCAGCCCATCTATAAGATTTTAAACCTGTTTTTCTCTGTTTTTCTTTTTCATTAATCTTTTCAAAAATTATTTGTATTTTGACATTTTTCATTCATATATATAATATATTTTGATCTTATTCTCCCCAATTACCCTGTCTTATCCCCCTCCCTTCCCACTAACACCCTTCTTTTCCTCTTTAGTCCTCATCTTTTTTTTTTTTAGGTAAGGTCTTACTCTAGCCCAGGCTGATCTGGAATTCACTATGTAGTCTCAAGGTGGCCTCAGATTCACTGTGATCCTCCTACCTCTGCCTCCTGAGTGCTGGGATTAAAGGAATATGCCACCATTCCCAGCTTTCTTTTTTATTATTATTTTATTATTTATTATTATTATTATTTTTATTTATTTGAGAGAAAGAGAAATAGGCAGGAAGGAGAGGAAGGAGGGGGAGAGAATGGGCATGCCAGGGCCTCCAGCCACTGCAAATGAACTCCAGATGCGTGTGGCTCCTTGTGCATCTGTCTTACATGGGTCCTGGAGAATTGAACCTGGGTCCTTTGGCTTTGTAGGCAAGTGCCTTAACGACGAAGCCATTTCTCCAGCCTTGTCTTTCTTTAAAAAAATGTTTTGTAAGTTATTTTATTATTTATTTATTTGCAAGCAGAAAGAGAGAGAGAGAGAGAAGAGAGTCAGAGAGAGAATGGGCATGCCAGGACCTCCAGCCACTGCAAATAAACACCAGATGCATGTACCACTTTGTGCATCTGGCTTTATGTAGGTACTGGGGAATTGCAATCAAGCACATTTAACCACTAAGCTATCTCCCTAGCCCCCCACCATAGGCTTTTAAACCTGGCTTTTTTGTGTATTTTAGTCATCTTTTAAAGAAAAAATGCAATTTTCCATAATTTTTTTTTTCATTTTGTTTTTGAGGTAGGGCTCACTGTAGCCCAGGCTGATCTGAAATTCTCTTGTAATCCTAGTGTAGCCTTGAACTCACAGTGATCCTCTCACCTCTGCCTCCCAAGTGCTAGGATTAAAGTCATGTGCCACCACACCCAGCCATAAAATTATTATTATTTTTTTTTGTTTTTTCGAGGTAGGGTCTCACTCTGGTCCAGGCTGACCTGGAATTAACTATGTAGTCTCAGGGTGGCCTCAAACTCTCGGTGATCCTCCTACCTCTGCCTCCTGAGTGCTGGGATTAAAGGCGTGCGCCACCACGCCCAGCTCATAAAATTATTTTAATGCCTATATTTTTCATTTCATATATGCATCCTAGTTTATTCAGTCAGCCTGCTCTTGTTGGGTTTTCCATGGTGCTAAGTCATGCTGCAGGGAAACTCCTTGTGGCTGAGCGTTTGCTCATATCTAAGAGTTGCCATCAGGGTAAGTTCTAGAAGAGGAGCTATTGGATCAAAGCATTTGAGATGTTCAAGAGTGTTTCATCAAGTTTCTGACCATGAAATCTATCCTTATGGTATACAATTCAAAATGTACAAAAGAGTACACAGTGGATTTTTTTTTTTTTTTTTGCCCCTAACCCCACTGTGATGGAAGAAATTTAACAAGGAAACCGGATCCAGATGATACTTTAAAACACAGTTTCTATTGTCCAAGCTTTACCAGGGAGACAGCATGACCCTGAGTCTCCTCCCTGTCTGTACAGCTGCACCCTGCTTGTATGTTATCTGATTAGTGCAGCCATGGACAAACTTCCCTGAACAAGCAATTTTCTGTTCTACATTTGTACGTCCTTACCACTGACTTATTGCTAAGGAATTTTCTGTTTGTACCCCAGATCAGGTAACCTTAGAAACTCGTAACCCACCAATAGTGTAAAGAACTCAAGATGATATCCGACTGCCTGGCATGCTATCTATAAAACCTCTGAACTTCCGGGTGTGGCTGCTCATGCTTTTAATCCCAACACTCAGGAGGCAGAGGTAGGAGGATCACAGTGAGTTGATTTAAGGCCAGCCTGGGCTAGAGTGAGACCTTGAAAAACAAAACAAAACAAAAAAAGTGCAATAAAACCTCTGAGCTATCAGAGATCAGGACTCAGGCTTTGGAAGTTATTCCCCTGAGTCCATGTTGACATGAACAAATTTTCTGATTCTCTATCTCTGATGCCATCTCCATGTAACTCACTTACCCCTAACCCCACAAGTCCTCCAACCATGCCATCTATTTCCTCTGCCCTGATATAACTAGTATGATCAGTTCTAAGGAACATCTCTGAAGTTGTTGACTGAAGACATCATATTGCTCTCCAATGCAATGAGAGACTCGCAACAGCATGTCTTGAAACAGCTTTGCTACAGTTTAGGATTTTTGTACATTTTAATATCTTCAGACTTTTTATTGACAACTTCCATAAATATAAACACTATACCATGACATAATCCTGTCCCACCACCCTGCCTTTTCCTTATCCAAAATCCCCCCTCCACTGAATTCTTCTTCTTTTGAACCAGTCTCCTATTTTGATGTCATCATTTTTTCCCTCCTATTGTGCAGGTCTTGGCAGGTCTTGTGTAGGTAGTGTCAGCCACTGTGAGGCCAGGAATACCATAGCCTTGTTGTGTCTGGGGTAGCATTGTAAGCACTCCTACCCTTCCTTTGGCTCTTACATTTAAAATTTTTTTTTTTAATTTTTCAGACATTTTTATTATATTTATTTATGTGTGTGTGAGAGAGAGAGATACAGAAATAGGCAGGTAGAGAGAGAGAAAATGGGTGCGCCAAGGCCTCCAGCCACTGCAAACGAACTCCAGATACATGTGCTCCCTTGTGCATCTGGCTTACATGGGTCCTGGAGAATCGAACCAGGATCCTTTAGGTTTTGTAGGCAAATGTCTTAACCACTAAGCCATCTCTCCAGCCCTGCTCTTACATTTTTTCCTGCTACCTCTTCCACAACAGTCCCTGAGCCTTGAAGGATGTGATAAAGATGTCTCCTTTAATGCTAAACACTCCACTGTCATTTCTCAGCATGTTGATAAATTTTGAATCTCTCCAGTGGTCAGTGCCATCTGAAAAGAGAAGCTTTTCTAACCAAAAGTGAGAGTAGCATTAATATATGGGTATAAAGATAAGTATTTAGAGGGCAGTTTGGTGGGCATAATACATGCACTTATCCAGATAATAGCAGTAGTTTCCCCCCTCAGGCTTATGATCTCTCAAGCCATAGGCTTTTGATTAGGATTCCAGTACTAGGCAAGCCCATGGAGCAAGCCTCAAATCCAAACAGAGAGCAGTTGGTTTCCCCCATTACAGACATACACCATTATACCAGTTAGCATATTTGGCCTAGCTAGCCAGCTGTAAAGCTTGCAGGGTCCGCTGTTGGTTAACACCATTGATGACTTTTCTCTCCCAACAGGCTGCATAGCTCTTCCCAGCATTCTAACAGCTAGTCAACTGGGAGGAGGCTTCCACCTCAACGCCAGCTTCATTTCTCAGTGACATGAAGCCCTAACGTGTGGAGTCTTCAGCAATAGGGTCTTACCATCTGTTGCAGTCACCTTAGTGTTGCTGCCAGAAAACACCTGACCAAGAGCAGCTTGTGGGAGGAAAGGGTTTATTTTGGTTATAGATTTGAGGGGAAGCTCCGTGATGGCACAGGGAAACAATGACATGAACAGAGAGTGGACATCACCTCCTGGCCAACATCAGGTAGACAACAGTAGCAGGAGAGTGTGTCAAATACTGGTGAGAGGAAGCTGGCTATAACAAGCATAAGCCCGCCCCCAACAGTAGACTGCCTCCAGGAGGTTTTAATTTTCAAAGTATCATCAACCGGAAACCTAAGCATTCAAAATACATAAGCTTATGCAGAACACCTGAATCAAACCACCTCGCCATCTAATTCTGGCAGGCTACCAAGAGCCTTGGCAATAGCCTATAGTAGTTTGGGGCATTAGGAGCCTTCTTGACCAACAACTCACTGACAAGTGTCCTACCCTTGACTCTGAAATTTTTTATAATTATCTATGGCTTCTGGCCACAACATTATCTACCTCCACAGGATACTTCTGCCCAAAGTCTCTCATATATATAATTTAGCTAGTAAAAAAATTAGGTTTCTACAGCCGGGCATGGTGGTGCACGCCTTTAATCCCAGCACTCGGGAGGCAGAGGTAGGAGGATCGCCGTGAGTTTGAAGCCACCCTGAGAATACATAGTTAATTCCAGGTCAGCCTGGACCAGAGTGAAACCCTGCCTCGAAAAAAAAAAAAAAAAAAAAAAAAAAAAAAAAATTAGGTTTCCATATGGCTTATTCATAACATCTTTAATTTTGATTAATCCTCCTCCCACCCCTCCTCTCCACCATCTCCTCCTGATCCCATTTAGACCATTTCACCCCCAGTATTCTGTTCCTCTACTTACATATCTACTATATCCTCCCCCTAAACCCTACCTTCTCCTCCCTCCCTCACAGCCCCTTTCTAACTTCCTGGCCTCTGCTACTGACTTTTACTCCAGCTCACAAATCTAAACAGTTGAAGCTAGGATCCATATATGAGAGAGAACATGTGGCATTTGACTTTCTGAACCCAGATAACTCAAACTATAATCTTTTCCTAATTCATCCATTTACCTGCCAATTTCATAATTTCATTTCCTTCCTTCCTTTACTACTTTTGTCTCTTTCTAAGAGCAGTTAATGAACTTAGGTGTGGTAGTACATACATATAATTACAGCACTTGGGAAGCTGAGGCAGGAGGACTGCAGTTTGAGGCCAACTTGTGCTACAAAGTGAGACCTTGTCCAAAAAGAAGAAGAGGAGGAGAAGGTGGAAGAGGAGGAGGAAATAGTTGAGGTTCATTGTAATGAATTCATATAATGAAAAAGAATGTAAAACAAAGCATAACACAGACACCCTCTCCTCCTACTCCCTCCAATTCTGCCATTCTCACAAGGGCATCTTTAGTCAGACTTGCAATCTTTCCTTCCTTCCTTCCAGACCGCTTATTTTACTGGAAATATACACACTGTGCATAAGATTGCTCCTAGTTCATTTAATCATTCTGCTATTAATGGCTATTGCTGTGGGTTGAGTGAGTTCCCAAGGGTCCATGTGCTGAAATGCAATCCCCATTGTGAACATGTGAGGGTGGAAATGGAATCTAACGATGGTGTTTGGAAGCAGGGCTTTGGGAGGTAATTATGATTATATAAGGTCATCAGGGTTGAGCCTCTGCATTTGAATTCCAGTGACTTTTAAAGAGGGGGGTGTGTGCTGGAGAGATGGCTTAGTGGTTAAGGCGCTTGACTGCAAGGCCACAGGACCTCAGTTCGATTCCCCAGTACCCACGTAAGCCAGATGCACAAGGTGGCGCGTGCGTCTGGAGTTCATTTGCAGTGGCTGGAAGCTGTGGTGCACCCATTCTCTCTCTGCCTCTTTCCCTCTCTCAAATGAATAAAAATAAATAAATAAATAAAATATTTAAAAATAAGAGAGCCTAAGGACCCAGGTTCAATTCTCCAGGTCCTACATAAGCCAGATGCACAAGATGATACATGCATCTGGAGTTTGTTTGCAGTGGCTAGAGGTCCTGGTGCACCTATTCTCTCTCTTTCCCTCTCTCTGTCTCTAAATAAATAAATAAAATTTTTTTAAAAGAAAGAAAAAATAAGAGAAAGAGAGAAGCCTGGTACAGTGGCGTATGCTTTTCATCCAGCACTGGAGAGGCTGAGGTTGAAGGAGAGCTGTGAGTTCAAAACCTGCCTAGTGAATTCCAGGTCAGCCTGGGCTAGAGTGAGGCCCTACCTCCAGTGGGGCAGGGGAGAAAGAGAGAGAGAGTGATCAGAAGAAATACACAGTAGACATGCTTGAGTCTTTTGTCATGTGATACCCTGCACAGCTAGCAAGGCCATTATAAGTTGTTGATTCCTGGTTTGGATCAAAAGTGTAATCCAAAAATAGGCTTCTATATATTTTAAAATTATTTATTTATTTGATAGAGAAAGAGGCAGACAAAAGAGAGTATGGCATGCCAGGGTCTCCTGCCACTGCAAATGAACTTCAGATGTATGTGCCACTTTGTGCATCTGGCTTTATGTGGGTCCTGGGGAATCAAACCTGGGCCATCAGGCTTTGCAAACAAGTGCACTTAACTGCTGAGCCATCTCTCTAGCACAGGCTCCTTTCCTTTGTAAGTTACACAGTCTCTACTATTTGGTTGTACAGATATAAAACAAGCGAATTTGTAATTATCCTCTACTTTTCACAGTTAGAAACTTTGCTTTAGCTGGGAATGGTGGTGCATGCTTATAATCCTAACACTCAACAAGCTGAGGCAGGAGGATTACTGTGAGTCCAAGGCCAGCTTGGCCTACACAGAAATAGAAATTTTGCTTTAGCAAGCCTGTACATAATGCAGAATTTCTTTCTTTTTTTCTTTTTTAAATTTGTATTTATTTACTAGAGACAGAGAGAGGGAGAGGGAGAGAGAGGGAGAATGAGCACGTCAGGGCCTCTAGCCACTGCAAATGAACTCTAGACACATGCACTACCATGTGCATCTGGCTTATGTGGGATCTCGAGAATCAAACCTGGATCCTTAGGCTTCATAGGCAAGTGCCTTAACTGCTAAGCCATCCCTCCAGCCCTCTTTCTTTTTTAAAAAAATATTTTATTTATTTATTTATTTGAGAGAGAGAGAGAATGGGTGCGCCAGGGCCTCCAGCCACTGCAAAGGAACTCCAGATGCATAGGCCCCCTTGTGCATCTGGTTTTATGTGGGTCCTGGAGAATCGAACTGGATCCTTTGGCTTTGCAGGCAAAGGCCTTAACCGCTAAGCCATCTCTCCAGCCCACAGAATTTCTTTTATTGGGTAAATTCCTAATATTGATCTCTGCCAACAAACACTCCCATTACAGCATACTGAATTCGTTATTTCTCACACCTCAGTTCAAATTGTGTGCATCAATTATGTTGCAATGGTCAGTTTAATGAAAAATTGTATCTTTTTAATTTTTACATTTTTTGTTTATTTTTGGTTTTTAGAGGTAGGGTCTCACCCTAGCCCAGGCTGACCTGGAATTCACTATGTAGTCTCAGGGTGGCCTCGAACTCATGACAATCCTCCTACCTCTGCCTCCACAGTGCTGAGATTAAAGGCATGCATCACCACACCTGGCTCAAAAAATTGTATCTTTTTATTGATAACATTTGTTCTCTGATTATTACTAGGTGGAGTTTCTTTTCATATGTCATATCTCTTCTACTTGTTTATGTCTGGATTTTTTATTCCCTGAGCCAGTTTTCAAATGAATTTTCTTTTCCTTATTAATTTATAGTATCTTTTTATATTATATAGGTAAAATCTTTCACCTTTGTATATGTAGTAAATATTTTTCTCAGTCTATTTATTTATTTATTTTGGTTTTTCAAGATAGGGTCTAGCAGTAGCTCAGGCTGACCTGGAATTCATTATGTAGTCTCAGGATGGCCTCGAACTCATGGCAACTGTCCTTATCTCTGCCTCCTGAGTGCTGGGATTAAAGGTATGCTTTTTTGTTTCGTTTGTTCGTATGTTTGTTTTTTGAGGTAGGGGTTCACTCTAGCCCAGGCTGACCTGGAATTCACTATGTAGTCTCAGGGTGGCCTTGAACTCATGGCAATCCATCTACCTCTGTCTCCTGAGTGCTGGGATTAAAGGCATGTCCTATCACACCTGGCGTAATTTTTAATTTTTTTAAGATTTTATTTTTATTTATTTATTAAAGACAGAGAAAAAGAGAGAGAGGGAGAATGAGAATGGGTGTGCCAGGGCCCCTAGCCACTGTAAACGAACTCCAGACGCATGCACCTCCTTATGCATCTGGCTTATGTGGGACCTGGAGAATCGAACTGGGATCCTTAGGCTTTGCAGGCAAATGCCTTAACCACTAAGCCATCTCTCCAGCCCTTAATTTTTAATTTTTTTAAAATTATTTGAGAGAAAGAGAGAAGGAAAGAAGCAGACAGAGAAAGAGAGAGAGAGAATGGGTACATCAGGGCCATCAGCCACTGCAAATGAACTTTAGACGTATGTGCCACCTTGTGCATTTGGCTTATGTGGGTCCTGGGGAATCAAATCTAGGTCCTTTGTCTTTTCAGGCAAGCGCCTTAACTGCTAAGCCATCTCTCCAGCCCTTAATTTTTTAAATCTCTCTCTCTCTTTCCATATATATGTATATGTGTGTGTGTGTGTGTGTGTGTGTGTGTGTGTGTGTGTATAGCAGAGTGGCCTCCCAACTCTCAACCCTCCTACCTCAGCCTCCTGAGTGCCAGGATTACAGGCACATTTAGCCCCTTCTGATATTTTTAGTTTCATTTTGCATGGCCAGATTTTATTTGGATATATGCTATGAGGTACATCTCTAACTTTATTTTTTCTCTCTCTTTTTGTTTTCATATCTATTCCTAAATTGGTTGAAGTCATTTTTGTATGATCTTGTTGAAAATGATAAGATGGAAATTTCCATTGGGAGGATGAGTAGGAATTTTAGAGGGCCAAGACAGGCTAGTGGGAATTTCCCCTTCGAAGTGTTCCCCAGGGCTGGAGAGATGACTTAGCAATTAAGACACTTGCCTGAGAACCCTAAGGACCCAGGTCTTATTTCCCAGTACCCATGTAAACCAGCTGCACAAGGTGGTACATGCATCTGGAATTAGTTTGCAATGACTAGAGGGCCTGGAATGCCCATTCTCTCTTTCTCCCTTCCTTTCTCCCTCCCTCTCAAATAAAAAATAAAAAATATTTGGAAGTGTTCCCCATTCAAATTATTTTGTTCTTACGCTGATGCTAGGAATATGACGTTAGATAGCTAGGATTACTTTTTTTTTTTTTTTTCAAGGTAGAGTCTCACTCTAGTCCAGGCTAACCTGGAATTTACTATGTAGTCTCAGGGTGGCCTCAAACTCGTTGTCGATCCTCCTATCTCTGCCTTCCAAGTGCTGGGATTAAAGGCGTGCCCCACCACGCCCGATTTTAGGATTACATTTTCTATAAAGAGATGTATTTTCATTTAAGAGAAAATGGAGGTCAAAAGAGAAAAAGTAGAAGAAGGTAATCTGTGGGCTTGGGTAAGGCCTGTAAGAGAAGCAATGAGTAGGAA
Organism: Orientallactaga sibirica; assembly: GCA_036365145.1. NCBI lineage: Eukaryota > Metazoa > Chordata > Mammalia > Rodentia > Dipodidae > Orientallactaga > Orientallactaga sibirica. The sequence continues at coordinate 29,343,872 of JAEOAD010000014.1, forward strand.
AGAAAGGCCTTTGAATAAAATAAGCGTGAATATGGATGAAGACACAGGGTTTGATGATATAATGGAGAGCAAGCAAACTGGAATTCTGAAAAGAGAGTTTGCAGGTGGGCAGAGACCTCTCACCAAACAACCCAATTCTACCTCCGTCCCACCCCTCCCAGGGGCAAAGCCCAGTGCTAGGCAGGTGTGGGTGATGAGATGTTGAAATATGGACAAGCTAGCTGGCAAATGGCAGTCCTTGCAATGACTAGTAAGACAAATTCTTTATAAGTTATAATATAAACTCATTAGAATACCATCATGACCATTGATAAATGAGCTCCCAAAATAGCCTCCTTTGAGAAACATCAGCAACGCTCTGCTACTTCGCCCACATCGTGGCACACGGCTCACGCTGCATTGCTCATTCTCCTTGAGGCCCTCGTATCCTTGGAGGAATCATCAGTTTATCTTTATCCTAAATTACTCACTTGTTAGTGCTTCAGCGCTCCAGCCCCCACTTTGCCTCTACAGTGTGTGCTTTGTAGTATTTATAGTCTGTGTGCGGGGTTTGGTTTTCTTAAAAGACTCACAGCCTAAAGTTGAACACCCAGGATAAAGAGACCACAGCTGCCTGGCGTGGCAGTGCACGCCTTTAATCCCAGCATTCGGGAGGCAGAGGTAGCAGAATCGCCATGAGTTCGAGGCCACCCTGAGACTACATAGTTAATTCCAGGTCAGCCTGGACTAGAGTGAAACCCTACCTCGAAAAACAAAACAAAAAAAAAAGAAACCATGCATGGCCGGCCATGGTGGTGCACGCCTTTAATCCCAGCCCTCAGGAGGCAGAGGGAGGAGGATTGTCATGAGTTCAAGGCCACTTTGAGACTACATAGTGAATTCCAGGTCAGTCTGGGCTAGAGTGAGACCCTACCTCGAAAAATAAAACAATAAAACAATACAAAATAAAAACCATGCATGTCCTTTCAACCCACCCTCATACTTCACCAGGGGCCCTCCCTCCTAGATCTCATCCCATGGTCTGCTCTTCTTCCTCTACTTTGGTCTGTAGAGTATGCCAGAGAAACAGAACCAGTCGGATGGATATGACATGCATGGAGAGTCTACCTTATTCTTAGGCATTGCTTTGGGATCTGAAGACAGGCAAGTTTGAATTCTGCAGAGCAGGTCAGAAATTGAAGGGTGAGTTGATGTTGCAGTCTAAAATGGGAAGCCTGGAAACTTATTATGCTGCAGTCTGGAGGCAGAGTTCCTGCTCTTTTTTTTTTTTTTTTTAAATTTTGTTTGTTTGTTGTTTATTTATTTATTTATTTGAGAGCGAGAGCGAGAGAGAGAGCGAGAGAGAGAGAGAGAGAGAGAGAGAGAGAGAGAATGGGCCCGTCAGGGCCTCCAGCCACTGCAAATGAACTCCAGATGCATGCGCTACCTTGTGCATCTGGCTTACATGGGTACTGGGGAATCAAGCCTAGAACCAGGGTCCTTAGGCTTCACAGGCAAGCACTTAACCACTAAGCCATCTCTCCAGGCCCTTTTTTCTTTTTTTGCAATCAGAGAGAGAGAGAGAGAGAGGAGGGGGGGGAGAGAAAAGAGAGAGTGTGTGAGCCTCTTGCCACTGCAAACAAACTCCAGATGTATGCACCACTTTGTGCATCTGGCTTTGTGTGGGTATTGGGGAATTGAACCCAGGTCGTCAAGCTTTATAAGCAAATTCCTTTAATTGCTGAACCATCACTCCAGCCCAAGGTTTTTCTCCCTAAAGGAACCTCAGTCTTTGTTCATAGGGCCTTCAACTGATTTGGATGCAGCCCACCCACATTCCAGAGTACGATCTGCATTAGTCAAAGTCTGTTACGTCAATGTTGATTAGGTCCAGTAATAATAATAATAGCAATAGTGAGACTAGTGTTTGATCAACTAATGGGGCACCACAGTCGGGCCACCATGTTGACATATGAAATGAATACTACATAGCCACTTTGCCACTCTTGGAAGTGGGCACAATCCTATCTCAAGGATTTTCTGCTTACTCTTCTTTCTACCCAAAAGCTCTGCTCCCAAATTTTCATGTGACTGCAAGGTGTCTGTATAGCTGGTTCCCTCCCCTCTTTTGGGCTTTGCTGGCTGTCTGCACTGTAGCCCTCTCTGACAACCCCATGGCAGGTCTCCTTCAGCTCCCGTATCTTCTGTCCTCTGCTGGATTTCTATGCATGGTGTTCTCAAGTGTGGCATGCCTTGAAGATGGCATTTTCTGCTCTGTTAACATTTGAGCCATAAACAATTTTGTCCTGGACTATAAGCTCCTTAATAGTTTGGGCCTTATCTAACTTGGACTCTGTGCCAGTGATTAAACTGTTATCCCTGCTCCAAACCCTCCCTTCTATAAGCTGCTTTGTGAGGTTGGGGCTGGGGCTCTGAAAACCACCATTTCGGCTTTGCAAACTGGCTCCATATTAGGCTCTGTCAATAGGCCTTGCTACGGGAGGGGGGCATTTTAAGGGCACCTGGGAATTATTTAAATTAGGTATGGTGATACATGCAGATGCAGAAATGATTTTCATGAAGGGAGAAATGTCTCATTGTATCCTGGAAGCAGGAGGCATGGCTCTCCGTGGCATGGAGAAGGAAGCATGTGGAGATGGCTGGATCAGTTAGGAAGCAGTGGAGCAAGGTGCTCATGGAGCCACCGGCCTTTATTGTGTCTTTCACTAGAGAAATGGGGTGGATAGGGGCAGCAGCCTGAGGATTTGCTGGTTTAAATGATTTCCTCAGGCTCTGGGGAACAGGGGCTATCCTTAGCTCTCTGGAACTTGGCTCTAGTAATGAGGGTAAGTGGACAGTGGCCTAGCTTTGAGTCTGAAAGAGATGGTGATTGGGGTCAGAGGCTTGAAAGGCATTCTCTAGGGTGAACTATCCCTCTAGTTACAAGTGTTATGGTTCTGTAAAGAAACAGGGCCAGACTGGAGAGTTGGCTTAGCGGTTAAGGCACTTGCCTGCAAAGCCAAAGGACCTTGGTTTAATTCCCCAGAACCCATGTAAGCCAGAGGCACAAGGGGGCACGTACATCTGGAGTTTGTTTGCAGTGGCTGGAGGCCCTGGCATGCCCATTCTCCCCTCTCTCTCTCTCTGCCTCTTTCTTTCCAATAAATAAATAAAAATAAAATTATTAAAAACAATTTTTTAAATTAAAAACAGAGAAAGAACAGGGCCAATAGAACAGACATGGACTTAGAAAAGTGGACTGAGGGGCTGGAAAGATGGCTTAGGGGTTGAGGCGCTTTCCTGCAAAGCCAAAGGAGCCATGTTCAATTCCCCAGAACCCATGTAAGCCAGATGCACAAGATGGTGCATGCATCTGGAGGCTGGAGGCCCTGGCATGCCCATTCTTTCTCTCTCTCTCTCTCTCTCTAATAAATAAATTTAAGAAAAGAAAGGAAAGAAGAGAAAAGAAAAGAAAAGAAAAGAAAAGAAAAGAAAAGAAAAGAAAAGAAAAGAAAAGAGGACTCAGCAGATGGGCTTCTATGATAGAGACTGGAGACTCCAATCATTGTTCTCTGCGGATTGGAGAACCAGAGGATCTGGGAGCTGCCCAAGAAGCTGGAAACAGAACATGGAGCAGCAAGGGACTGGAGAGATGGCTCAGGAGGTGAAAGCACTTGCTATGCAAGCATAAGGGCCTGGCTTGATCCCCAGCATCCACATAAAAAACCGAGCATGGCAACATTTGCCTACTGCCCTAGTGCCAAGGGGACTGGAGATAGGATTGTTGGGGCTCACTGCTCAGGTAGTCTAACCAAAAAATGGCGAACTCCAGGCTCAGAGACCCTGTCTCAGGGAAATAATGCAGAAAAGAGATAGAGGACACGTGATGTCTTTCTCTGACCTCTGCATATGTGTGCTGGGGGCACATGCAGCTGCACATAGACATGCAAACACTACACTCACACGCTACACACCACTACTATACACACACACCCAAAATGAAAAATAGCTGGGGTGGTGGTGCACACCTTTAATCCTAGCACTCAGGAGGCAGAGGTAGGAGGATCGCCATGAGTTAGAGGCCACCTGAGACTACATAGGGGATTCTAGGTCAGCCTGGGCTAGAATGAGACCCTACCTGGAAAAAACAAACAAAAAGAAAGAAAGAAAGAAAGAAAGAAAGAAAAAAAAAAAAAAAAAAAGAAAGAAAGAAAGAAAAAAGAAAAGAAAGAAAAAGATGTTTTTCTAAATATGTATTTATTTATTTAAGAGAGAGAGAGAGTATGGGTGTGCCAAGACCTGTTGCCACTGCAAACTCCAGATGTGTGTGTCACTTTGTACATCTGGCTTTATGTAGGTATTGGAGATTAGAGACTTGAACCCAGTATAGCAGGATTTACAAGTAAGTGCCTTTAACCACTAAGCCATTTCCTCAGCCCCCACAATAAAATTTTAAAAAATAATGATAAGTGAGGCTGGAGAAATGGCTTAGTGGTTAAGGTGTTTGCCTGTGAATCCAAAGGATCCTGGTTCGATTCTCTAGGACCCACGTAAGCCAGATGCACGAGGGGCACATGTATCTGGAGTTTATTTGCAGTGGCTAGAAGTCCTGGTGTGCCCATTCTCTCTGTGTCTGCCTCTCTTCTAGCTCTCTGCTTGCAAATAAATAAATAAAAATTTAAAAAATAATGATAAGTTTTAAAAAGGGGGGAAGCTGGAGAGAGGGCTTAAACAGTTAAGATGCTTGCCTACAAAACCAAGGGACCAAGGTTCAATTCCTCAGGACCCACGTAAGCCAGATGCTTAAGGTGGTGCATGCATCTCAAGTTTGTTTGTGGTGGCTGGGGACTCTAGTGACCCCATTCTCTCTCTCTTTCTCTCTCTTAAATAAATAAAATAAATAAAAAGATTATGGAGTACCAATGATATATTCTGAGGCTGAAGGCCTGGAAACTCCCTGGAGAGCTGCTGGTGTAAATTGCAGTGGAAGGCTGGAGAAGCTGGAGTCTCATGTCCACTGGCAATGGAAGCAGCCATTCATGTTCTCACTAAGGAAGAATAGAGAGGGTATGTGCTGGTTGCTTTCCTCCTCCTCATCCTCTCACCTTTGCCTCTGGTTGGTTTTACCCATATTCAGGCAAGATCTTTCTCCTTCTGTTGAGGTCCCACACGCCAATTTGCTCTGGAAATGCTGTCACAGCCACACTCAGAATTGTGCTTGACTAAATGTAGACTAAATGTAGTTGACTATCAAGATGATCCATCACAGTTAGTGAGGCCCCAGAATGTCACAGTGTCAAATACATAAAATGAAAAGACATGATGAATACACAGGGAATGCCTGCAAAGACAGGGATGGGAAAAGAAACTCACTTCTTCTATTGGGTTCCTGTGGACTTCCTGTGGGCTCACTAATGGGTGACTTACAGATTCTTTCTTCTCTCTCTCATTAGTAATAATAATAATAATAATAATAATAATAATAATAAGAGGGGTTTAAAAATATTATTTATTTGAGCCAGGCATGGTGGCATACACCTGTAATCCCAGTACTCTGGAGGCAGAGGTAGGAAAATCACCATGAGTTTGAGGCCACCTTGAGATTACATAGCAAATTCCAGGTCAGCCTGGGCTAAAGTGAGACCCTACTTTAAAAAAATAAATAAATAAGCTGGGTGTGGTGGCACTTGCCTTTAATCCCAGCACTTGGGAGGCAGAGGTAGGAGGATCGCCATGAGTTTGAGGCCACCCTGAGACTACATAGTTAATTCCAGGTCAGCCTGGGCCAGAGTGAAACCCTACCTCGAAAAACCAAAAAAAAAAAAAAAAAAAAAAAAAATTAAATTAAATTAAATTAAATTAAATTTTAGGGGCTGGAGAGATGTCTTAGCAGTTAAGGCATTTGTCGTTAAAACCAAAAGACCCAGGTTCGATTCTCCAGGACCCATGTAAACCATATGCACAAGGGGGCACATGCATCTGGAGTTCATTTGCAGTGGCTCTCCCCCACCCCCGCCTCTTTCTCCTACTCCAATAAATAAATAAATAAAATATATAAAAAATAAAAATTTAAAGATGGGATTTTGGGGGGAGGATGAGCAGGGAATTGATTAGATTGTCTTTGGGGGCTGGAACCCATGGTGTGCAGTGACATCCCAATCAAATTGTCACACATGGTTGATTGTGATGAAGGGTCTATTGAAAGTTCCTGGGAGACAAAGCTTTTTTTTTTTTTTTTTTAAAGAATTATCTTGTCCATTTAGTCTTTATGACAGTAATAACGACTGCAAGAACTGTCATACGGGGTGGATGCACTTCAGTGTGCCAGGATTGCTTTGAAAATGACAAGAGGAACTGAATATTCATTTGGGGTTATGACCAAATTTGACAAGTAATTAACATATCATAGAAGAGGATGATATAATGTCTCCCAAAGATAGATACAAGTATTAAAACTTTCTATCTTTCACATTTTGTGATGAGAATCCAATGTCTTTGTGTGAAAGATAGTTCTACCTTGCTAGGCAGCTCAATAGCACGAATATCCAAGACAATCCCGAAAATAAGAACCAGATACCATCACAACTCGGATGTTAACTATCCCACGAAAGCTCATGTGTCAAGGGCTTGGTCCCTAAGGCAGTAGTGTCCACAGGCGGGTTTGGGAAAGTGATTGGATCATGAAGGCTATCACCTTATGAAGAGATTAATCCATAGCTAGATCCATAGTTTAATGGGTTTGAGAAGACATGCTTTTTTATTCTCCAGCCCCCGACATGCTTTTTTTTTCTATTTCCTGGCCACTGTGATGTGAGCAGGCTTGTCCTGCCACGTGCTCTGGCTATGATGCTCTCCCTCCCCAGAGGCCCAAGACAACAGGGCAAGTGATCAGGGGCTGAACCCTTCATTACTGCAAGTTCAAGGAAATATTTTCTTTTCTAGAAAAATATTTTTTAGCCAGGTGTGGTGGCACATGCCTTTAAATTCCAGCACTCAGGAGGCAGAGGTAGGTGGATTACTTTTAGTTCCAGGCCACTCTGAGACTACACAGTGAATTCCAGGTCAGCCTGGGCTAGAGAGAGAGACCTTATCTCAAAAAAAAAGAAAATTAATTAATTAAAAAAAAGAATATCCATGATAGTTCTGAAAAAAAAAAAAAAAGAGCAAGATAGTATGTCCAAAAGTAAACAACACAGAGGGGCTCATGGGCATCCTGCCTGGGGGTGCTGACTTCTCTTTCCTTCCTTTCCAGCCCCGATGGTTCAGCAGAGCTACTAGAGCAAACGAATTCATGGCAGTGATCCTACTTCTGCTTCCAGAAAATTGGGATTAAAGGTGTGCACCACCACACCTGCCTTTTATAATTTTTTTTAAAAAATATTCATTTATTTATTTGGGCTGGGGGTGATAGAGGGAATGGGCATGCCAGGGCCTCTAGCAAACTTGTGCATCTGGCTTACGTGGCTACTGGGGAACTGAACCTGGGTCCTTTGGCTTTGCAGGCAATCTCCTTAACCACTAAGTTATCTCTCCAGTCCCTTTTAAAAATTTTTTAAAAATTATTTTATTTATTTTTTGGAGAGAGACACAGAGAGAGACAGACAGAGAGGGAGACAGATAAAGATGGGCGTGCCAGCAGTCTCTCAGCTGCTGTGAACGAAATCCAGATGTGTGTGCCCCCTTGTGGGCAAGTGCAGCATTGCACCCTTGTGTCACTGCATCTGGCTAAACATGGGACCTGGAGATTGGAACTGGGTTCTTAGGCTTAGCAGGCAGGTGCCTTAACCGCTAAGCCATCTCTCAAGCCCCTCCCTTATTTTTTATTTTATTTATTTATTTGCAAGCAGAGAGAGAAAGAGAAAATGGGCATGCCAGGGCCTCCAGCTGCTGCAAATGAACTCCAGATGCATGCACCACTTTGTGTATCTGAATTTACATGGGTCCTGGGGAATTGAAACCAGGGTCATTAGGCTTTGCAGGCAAACACCTTAACCGCTGAGCCATCTCTCCAGCCCCCTATCTTGGATATTTTTGAGTATGTCTTTATTCTTGCACATGAATTTTTTAGTCCATCAGTTTCATAATAGATCCTACTGAGTTTTTATTGGAATGAATTGAATTTGTTGGTCTATTTTGGGGACAAATGACAAGTGACAAGAAATTTGTTTTTCTTATCTTTTGAAATTCAAAATTGAATAGCCAAACTGATGAATTGTGCCAATTATTTAGCTATTGCTTATTAGCTCCAACTCTTCTGTACTCTGCTGGAGCACAGACTCTGCCAGTTACATTTCTGTGTTGCCAAGGCAGGATCCCAGTTAGTGGTCCTAAGAAAGAAAGCCTGGAAGCCTGGAAGAGGAGGAAGGGACTGTTTGCTTCCCTTCCCTTTTTATGAGCTTGTAAGCATCACACAACAACCCTTCTTCACCTTGGCCACAGCACTTCTTCCTGTGGACTTGGCCGAATCCCGTGCATAGCCTTTCCAATGCTTACAAGACCAGTCTCATCTTCCTTCCCTCAAAAGTGCAGCAACGGGGCTGGGGAGATGGCTCAGTGGTTAAAGGCACTTGCTTGCAAAACCTGCTGACCTGGGTTTAATTCCACATTATCCATGTAAAGCCAGATGCACAAAGTGGTGCATGCATCTGGAGTTTGTTTGCAGCTGCAAGAGGTCCTGGCGTTCTCTGTCTCTCTCTCTCTCTTTCTCTCTCTCTCCCTCGTCATGCCCCTGTCTCTCTCTACTTGCAAATAAACAATTTTTTTTGTTTTTTTTTTCAAGTGTCTCACTCTAGCCCAGGCTAACCTGAAATTCACTACATAGTCTCAGGGTGGCCTTGAATTCACAGCAGTCTTCCTACCTCTGCCTCCCGAGTGCTGGGATTAAAGGTGTGCACCACCACACCTGGCTAAACAAACAAATTTTAAAAAATAAAATGCTTTAAGCAAAAATGCAACAATAGCAAACCAAGTAGTATTCCCCTTGAAGATCTGAAGGGCCCCTTAGCTAAGCTTGAGCTGTTTTCTTTTCTTCTTTATGCTTTTATTTATGAGAGAGAGGGTGGGAGAGAAAGAAAGACAGTGAGAGAGAGAGAATAGACACTTCAGGGTCTCCAGACACATGACCACTTTGTGTATCTGACTTTACATGGGTACTGGGGAATTTAATCTGGGCCAGCACCATTAATTGCTGAGCCATCTCTCCAGCCCTCTTCTTTTCTTATTTTCTCTTCCTTCCTTCCCTTTTCTTTCTTCCTTTCTGTATGTGTGTTTGTGTACAGGGGTGTGAGTGTGCCAGGGTCTCTTGTCACTTCAAAAGAATGCCAGACACATGTACCCTGCTTTACATGGGTGCTGGAAAATCAAACCCAAGCCAGTAGGCATTGTAAGCACGTGCCCTTGACTGCTGAGCCATCTTCTCAGTCTCCAAGTTTGAATTTTAGTAATTTAAATAGCTTCCCTTTGTTCTCTCACCCTAAGGGGTAGTGATTGATTTCTGTAATTGTTGCCCCAAAGATACTGTCCTTTTCTTGCTAGCATTTTACCATCTATCCCAGCTCTGTCATGTAGTGGAGAAGTCTACCTGCACATGCTCAAGGCTTAACCATCATTTCTTCCATCATTTCATTGATACAGATGAATGGCCTCGTCCCCAGAACAATTAAGTGACCTTCGCTTGGACACATAGCTCATGAGTGATAGAGCCAGACTTTGGTAGGTATAGTAGATCATCTATTCTTTTAATATTTATTTATTTGAGAGAGGGAAAGAGGCTGAGTGAGAGAGAGAGAGAGAGAGAGAGAGAGAGAGAAATGGGTGTGCCAGGGCTTCCAGCCACTGCAAAACAAACTCCAGATGCATGAGCCACCTTGTGCATCTGGCTTTCATGGATCCTGGGGAATTGAACTGAGGTCCTTTGGCTTTGCAGGCAAGCACCTTAACCGCTAAGCCATCTCTCCAGCCCTTCTATTTTTAATTGATTAATTTGCAAGCGGGGGAGCAGAGTTTGGGCACACCAAAACCTTTACCACAGATACATGTGCCACTCTGTGCATCTGGCTTTATATGGGTACTGGAAAATTGAACCTGGGACAGCAGACTGCAAACAAGCTCCTTTAATTTCTGAGCCATCCACTCAGCCCAATAATCTATTTTTCATATGATTCAATTTTATGATGCAGTCACACCCTGCTGATACCTGTGTACACAGAGCTGTCTGGTCAAGCAGGTTGACTTCAGGGGCAGCACATTAAATATTGGTATGATGCTTCCTGGTATAGGGGAGGGATAGAAGGAGTCTATCTGTGCTTTTTTTTTTTTGGTTTTTCGAGGTAGGGTTTCACTTTAGCTCAGGCTGACCTGGAATTCACTATGTAGTCTCAGGGTGGCCTCGAACTCACAGCGATCCTCCTACCTCTGCCTCCCAAGTGCTGAGATTAAAGGCATGTGCCACCATGCCCGGCTATATCTGTGCATTTTTAAGACCATGGACCTTCATGGACTTTGGTGACAAATAAAGCCAGGTTGATATCCCAGAACTACTCTTTACAACTTACATGAACGAAGTAGGACACTTAGCTTTCGAAAGGCTCCATATCCTCATCTGCAAAATGTAGAGTAATATATACCCAAAACAACACTGTTTAAGTCTGTTTTAATGCTGCATCAATTTATGAGCTGTGACTGCCCCTAGAGGTAACAACAAAACACTGCCTCCACAACTGTCAAACCAGGATTATCTGCAAGTGGAGCAGCCTGTTCAGCCTCTGATCTCTCTGAATTGCAAGGTTAGGCTCCCTCCAGGGGAGTCAGAAGAGCTGGCCCAGGTGGGTACAACAGGGCTGAAGGGCACTAGAGAGTTGAGTCCCATGAAAATTTACCCCCAACAATCACAGCCACCACTCCACACATGTTATAAAGCCACATAGCTTTACAAAGTTTTCCCCACTTTAAAGAAATAATACATGTATTATGCAAATTATATCAAATAACCAACTAAACACACAAACAACAACAAAAAAAAACCCAAGGGAATGTGACTCAATTCTTCTTAGGCTAAAATAGACTTGCAACCTTTTATTTTAAACTTGTAAGAGTTTGGGCGTTTACAAAGTGTGTATAACATCTCAGCACAGTGTGGACTAGCTCTGTGAGTAGAGACCTGCATAATGTGGAGACCACCAACAGGTTGTCAGGATGATGGAGGAGAGAAAAACAAAACCAAACAAAACCCACACATCCATGTCAAAGAGGGGGCAGTAGGGGGAAAGTAGGGACTCAGTGAAGGGGGGTGGAGGAGGGAGGACAGAGGGTGATGGTGGGGATTAATGAAAATTTTAAATAAAGTTCTTTATTTTATAAAAAAAAAAACATATAAGTGGGCTGGAGAGATAGTTTAGCTGTTAACATGCTTGCCTGCAAAGCCAAAAAGGACCCAGGTTCAATTCCCCAGGACCCACATAAGCCAGATGCACAAGGTGACACATGAGTCTGGAAGTTTGTTTGCAATGGCTGGAGGCCCTGAAGTACCCATTCTCTTCCTCTCTGACTCTTTTTCTCTCTCTCTCTCTCTCTCTCTCTCAAAAATAAAAATAAAAATAATAAATACGTATAAGTAGTACAAATAAAAATTAACTAATATCACATCAGTTTAAAAACAGATTTTTCTACCAAATGAGTTTGCAGAAAGCCCTTCCCCACCCCTACAAAGAATATATATATCTCCATGTCTAGTTTTTAAAATATTTTTGAATTTTGAAACTTCAGATAAGTACTTTCGTCCTACACAACTAATATCGAACCAAGTTAGGACAGTATGAGAAAAGAAAACTTAGTGCAAACACAATTATGAATACATTGACAAAAATTCTAAAATAAATAATTGAATACTTCAAAATACTTGAAATATAAAATAATGTATGCTGGAGAAATAGCTCAGTGGACCAAATGTTTGGCTCACAAGCATGAGAACATGAATTCAAGCCCAAATACATAAAAATGCCAGACAGCCAGGCGTGGTGGCGCATGCCTTTAATCCCAGCACTTGGGAGGCAGAGGTAGGAGGATCACCATGAGTTCAAGATGACCCTGACACTACATAGTGAATTCCAGGTCAGCCTGAGCTGGAGTGAGACCCTACCTCAAAAAGCAAAAAAAAAAAAAAAAAAAAAAAAAAAAAAAAAAGCCAGACATGGTGGTGAGCCTAGAATCCCAGCATTGGGGAGGTAGAGACAAAGAATTCCTAGAGCTCGCTGGTCACCCAGTCTAGTCTAATTGGTGAGCTCCAGGCCAATGAGAGACCCTGTCTCAAAAAGAGGTAGTCAGAGTCCCTGAGAAACACCACCAGAGGTTGTCCTCTGGTTTCTACACACACATACATACACTCTTGTGTACATGCATACACATACATGCACACCACACACACTCAAAAAAAAACAACCTATTCTGACCATTGGAATGGAGATGCAACACTCTGGTGTGATTACGGCTCCAAGCTGACCATGGGCCACAAGGCACAAGTAGATTGTCACCTAGACCACAAGGCAGGAGATGGGGAAGGTGCTACATCTTCCTCTCACTGTGAGGCCCAGCAGCTACTCAGCTCACAAGCCCTGTTGTCACTCACCCACAGGGAATGTGCAGCTATTGTGGAAGAGCCAGTGTATGTGGGGATCACTACAGCTCATAAAAGCGTGGGTCTCTATTTTCCCACCAATATTTTATGCCATTCAACTTGTGTAAGCAGATGGCCTGTACGCCCACTGACAATACCTCCAAACCCACACAACAAAGGCTTCATACACAATACCTCCATTTATCTTGATTCTGAAGTTTCCTAGGAAACAGGATAGTGGAAGACCAAGGTCAGTGGCAGGAAGACTCATATCTACACCAGCTTGATATTTTTAATTTTCCCTTTATTCATAAAAGGGTAATTTAACATTAGAAATCCATCACTGTGGATACTAGTTAAATGATAAAGGAGAAAAACATTAAGATATTTTCAAAGATTAAAAAACCCAAAAGCATTATATAAAACTAAACATGGATTTTATTTCATTTATTTTTTTGGAGAGAGACACAAAGAGAGAGAGAGAGAGAGACAGACAGAGAGGGAGAGGGAGACAGAGAATGGGCGCGACAGCAGTCTTTCAGCTGCTGTGAACGAAATCCAGATGTGTGCGCCCCCTTGTGATCAAGTGCGGCATTGCGCCCTTGCGTCACTTTGCATCTGGCTAAACGTGGGACCTGGAGATTGTAACCGCTGGAGATTGGAACCAGCATTCTTAGGCTTAGCAGGCAGGCGCCTTAACCGCTAAGCCATCTCTCCAGCCCTGAACATGGATTTTAAAACAATCTGTTAGCAGGGGTTAGAGTTGTAGCTCAGTGGGCAGAATGTCTGCCCAGCATGCACAAAGGAAGGACTAAGATTGATCCTTGATACCACATAAAAGAGGTGTGGGGTCTGGAGAGATGGCTTAGTGATTAAGTGCTTGCCTGTGAAGCCTAAGGACCCCGGTTTGAGGCTCAATTCCCCAGGACCCACGTAAGCCAGATGGCCCATGAATCTGAAGTTCGTTTGCAGTGGTTGGAGGCCCTGGTGCGTCCATTCTCTATCTATTTGCTTCTTTCTCTCTCTTTCTGTTGCTCTTAAATAAAAAAATAAACAAAAACATTTTTTTAAAAGTAGGTATGAGCTGGGTGTGGTGGCGCACGCCTTTAATCCCAGCACTCGGGAGGCAGAGGTAGGAGGATCGCCAAGAGTTTAAGGCCACCCTGAGACTACATAGTTAATTCCAGGTCAGCCTGGACCAGAGTGAGACCCTACCCCAAAAAAAAAAAAAAAAAAAAAAAAAAAAGTGGGTATGGAGGCTGAAGAGATGGCTTAGCCACTAAGGCACTTGCCTGCAAAGCCTAATGACTAGGGTTCAATTCCCTAGTACCCACGTAAGCCAGATGCACAGAGTGGCACATGCATCTGGAGTTTGTTTGCAGTAGCTGGAGGCCCTGGTGTGCCCATTCTCTCTCTGTCTCTCTTCTTTTTCTCTCTCTCTGCTTGCAAATAAATAAATTAAATTAATAAATAAACAAATAAATAAAATCTGTTAGCAAATTAGGCAAGAAGGGAATTGTTTTGAGTTTGTTAAAGGTAACTACTCTAACCCTAAAGATGATGCTTAACATGAACATGTGGAGATGAGGTGGGTTGCTATCAGCACTAGCATCTACCATGACACTGGAGCTACTAGCCTATGGAACAAGGGAAGTCAAAAATAGGCATAAGAAGCCAGATGTAGTGGCACATGCAACAAAATTTAAAAAAAACTGGGGCTGGAGAGATGGCTTAGTGGTTAAGGCTCTTGCCTGTGAAGCCTAAGAGCTCATGTTCAAATCCCCAGGTCCCACAGTGGTGCAAGCATGCAATGTCGCACATGCTCACAAGGGGACGTATGCATCTGGATTTTATCTGCAGCAGCTTAAGGCCCTGGCATACCCATTCTCTCTCTCCCATAAATTAAAAATAAATAAATAAATAAAAATTGGCATAAGAATTAGAAAGAGACAATACCATCCCTATTTTCAGATGATATTATTGTCAATTTAGAAAAATCCAAGAAAACCTAGAGAAAAATGATTTGAACTAATAAGAGGGTTAGGAAGAGCTGCTATATGTATGAGATCAACCTAAAACTCCAATATATTACAATACACAAGAATAAGACACTGAAAAGTATACCATTCATAGGGTCAGTAAAAGCTATATGGTGAGCTGGAGAGATGGCTTAGCATTTAAAGGCACTTGCTTGCAACCCCTGATGGCCTGGGTTCTTTCCCCAGTTCCCATGTAAAGCCAGATGCATGAAGTAGTACATGTGTCTGGAGTTCATTTACAGTGGTAAGAGGCCCTGGCACACTCATAATAACTCTCTCTCTTTCTCTTTCTGACTGTCTTTCTTGAGTAAATACTTTAAAAAAATAACTACAAGGTACCTAGGAATGACTTATAAAATGTTGTGCTAGAGTTTTATAGAAGGTGATATTAGATGTTTTAAATATATAAAAATATAAATGAATAATTAGATACATCAGGCTTACAGATGACAATCCTCACACTCATAAACATGCCATGTGTCTCCCCAAATAAACCTACAAATTCAATTCATTCCAATAAAAACTCATTAGGGGGCTGGAGAGATTGCTTAGCAGTTAAGGCGCTTGCCTGCAAAGCCAAAGGACCCAGGTTCAATTCCCCAGTATACACATAAGCCACATGCACAAGGGGGTGCATGTGTCTGGAGTTCGTTTGTAGAGGCTAGAGGCCCTGGCATGCCCATTCTCTCTCTCTCTTTCCCTCTCTCTCTCTCTCTCTCTCTGCTTGCAAATAAATAGATAAAATAAAATAAAGAGAAAAATTTTAAACTCAATAGGATTTTTTTATATTTTATATTTATTTATTTGACAGAGAGAAAGGGGTGGGGAGAGAATGGACACACCAGGGCCTCTAGCCACTGCAAACAAACTCCAGACGCATGTGCCACCATGTGCATCTGGCTAATGTGGGTCCCAGGGAACTGAACCTGGGTCCTTTGGCTTTGCAGGCAAATGCCTTAAGCGCTAAGCCATCCCTACAGCTCCCAATGGGATTTAAAACATTTCTTTGTTTATTATTTATTTGAGAGCAACAGACAGACAGAGAGAGACAGAGGCAGAGAGAGAAGGAATGGGTGTACTAGGGCCTCCAGCCACTGTATATAAACTCCAGATGCATGCGCCACCCTGTGCATCCGGCTTATATGGATACTGGGGAATCGAGTCTCAAACTGAGGTCCTTAGGCTTCACAGGCAAGCGCTTAACTGCTGAGCCATCTCTCCAGCACCCTCAGTAGGATTTTTTATATGACTAGGTAAAAGGACTCTAAAATGAGATGAAATGATAAAGAAATGCCAGGACAGGAGGTACAAAGATGTATTATTAGGTTATAGAATCAACTCGAATAGAATTACTTCAGACTTGTCTCAAGGGCAGAGAGCCCATTGCAGAAAGAGCATATTAGTTTCGTAATCCCAAAGTCCTTGTCGGTTCTGACCTCCCACTGACCTTCTAACCTCACCTCCAGCTGCTCACCCTTTAGCTCAGTTCACATCAGCCACACTGGCCTTGATCCTTCAACAGGTCAGACCAAAGCTATTTAGGGACTTGGCATTGACTATTCCCTCTGTTTGGAATGTTCTTTTTAAAAGTTATTTCTTTTTATACTTTTAAAGTATTTTATTCATTTATTTATTTGAGAGAGGGGGAGAGAGAGACAGAGAGAGATGGAGAACACGGGAGAGAGAGAGGATGAGAATAGGCGCTCCAGGGCCTCTAACCACTGGAAACGAACTCCAGGCACGTGTACCACCTTGTGTATCCAGCTTATGTGGGTAGTGGGGAATTGAACCTGGGTCCTTAGGCTTCACAGGCAAGCACCTTAACCACTCAGCCATTTCTCCAGTGGAGAATATTCTTCATATAAATCTTTCTCTTGTTTCCTATAGATCATCAATTGAATACAGCTTTCTTGGTTAGAGCTGTGTTAACCATGTCAGTTAGAATCCTAACGCATGCCTCTGAGACCCTCCTTAACTTCTACCATTTCATTTCTTTCTCCACAGAACTTATCCAAGGACACTTTCTTCATTGTCTTCATTGGTTTTTATTTGTCTGTGAGTCCCACAAGGGTAGGGACCACTGTTGTGTTATATCACAACTACTGTAGTTTCTAGCATAAGACAAGAAGTAACACTGGGATAAACTAGCAGAAAAAGATGATTTTTCTGAAGTAATAAATGCTGTGGAGTACAGGGTGAGATGGCTGAGAATAATAGGAACAGGCTTCTGGAGATTGAGTAGTCAGGAAGAACACTGAGTGGGTGGCTGGCTACCAGCAGGCCAGTGAATAGTAAACTGGAAAGAAAGGTACACAGCTGGTTCTCCCAAGTCAGTGCAAGCCAGCGCCCATGCACCACTGGACTGAAATAAAATGAAATGGAAACGTTGCATAAAAGTTTCTTGAGTAAGTCACTTGAATGTGAACTCCAAGCAGACAGACACTGAGACATAGCTCCAGTACCTCAGGCATGATACGGTTGCTTAGTAAGTATCATTTGAATTCAAATACATTCTTTTTTTTTTTTTTTTTTTTTTTTGAAGCAGGGTCTCACTCTAGCCCAGGCTGATCTGGAACTCACTGTAGCACAGGCCAGCCTTAAACTCATGGTGATCCTCCTACTTCAGCCTCCCAAGTGCTGAGACAGCAGGTATGCATCACCACACCTGAATCACTTCATTCCTTTTAAGGGAAGATGATAGGCTATTGCCTAGATATACGACATTTTAAAAATCCATTTATTAGTTTTGACGGCTGTCATGAATATGCCACTGTGAACACTGTTGTACAAGTCACTGGAACACCTGTTTCCAATATTTTGGAAAAAATGCATAGAGTGAAAACTCTGGGACATATAATAATTCTGTGTTTAATTTTTTTTTTTCTTTCGAGGTAGGGTCTCACTCTAGCTCAGGCTGACCTGGAATTCACTGTGTAGTCTCAGGGTGGCCTCGAACTCATGGTAATCCTACCTCTGCCTCCCATTTGCTGGGATTAAAGGCATGCACCACCATGCCCAGCTTCTGTGTTTAATTTAATTTATTTATTTATTTATTTATTTTTTTTTTTTTTTTTGAGGCAGGGTCTCACTCTAGTCCAGGCTGACCTGGAATTAACTATGTAGTCTCTGGGTGGCCTTGAACTCATGGCAATCCTCCTACCTCTGCCTCCTGAGTGCTGGGATTAAAGGATGTGCCACCACACCTGGCTTCTGTGTTTAATTTTTTAAAAATACCTTTTCATTTATTTATTTGCAAGAAGAGCCAGAGAGAGAGTGTGTGTGTGCTAGGATTAAAGGCATGAACTAGCACATCAGTTTATCTTTTTAAAAAATATGTTATTTATTGGGCTGGAGAGATGGCTTGGCGGTTAAGGCACCTGCCTCCTAAGCCTAAGAACGCTGGTTCCAATCTCCAGGTCCCACGTTTAGCCAGATGCAAAGTGATGCAAGGGCACAATGCCAAACTTGACCACAAGGGGGTGCACGCATCTGGATTTCGTTCACAGCAGCTGAGAGACTGCTGGCGTGCCCATTTCTATCTGTTCTCCTCTCCCTCTCTCTCTCTGTCTCTCTCCAAAAATATATATATGTTATTTATTTATTTAATTTGAGAGAGAGAGGAAAAGGCAGATAGAGAGAGAGAAAAAAAAATGGATGCACCAGGGCCTCCAACCACTGCAAATGAACTCCAGACACATGCACCACCAGACACATGCATCTGTCATACATGGATACTGGGGAATCAAACCTGGGTCCTTAGGCTTCACAGGCAAGCACCATAACCACTAAGCCATCTCTCCAGACCCCCTTTTAATATTTTATTTATTTATTTGAGAGAGAGAGAGAGAGAGGAATAGAGAGGGAAAAAAGAGAGAGATTGTCTTTTAAAAAAATGTTTTATTTATTTGAGAGAGAGAACAAGCATGCCAGGTCCTTCAGCTGCTGCAAATGAACTCCAGATGTATGTGCCATCTTGTGCATCTGGCTTTATGTGGGTACTAGAGAACAGAACCCAGGTCCTTAGATTTTGCAGGCAAACACCTTAACCACTGAACCATCTCTCCAGTCCCCAGGCTCAGTTTTTTTTTTTTTTTTTTTTTTTTTTTTTTTTTTTTATTGACAACTTCTATACTTACATACAAAAAATGCATGATATTTCCCTCCCCTCCCCCATTCCCCTTTAGAACTCCATTCTCCATCATATCCCCTCCCTCTCTCCATTAGTCTCTCTTTTAATTTGATGTCATCATCTTTTTCTTCTATTATGAGGGTCTTGTGAAGGTATTGTTAGGCACTGCAAGGTCATGGATATCAAGGCCAATTTCTGTCTGGACAGTTGCATTGTAAGGAGTCATACCCTTCCTTTGGCTCTTCCATTCTATCCGCCCCCTCTTCCGCAATGGGCCCTGAGCCTTGGAGGGTGTGACAGAGGTGTTTCAGTACTGGGCACTCCTCCATCCCTTCTTCTCAGCACTATGTTGCCTTTTGGGTCATCCCAGTGGTCATCGCCATCTGAAAAGAGAAGCTTCTCTAACCAGAAGTGAGAGTAGCGTTAATATGTGAATATGAACATTAAGTGTAGTGCTTTCAGGGCAGCTTGGTGGGAATAATACATACATTTAGTCAGACAAGAGCAGGCTTTATACCCCTAAGGCTCATGACCTCCCCTGCCATAGACTTTTGCTTAGGTTTTTCAGTACCAGGTATGTATTCCCTCCCGTAGAGAGGGCCTTCAGTCCAATTATGGAGCAGTTGGTTACCCCATGAGTAGACATGCCACTATTGCACCCATTCAGTCATTGGGCCTGTATGGCCAAACTTGAATATTCAGTGTCCACTGTTTTCACTGCTGATGACTTCTGTCTCCCATACGACTGCATGCAGTGCAGCTTTTTCCAGCTTTCAGTTGGCTGGTCTACAGGGAGAAGGTTTTCTGCTCTGCACCAGCTGGCTTTCTCAGTGACCTTGCCTCTCAGGCAAGAGATGTCTTCAGCAAGAGGGTCTTACTATCTGTTTCTCAAGGGAAACCAAGGGCTTTGGCAAAAGCCTTTAATGTTTTGGAGGCTACCGGGACCTCCTTGGCCAACAACTCACTGGAAGGTATCCCATCCCAGGCACTGAAAATTTTCTAGTAACAGTCTACAGCTTCTAGATGTGCCATTATTCAAAAAAGTAGGTTTACATAAGTCTTATTCACACTATGTTGAATTTAGATTGACCCTCCCCCTGCCCTTCTTTTACACATTCTCTTCCCATTGCCTCACTTAGGCCATTCCCCTTCCTGTAATCTGTTCTTCTACTTACATATGTGCAATACCATACACTTAAGTCCTTCCCTTTCCTCCCTCCCTTATAGCCTTTTACCAGCTTACTGGTTTCTGGTACCTATTTTTGGTTCCAGTTCATACTCAAGTCTATACATTTGTAGCTAGGATCCACATATGAGAGAGAACATGTGACATTTGGCTTTCTGAGCCTGGGTTACCTCACTTAATATAATCCTTTCCAGATCCATCCATTTCCCTGCAGATTTCATAATTTCATTTTTCTTTACCGCTGAATAGAACTCCATTGTGTAAATGTACCACATCTTTATTATCCATTCATCTGTGGAGGGACATCTAGGCTGGTTCCATTTCCATTTGTGAATAGAGCAGCAATAAACATGGTTGTGAAAGTATCTCTAAGGTAGTGAGAAGAGTCCTTCGGATATATGCCTAGGAGTGCTGTAGCTGGATCATATGGTAAATCTATTTCTAG
Source organism: Orientallactaga sibirica (assembly GCA_036365145.1). Classification (NCBI taxonomy): domain Eukaryota; kingdom Metazoa; phylum Chordata; class Mammalia; order Rodentia; family Dipodidae; genus Orientallactaga; species Orientallactaga sibirica. Next base: position 29,364,260 of record JAEOAD010000014.1, read on the forward strand.
CTGTCTCAAGAACCTCCACACTGATTTCCACAATGGCTGGACTAGATTACATTCCCACCAACAGTGTAGAAGTGTTCCTCTTTTTCCACATCCACGCCAACACTTATTGTCATTTGTTTTCTTGATGGTAGCCATTCTGACAGGAGTAAAATGGAATCTCAAAGTGGTTTTAATTTGCATTTCCCTGATGGCTAAGGATGTGGAACACTTTTTTAGATGTTTATATGGGTTGTTTGAATTCTTATTATTCTGTTTTTTAAGTTCTTTGTATATTCTGGATATTAATCCTCTGTCAGATGTACAGCTGGCAAAGATTTTCTCCCATTCTGCAGGTTGTCTCTTTGCTCTATTCACAGTGTCCTTTGCTGTACAAAAGCTTTGTAATTTCATGAGGTCCCACTGGTTGATTATGGTTTTATCCCAGGCTCAGGTTTTAGTGTGGTAGTCTGAGACTCTGGAACCTGCCACACCTAGGAGACTAGAGCTGTGGGTATTGATGGATTCATGTGGTGAGGTGTCCGTGTAGGGCAGGAAAAGTGGTCGCCAGCTATAGATTGCAACAGACATAGATATCTCTCCCTCTTCCTCCTCCTCCTCGTGGAGACAAGTGTCTCTGGTTGACAGAATGGTTTTACCTTCTAGTCCCTCAAACAGGATCCGTGCTACAAACACTGACTCAGTTAAGAATCAAAGAAAGACTTCTGGGGACTGTGGTTGCCAAGAACAATGGGCTTTAAATTTTTCATTTTCGGGGGTGCTAGGGATTGTGCACATACTAGGCAAATGCTCTAAATCCTTGGCCCTGGGTTTGTTCTTCCCTTTGGGAGCCTGCTGTGGCATGGCTATTTGCATCTAGCCCACCACGCTTATGTTTCTGCTTCTCCTTGGGCTGTTGCTCCACATAAACACACCTCCAGTGCTGTCAACCCATGGCCTATGACTCAGTCTCTGTAGGAGAGGCCTACACACCCAATGTGCTAAAAATAGAATTTTCCATTTCAACTTTATTTAAAAGTCGCTTTTCTCTGCTTCATTCATCAGATATTAAAACTCTACTAAATGCCAAAGAATTGTGCAGTGAACTGGAGACACAATGGTAAACAAACTTACGAGGTCACGGTTCTCAAAATGTCTTTCTTTGGTAGGAGAGAAGGGAACATAAAAAATGAATATAAAGCTGGGTGTGATGGCGCACGCCTTTAATCCCAGCACTCGGGAGGCAGAGGTAGGAGGATTGCTGTGAGTTCGAGGCCACCCTGAGACTACATAGTGAATTCCAGGTCAACCGGAGCTATAGTGAGACCCTACCTCAGAAAAACAAACAAAAAAAACAACAAAAAAAATTTTTTTTAATGAATATAGGCCAGGCATGGTGGCACATGTCTTTAATCTTAGCACTCAGGAGGCAGCAGCAGGAGTTTGAGGCCAGCCTGAGACTACTTAGTGAATTCCAGGTCAGCCTAGGTTAGTATGAACCCCTACCTTGAAAAAAAATGGGGCTGGAGAGATGGCTTAGTGGTTAAGGCATTTGCCTGTGAAGCCAAAGGACCAAAATTCAATTCCCCAGGACCCACGTTAGCTAGATGCACAAGGGGCACATGTGTCTGGAGTTCATTTGCAGTGGCTAGGGGCCCTGGCATGCCCATTTCTCTCTCTGTCTGTCTCTCTTCTCTCTATCTGTCTCTCTGCTTGCAAACAAATAAATAAAATTTTAAAAACTGAATATGGGAGCTAGGCATAATGAGGCACACCTTTAATCCCAGCACTTGGGAGGCAGAGGTAGGAGGATCCTTGTGAGTTTGAGACCAATCTGAGAGTACATAGTGAATTCCAGGTCAGCCTGGGCTAGAGTGATATAAACAGGGAGCATTAGAGAGTTTAGGTTTATTTTAAAGGTCACCCTGGGAATAAACTGGAGGGAGAAAGCCACTACCAACTCTTCCCCAGTCTACTGAATCAATGTTTTGGTCCCTTGGGTCCCATACAATCCATTCCAGCCACAATGATCAGGGAATTAATTTAAAACGTAAATGTGACCATTTAACTCCTCTGTTACAATCCACCAGTAGCTACTAAAAGCCCCCCCCCCAATTTTTCTTCTTTCTTTCTTTATTTATTTGAGAGAGAGAGAGAGAGAGAGAGATAGAGAAATAGGCAGGTAGAGAAAGAGAGAGAATGGGCATGCCAGGACCTCCACCCACTGCAAATGAACTCCAGATGCATGCTCCCCCTTGTGCATCTGGCTTACGTGGGTACTGGGGTATCAAGCCTCGAACCAGGGTTCTTAGGCTTCACAGGCAAGCATTTAACCGCTAAGCATCTCTCTAGCCCAGCCTCCCGATTTTTCAGAAGGCTTGTGAGGACTGGCACAGTGCAGCTCCACTTCTGCTTTGCTATACTCATTTTTCCAGTCCTTGATGCACAAGCTATTTCTTTTCTCAGAAATCTTCCCCTGCTTCCCCTCTGTCACCTCAGGAATATCTTAACCTATTGCTCTAAAATAAGATAGCCTTGAGCTGGGAAGTAGCTTAGTTGGTAAAGTGCTTGCCTTGTTGGCAAATGGCCTGAGTTTAATTCCTAGAACCCACAGAAAAATGCATGAAAGCCTGGAGTGATGGCACACGCCTTTAATCCCAGCACTCAGGAGGCAGAGGTAGGTGGAACACTGTGAGTTTGAGGCCAGCCTGAGACTACATAGTGAATTCCAGGTCATTTTGGGCTAGAGCAAGACCCTACCTCGAAAAACAAACAAACAAACAAACAAAAAAGAGCCTTTCACATTTATATAAATTGAAAAAAGCATAATAAATACAATAAATTTAGAATTTTTAAAGCCAGTCGTGGTGGTGCACGCCTTTAATCCCAGCACTCAGGAGGCAGAGGTAGGAGGATCTCCGTGAGTTCAAGGCCACCTGAGACTACATAGTGAATTCCAGGTCAGCCTGGGCTAGATTGAGACCATACCTTGAAAAACCAAAAAATAAAATAAAATAAAATAAAAAATAAAAATAATGCCTGGAGTGGTGGTGTGGCTTATAATCTTAGTTCTGGGGAGACACAGGCAGTGAATCTCTGGGGCTCACTGATCAACCAGTCAAGCCTAACTGATGAACTACAGAGACCTTGTCTCAAAAAAAAAAGCACACGGGGTTAGAGTGATGGCTGATGACCTGGTTTCGATTCCCCAGTACTCATGTAAAACCAGATGCACAAAGTGACACATGCACTGGAGTTTGTTTGCATTGGCATGTCCATTATCATTCTCTCTCTCTGCTTAAAAATAAATAAATAAAATATTTTTTAAAGGCAGAAAGGGGCTGGAGAGATGGTTTAGTGGTTAAGGCATTTGCCTGCAAAGCCTAAGAACTCATGTTTGACTCTCCAGATCCCATGTAAGCCAGACACACAAAGGTGAGGCAAGCTCTGTCTCTCTAAAATAAAAAAATGAAAATAAAGGCAGATGGAATTTCTGAAGAGCAACACCCACCTCTGGCCTCCAAACACATGTGCATGGGTGTCTGCACACACACAAACATGCTCACATATACTGTCACATATAAGCACATGCATGATAAAAAACAAAATAAAGCCAGGCGTGGTGTTGCACGCCTTTAATCCCAGCACTTGGGAAGCAGAGGTAGGAGGATTGCCATGAGTTTGAGACCAGCCTAAGACTATATAGTGAATTCCAGGTCAGCCTGAGCTAGAGTGAAACCCTATCTTGAAAAACCAATACATATATAATAAAATATACAATAGATGGTGTGAACTAAAGTTCCCTGAAAAGTGCTGCATGTGCTGCACCTACTTCCAGCAAGGCTGAATGGACTGATAAAACTCTGGGGACCACAGAGAGATGGAATGTTGCAAGACTAAAGCCTAATTACCTTGGGCTACGTTTAGCCCCTCAATAGCCATTATCACCCATCTTTGTGTCTGACTTAATATCCACGTGACTACCAGTTGATCAGGGCAACCGTTTTGGTCTGTACTGACAGACCACCAGCTTCCACCAACTCAAGTGCTGAGATTATCATCAGATAGCATCTGAGGCCTATGGTGAAGATTTCCCGCTTTGGTGTAACCCACCTGCTGACCTGATGGTCAGCCAATGCATTTGAAAAGTGCTTTGATTTATGACTTTCTTTTGTTCTGTAACTATAAAACCTTCATGAAATTGTTAATGTCTTGGAACATGGAACTGGGGTAACCTAAATCTGTGTTCCTGGGCCATGGTCACTCATATTTGGCTCCAGAATAAACTATCTCTTATCCCCTTTGAGGTGAGAGCTGTGTCTTTTGCATTGAGGATGGGCTAAGGCTCTGGATTTGAGTCCCCAGCACTGCAATCAGTAAACTTCTGTTTGGCTCAGCTTGGTGGCACATGCCTAAAATCCCAGTACTGGGGGAAGCTGAGGCCTGGACTACATAGTGAAACACTGTCTTAAATAAACAAAGGAGATTGTCTCCATATTTTAAACCACTATGTGAGTCTATTACACAGTCGTTCACTTAGTACAAGAATCCACACATTGTTTTTTTCCCTAAAGGGCCAGATGACAAACATTGTGGTTTCTTGTCCTTATACCCTTAATGCTGCCAGACTATGATAAAAGAATGAATATGTGTGTGCAGCAATAAAGCCTTATGACACTGGACATTTAATTTCATATAAATTTCGCTTGTCACGAAATACTATTTCGATTTTCCCCAACGATTTCAAAAGATAAAAATCCATTTTTAGCTCCTAGGCTGTCTAAAGACAGGCGGACCGCTCAGGCCGCAGGCAGAAGCATATTTGTAAAGTTGATGGTTTGCCGATAAAAAAAAAACAAAAAAAAACAAAAAAAAAAAACTTGCTGACCCTTGCTGATTATGTCAAGGTTTGTTGCCTACAACACGGGCCAGCACAGGGGCCACCCTGCACATGTTCGTTCCTTCAACCGCGGAGGGATGCAGCGACCTGGATGCAGATGGACCCACAGGGAAGGGGCGGAGCTTGCAGAGGGGCGGGGCGGGGCGGCCGCGGAGGGCGGGGCCCGAGCTGCGGCTTCCGGCGGAAGCGCGCGCGAACAAGATGTCCACTACCAAGCGTGTGCTGTACGTGGGTGAGCAGGCGCGGGCGCTGGGCGGTGCTGGGGCGCGGGTCCACGGCAGGTGGGAGCGTGGCAAGGGACGCGTGTCGGCCTGGGGAGGGCGGCGAGCGGCTGGACAGGCTAGGCCGGCTTTACCCCGTGGTGTATGAGCCCGGAGTAACCATCCTTGCGGCTTCCCAGGCCGCCCGGCTCTCCTGCAGCCCGGAGCAGTGGACGGATGCTAAAGGCTTCCGGATCCTCGCGCCCGCTCATTTCACAAACCTTCACTAAGGGAGGGGCTCGGTCCCTACCCGGGAGGAAGGAGTTCCCACACTAGCCGGAAGATAACTTGCCCTCAGTGCCACGCTTTGACAAGCTCTGTGATGGGGACGGATCGTGATGACAGGGTCTTGGGTGCGGAAAGAAAAACACCTAGAAGCCGGGCGTGGTGGTGGCACACGCCTTTAATCCCAGCACTCGGGAGGCAGAGGTAGGAGGATCGCTGTGAGTTCGAGGCTATATTGTGAATTCCAGGTCAGCTTGGGCTAGAGTGAGACCCTGCCTCCGTAAAAAAAAAAAAAAAAAAAAAAAAATCCATCAAGAGAGATGAGGGCAAACTTTCCTGATGTCGTGATGACGCAGCTGATGAGCAGAAGTTAGACAGGGAGCCAAAGCCCAAAGGTATGAAGTAGTCGACACTTAGGGCCAAATGGGTCATTTTCCAAGAAACCCAGAGAAACTGGGGAAGCAAAGTGAAAGATGCAGGAGAGGCGGACAAAGATTTGGGTTAGGAAGAACCTTGCATACACCGGCTGAGGATGGTGAGAAGCCTTTGAAGTTTAAGCAGAGAACTGATGGTCCATCTGTACTTTCCTGAGAACGTTACTGCTGGTTTTTTGGTGTTGACACAGGCAGTGGAGCCTGGGAGGTCAGTTATGAAGATATTGCAGGAATCTTGGAGCTAGATGAGGTTCTGAAGGGTGAGGAAAGGTCTTCATAAGTGTGGGTGGAGTGGATGACAGACAAATGTCTGAGTAACCAAAGGACTGGGTGGAAAGGTCCTTTCCCTTGGCCAGTATGGTGATGGGCCGCAGGGGCTTCTGCAGGAGTATTGAGGACAGTGGTTCAGAAGGTCTTGGCTTACTTGCAGGTGGGCTGGCAGAGGAGGTGGACGACAAAGTTCTTCATGCTGCCTTTATTCCTTTTGGAGACATCACAGATATTCAGATTCCTCTGGACTATGAAACAGGTGGGTCCTGTTGCTGTCTCTTAAGTTCAAACCCTCCTATATGAAAAGAACTTAAAAACAAATTAAGTCCGTTTCAAGTGTGTATTCTTCGCGCTAGAGCGTGTCTAGTATGCATGAGGCCATGGGTTGAATCCCCAGAAACACTACCATGAGAAGGGAGGGAATGGGGTAAAAGCATTCTCAATATTGGTGTATAAGAAGTTCTCAAGGCTGCTTCAGTAAGTCAGCATGACAGTGATCATAATGTAAAAAGAGAACATAGCTGGGTGTGATGGCACACACCTGTAGTCCCAGAATTCAAGCTGACATAGAAGGATCACTGAGAATCCAGGGACAGCCTCTGGCCACATGCAGATTGAGTTCCAGGCCAGCCTTGGCTAGAGAGAGATCCCACCTCAGCAAAAAAGAATATGAAAGAGGGCTGGAAAGATGGCTTAGCAGTTTAGACCCCGATTCAATTCCCCAGGACCCACGTAAAGCCAGAAGCACAAGGTAGTGTATGCATCTGGAGCTCATTTGCAGTGGCTGGAGGCCCTGGCGCGCCCATTCTCTCTCAAATAAATAAATAAATAAATAAGATTTTATTTATGAGAGCGAGAAGGAGTGGGCATGCCAGGGCCTCCAGCTACTGCAAATAAACTCTAGATGCATGCACCACCACCCTTGTGCATCTAGTTTATGTGGGTCCTGAGGAATCAAACCTGGGTCCTTAGGCTTTGCAGACAAGCACCTTAACTGCTAAGCCATCCCTCCACCCTCAATAAAGTATTTTTAAAAAGAATATGGCCAGGTGTAGTGGCACACGCCTTTAATCCCAGCACTTGGGAGGCAGAGGTAGGAAGATTGACGAGAGTTCAAGGCCACCCTGAGAGTACATAGTTAATTCCAGGTCAGCCTGAGCTAGAGTGAGACCCTACCTCAGGGGAAAAAAAAGAAGAATATGTAGCCAGGTGTATGCCTCTAATCCCAGCACTCAAGAGGCAGAGATAAGAGGATCTCTATGAGTTTGAGGCCTTTGCTACATAGTGAATTCCAGGTCAGCCTGGGCTAGAGTTAAGACACTACCTCAAAAAAAAAAAAAAAAATGTTGTCTCTCTGTTTCTCTCTCTCTCTGTCTCTCAAATAAATAATTATTTTAAAGGGCTGGAGAGATGGCTTAGCAGTTAAGATATTTGTCTGCAAAGCCAATGGACCCAGGGCTAGGCCTAGGCCAGTGTGAGACCCTACAAAGAAAGAAAGAAAAAAATGCTTAAAGGGAGGTAAAGAATTTCCTTCTTCCCAGATAGTAGTTGGGAGGAATTTCTGGTCTCTGGATACGGCATGTAACTGACGGCTTTCTTTGTGACTATTGTGTTGTCTTCCACTGTCTCACATGGTGATCCCTTGTATGTTTGTTTTTCCTTTTGGCAGAAAAGCACCGAGGATTTGCCTTTGTTGAATTCGAGTTGGCAGAGGTGAGAAAATTCTATGCTGCCTTTGTGTAGTCTTTGATCTGTAGCATTGTTACTGAGTACGATGGAAGCTGTTCTAGGTTTCTGGGTCAGGCTGATGCTTTCGGATGGCTGGAAGTGTGCTTGAAGGAAGGCTCTGTCAGTCAGACTGTGGTTTGAGAATAATATCTCAGACCTACTGCAGACCCTGGCCCTGTTGCTCTGCAGGGCTCCTGGGCCTTGCTCATTGAACATTCTTGCCTGGCATTGCTCAGGATGATTTATTTATTTATTGGGGGGGGGGCAGGGTCTTCAGCTGCTTCCAACACGTGTGCCCCCATATGCACATGTGACTTGCGCACTTGTGTCACTGTGCATCTGGCTTATATGGGACCTGGAGATTCAAACAGGAGTTCTTAGACTTCGCAGATAAGTGCCTTAACCACTAGGCCATCCCTCCAGCCCAGAATGATTTAATATGCCTTCAGCTTGGTGGCCGATTGTGGCCCCACCAGCTCAGAAGTACACTAAGAAGTGTTGTTAGCCTCACACCCAGTCTAGGTTGGGAAGTGCGGAGGTATTCTGTTATTTGCTTGGCCAGCGAATGTGTTCAGATCTGCACATAGTACTCAGCTATAGGCCTAACATACCCTTTGTCTTTCCTTGGCAGGATGCTGCAGCAGCTATCGACAACATGGTATGGCTGAAGTTCCTTTTTGCTAGTTTAGAGGGTCCTTGCTCAAATAGTTGTTCTCTGAATCTCCAAAGTCTCAGGGTTGTGTGAGCAGGTAAAGCTTACCATCAAGTGAAAATATTTCCTGTGAACTGATTGTGTGTAAAGTTAATTCTTACTCAGAAATCTTTTTCTATTTTACCACAGCATACTTCCTAATCACCCTTGTTGGTCCATCACTCACTGGCTGCCCAGGCAAACATTGCAAATCAATTGAGACTGTATATTTTGCAAAAGAGGCAGGATTTCATGAAATGTTAGACCAAACCAGTTAACAATTGAGAAGCTTGAAAAGCCCTTGGAAATGATGAACTCTTAAGGATTTGTGTCCTCTTTGAGATTCTTATATGTCATTTCCTTTTTTTTTTTTTTTTTTTTTTTTTTTTTTTGAGTTTTCAAGGTAGGGTTTCACTCTAGCCCAGGCTGACCTGGAATTCACTATGTAGTCTCAGGGTGGCCTCGAACTTGTGGCAATCCTCCTACCTCTGCCTCCCGAGTGCTGGGATTAAAGGCGTGTGCCACCACGCCTGCCTGTCATTTCCTTTTTGGGGGAGGGGTTGGGCAGAGTCTCTGACCGCTTGGCTGACCTGGAACTCACCTTATAGCCCCAAGCTGTCCTTGAACTCATGGTGACCCTCTGACTTCAGCCTCTAGAGTACTGGAATTAAATGCATGCACTATTATGTCATTTTCATTTCAGGTATGAAATGCAGAGGTATCATATGCTGTGGCTGGCATTTTGTTAGAAAAAATTCTTCAAGCTAGCATCTCTCCTGTTACAAGCGCCTATTTTATTTTATTAAAGATTTTATTTTTATTTATTTATTTATTAGAGAGAGAGAGACAGTGAGAATGTGCATGCCAGGGCCTCTAGCCACTGCAAATGAACTCCAGATGTATGCACCACCATGTGTATCTGGCTTATGTAGGAACTGGAGAATCAAACTGAGGTCCTTAGACTTCACAGGCATGCACCTTAACAAGCGCCCCTTTTAAATAAATGCATAATTGATTCTGAATATTAACTGAAATAAACTTGTGTTTTCAAAATTTATAGTTTCATCATTAAGTCACAATTTTTAAAAAATATTTATTTGCAAGGAAAGTGAGAGAATATGAATGAGTATGGGCTTGACAGGGCCTCTAGTTGCTACAAACTAACTCCAGATGCTTGCGCTACTTTGTGCATCTGGCTTTATGTGGGTTCTGGAGAATCAAACCCAGGTTGTTAGGCTTTGCAGGCAGGCACCTTAACTGCTGAGCCATCTCTCCAGCCCAACAATCAATTTTTATTTTCTCACTTAAAAAAATATATATTTTATTTATTTATTTGAGTGGGGGAGGGAAGGATGAAAAAGCCAAGACAGAGAGAGAGAGAATGAGTACACCAAGGCCTTCAGCTACAGCTTATGAACTCCAGATACATGTGCCATCTTGTGCATCAGGCTAACATGGGTACTAGGGAATCGAACCTGGTTCCTTAGGCTTCACAGGCAAGTGCCTTAACTGCTAAGCCATCTCTCTCCAGTCCATTTTCTCACTTTTTACTATGAATTTTTTTTTTTTGGAGAGAGACACAGAGGGAGGGAGAAGAAAGAGGGAGGGAGAGATGGGCACGCTAGCAGCCTCTCAGCTGCTGCAAAGAAAATCTAGATGTGTGCGCCCCCTTGTGGTCAAGTGGAGCATTGCGTCCTTGCGTCACTGCATCTGGCTAAACGTGGGATCTGGAGATTGGAACCGGCGTTCTTAGGCTTAGGAGGCAGGTGCCTTAACCGCTAAGCCATCTCTCCAGCCCTACTATGAAATTTTTATCACTGCTTTAAGGTTCACATTAAGTGATATTTCCCAGTACTGATTAGCTTTGTTTTGGATAACAAAGTTTTCCCTTATCTTTGCTCTCAGCTACCCATTCACCAAAGGTATTCCTTCCTGTCAGAGATCAGTTTACATGGTTTCAAAGCTGAGCTTGTCACATCAGAGTCCCTTGAACCCAGAATTCCTCTTGGTAGTACAAGTCTGTCTGAAGTAATTGGAAAGCTACCAGACTATTTTTCTTCTGACAGAGGTTAATCAGCTGGATTTTGGATCTTTTCAGAATGAGTCTGAGCTCTTTGGACGGACAATTCGTGTCAATTTGGCCAAACCAATGAGAATTAAGGAAGGCTCTTCCAGACCAGGTGAGTAGACTGACTTACAATTCCCTACCCTGCCCTCCAGCTTGGCCCCCTTTTACTCTTACATAAATGCAGCTAAATGTTGCTTGTGGTGTGATGAACAGGAGTGGAGGATAGGTCCCACTGGTGAAGGGCATGTGTTTCTTTTATGGAGAAACAAGAGTTGGAGCTGTGCTTCAAAGCTAGAGTAATTGTTCCGGTTGGGAGGAAGTCCTTGCCTAGCTTCTCATCTTTCCACTTTTCTTGGCACTTCATTTGGGGAGAAGAGCTGAAACTAGCAAAAGCCTATGTATGTCTGTGGCATAGTTTTGGGTTTTTTTTTGTATGTGTATGCATGTGTGGCATGCATACATGTGTGTGTGTGTGTTCACATGTGTTGAGACCAGAGGTTGACATCAGGTATATGTCTTTAGAATATTTTATTTTTATTTATTAGAGAGAGAGAGAGAATGGGTGCATCATGGCCTCTAGCCACTGCAGACGAACTCCAGATGCATGCACCACTATGTGCATCTGGTTTCATGTGGGTTCTGAGAGTCAAACCTAGGTCCTTAGGCTCTGCAGACAAGTGCCTTAACTGCTAATCCATCTCTCCAGACCCAGGTATATTTCTTGATTGCTCTCTACCTTATTTAAACGAGGCAGGATCTTTCACTTGAACCCAGTGCTCGCTGATTTGGCTAATGTAGCTAGCCAGCCAGCTTGCCCTGGGGACCCTATCTCCATTCCCAAGTACTAGGATTATAGGTGGACTGTCATGTCTGCCTGGTATTTGCATGGGCTGGGATCCAAACTGGTCTTCATGCTTGCATGGCAGGTGCTTTATCCAGAGTCGTCTCCCCACCCCTAGAATAAGTTTTTTACATAGGCTGTTCCTAGTGTGAACTCTGTCTTGAGACTTTTCAAGGAGGGCTCCCCTAGCCACGAGGGCCACATAGATGACTACAACAGCTACTTAGCATAAGGCTGATAACTGGAATTTCTTAACATCTGCTTGATTCCTTTCATTGCAGTTTGGTCAGATGATGACTGGTTGAAGAAGTTTTCTGGGAAGACTCTTGAGGAGAATAAAGAGGAAGAGGGGTCCGAGCCTCCCAAAGTAGAAACCCAAGAGGTGAGACTGAAGGCTTGTGCTTCCAAAGGAGAGGCTAACGCTGCTTATGGACTTCTGTTTTTAATGAAGATTTGCAAATCTATACATTCACAAGAGTGCAGAGGATGGATATTCACTCAAGAACTTGGTAAAAGCAGTGCTGAGTGAGTGGCAGGGAGAAGCTGTGTCGGTCCTTCTCTGTCAGGCAGCTGCTGAGGAAGAAGCCCAAGCACTCTGCCTGGTGGCCCTCTGGTACTGAGGACTTCGGCGCCCTCTGTCTTCTTCCTGTCTGCCCTCAGGATAGTGGCGTCTTCTCTTTAGCCTGTACCTTGCTTCAGAGTTCTCCCTTCTTACGACAGCCTGCCTGGGCACTTTCCCTGATTTTCAGCACACCTTCCTGGCTGGTGCTGTTTGGGTTTCCCCTCCCCTGTGCACCTGTGAGTGTTATCTTGTACTCCCTTCTTTTAGTTTTTTCAAGGTAAGGTCTCATATTAGCCCAGGCTGATCTGACACTCATTCTGTAGTCCCAGGCTGGCCTTGAACTCATGGTGGTCCTCCTACCTCTGTCTTCCAAGTGCTGGGATTAAAGGCATGCGCCACCACACCTGGCAATTTATGCTCCCCTCTTGAGTCTTGGTATTGTCTATGTTCTCACTGCTAAAATGGTAGCAGCTACGTCTAGTTGTAAGCAGCTCCTAAGTGCTGCGCTTCAACTGTGTCAGCCTGCAAGTCTCTAATGGAGCTTCAATGCCCACAGTGGAGTCTCCCTTTTCTAGTCCACCCCTGCAGTGCAGTCCCTCCCTGACATGCTCAGTAGTGCTTGCATTTCCATGGGTATATTGGCTACTCAGGTGCTGAATGCGTTTGTTTTGTTTTGTTTCGAGATAGGGTCTAGCTCTAGCTCAGGCTGACCTGGAATTCACTATGTAGGTTCAGGGTGGCCTCGAACTTGTGGTGATCCTCCTACCTCTGCCTCTCAAGTGCTGGGATTTAAGGTGTGTGCTACCATGCCCGGTGACGGAATGCATTTTTAGGCAGTAAATTGAATGAGGCTTGGGGTCTTGAATGATGTATCTTGTTAATAAAAATGTGAGGGGGAATGATATGAATAACAAGACTGGACTTGAGGGGAAAGGTGGTTTTGTTTCAGTTCCAGTTCATTGCCTAACCCTCTGTGACCCTGGGCAGATTACACAGTAAGTGCTCTGAGTGGTGCCATTGCCATTGTGCTGCTGCTTCTGCTGTTGGCAAGCTGCAGTAGTCATAGCTTCTGTGCCCACATGATACCTTAGCACCTGCTTGTTCAAATGAATCAAAACAAGAGACACTTGTTTTTTTGTGGTGGTGTTACATGTCTGCTTATCCTGTGCCTAGTCTCATCTCCTTAGCCTGTAAAGTACAGCCTCCACTGTCCTTATTAGCCAGCCTGTACAGCATGAGCTGAGCATGGAGGCAGGAGATAGTGATGCACAAATGTATTCAGGAAGGTGTGGGGCTTGGCTGAGGAACTGAAGATGAGGATTGAGTATTCTAGGCCAGCTGCAAAACAGAGAGGCATGAGCTGCATGTCTGAGACCAAGTGTGGGGTGACGTATCCGTCTCCTAGTTAGACGGCTCTGAGTGCTGTGGACATGGTTCTTGTCTCCTGCAGCCCTGTCACAGCCCAGCCCAGCCCCTTCCTGATAGCACTTCAGGCTGTCATTGGAGTGTTCTGTGGATATGTGCAAAAGAATGCTTGTCCTCCATTTTAGGGAGTTCTCTAACTAGCATTTCTTTTGTTCCTAGGGAGAGCCCACTACAAAAAAAACCCGGTCAAATCCTCAGGTGTACATGGACATCAAGATTGGCAACAAGCCAGCTGGCCGCATCCAAATGCTTCTACGTTCTGATGTTGTGCCCATGACAGCAGGTAAGCAGCACCCTGAGCTCAGGTCACCAGGAAGCTGGTGGCAGAGCAGTGAGTCTTCCAAGGTTCTTGCTGCCTCACTTCTTATGTCCTGAATGTGTCTGATCTGAGTTAGTCTGAGGTATCTGTTACTGGGATCTAGTAACAGATAAAGCAGGCATTCTTTTTAAGCTTTCTAAGTGCTAGTTTACTGTTTTTAATAGGTTTTTTTTTTTTAAAGATCTTCATTTATTTATTTATTAGAGGAAGAGAGAGAGTGTGTGAGAATGGGCACACCGAGGCCTCTTAGCCACTGCAAATGAACTCCAGATGCATTTGCCACCATGTATATCTGTCTTAAATGGGACCTGGAGAATTGAACCTGGATCCTTAGGCTTCACAGGCATGTGCCTTAACCGCTAAGCCATTTCTCCAGCCCTTAAATAGGTTTTTAAAATACAAGTAATTAATGTACTCGTGGTTTAAAAAATACCACACACATATATTATACCAATACTGCATCCTGTCCTATACTTGGTGGTTTAATGACTCAACATCACAAAACCTACTTCTGAAATCATCAGAATCCTTTTATTGTCCCCATACCCTGCCATGCCATCAACACCATTTGCTGCTCCTTGACAGAAAGAGGGAGGGGGAGAGAGAGAGGAGAGAGAAGGGGCATGCCAGGGCCTCTAGCCATTGCAAATGAATTCCAGGCGCATGCACCCCATTGTGCATCTGGCTAACGTGGGTCCTAGAGAATCGAACCTGAGTCCTTGGACTTTGCAGGCAAATGCCTTTACTGCTAAGCTATCCTTCCAGCCCCCCCTTTTTTAAATGCAAGAGACAGAGAGAATTGGCATGCCAGGGTCTCCAGCCACTGTAATCGAACTCTAGATGTGCATGTGTGACCTTGCGTGCTTGGCTCACCTTGTGCATCTGGCTAACATGGGACCTAGAGAGTTTAACACATTTAATTTTTGGCAGAGTTGGGTGTGATGATGCACACCTTTTATCCTAGTACTCAGAAGGCTGAGGCAGGAGGATCTCTGTGAATTTGAGGCCAGCCTGGACTTCAGAGTGAGTTCCAGATCATCCTGGGCTAAAGAGAGATCTGGCTTCAAAAAAACCAATCCCCCCACCCCCGCAAAAAAAGAGGAAGAAAAATTGCATCTATACAATACATGTTTGAATTTTTTCCCCTGTCATCATTCCTTAGACAATACAAGATAATGGGCATTTATGTAGAATTTACATTATGTTAGGCATCATACATAATTGAGAGATCATATAAAGTGTACAGGATCCGAGAGGTAGTTGTGTGTGTTTTAAAGTTTTTATTTATTTATTTGCAAGCAGAGAGAGAGAGGAGACAGAGGGAATGGGCATGCCAGGGCCTGTAGCCACTGCAAACAAACTCCAGATGTATGTGCCCCCTTGTGTATCTGGCTTATGTGGATACTGGGGAATCGAACCTGGGTCCTTTGGCTTTGCAGGCAAGTGCCTTGACCACTAAGCCAACTCTCCAGCCCATGTGTGTGTTTTATTTGGGATTTAAGCATACCCAGATTTTGATATTTGCCCAGAGTTCATGGAACCATTCCCATAGGGATACCAAGGGATGACAAGATAGAACTTTACAAATTCAATAAGTAAAACAAAACACTATGTTTCAAAGAGTTTGTCTTTTTTATTTTCATGTGTGAGTGTATACGTGTTGTAGATGTGTGAGTTCATGTGGGGATGCTTGTGCATGTTTGTGCTTGTGGAGGCCAGAGGTTGACATTGGATATGTTTCTCAATCATGCTTCTTTCTGATACAGAGTCTCACTTAACCCTGGGACTTACTGACTTGGCTAGGCTAGCTAGCCAGTAAGTCGTGAGGATTCTCTTATCTCCACCTCCCAGTGCTAGGAGTGTATATGGATGCCTCCATCCCTGGCTTTCTTTTGTGGGTGTTAGGGATCCAAACTCAGGTCCTCATGCTTGTGTGGCAGGCACTTGACCTATCGAGACATCTGCCCATCCCTTTTATTTATTTGTCTTTAACCTCAGCACTGTTTCTTTTCTGAACCCCAGAGAATTTCCGTTGCCTGTGCACCCATGAGAAAGGCTTTGGCTTCAAGGGAAGCAGCTTCCACCGCATCATCCCCCAGTTCATGTGCCAGGGTGGTGATTTCACAAACCACAACGGCACTGGGGGCAAGTCCATCTACGGGAAGAAGTTCGATGATGAAAACTTTATCCTCAAACACACAGGACCAGGTAGGAGCTGATTCTGGTGTGGTACTGAGCAAGGCTAGTCCAGGGCAGAATGATTGTGCCTCCTGGAAGGACAGGCTGACTTCTGCCTGAGGGTTGGTGACAGAGATTCAGATGCTGGACAGAGGGGAAACATTCCGCATTGCTGGGGTCAGTTTCCTCTTGCACCCCCACTCATCCCACAGTGTTGGTACTCCCTATTGTCCGAGCTTAGAGTCTTTGGTTGCCACTGTAAGCTTTCTGCCCATAACCCCTGTGCCCCCATTAGACTTACTAGTAAAATCTTAGTGGGTGATGACCCTGCAACTAGAGAAGAACACAGAATTATACTCAAAGATCACTTGAAATTTATGACTAGAGATCTGACCAGAGCTCTGTAGCTGGTGCCCAGTCCCAATCTGAGATGACGATCTCATATGTGTCTGCACTCGTGAGGCCCCCGTGTCATCTGATGCCTCTCCACGGGCGCATACTCTGCCCCGCCCTCTCCCCTTCCCTCATAGTCCCTCTGCCCTACTTACGAACATGGCTTCTGCTGGTGTCCTGCTCTGCTTTGTGTAATATATTTCCCCTGTTCTACCATTTTGGTCTGAATTAGCTACAGGCATGATATCAATCTTAAAAAAAAAAAAAAAGCGAGGACTGGTAGCGCACACCTGTAATCCCAGCATTCAGGAGGTAGAGGATTGCCATGAGTTCAAGGCCACCCTGAGACTTCATAGTGTCATGTCATGTCAGCCTGTACTAGAGCAAGACCTTACCTCAAAAAAACAACAATAAACTGGGCGTGGTGGCGCACACCTTTAATCCCAGCACTCAGGAGGCAGTGGTAGGAGGATCGCCATGAGTTTGAGGCCACCCTGAGACTATATAGTGAATTCCAGGTCAGCCTGGGCTAGAGCGAGACCCTACCTCAAAACACCAAAAAAAAAAAAAAATTCTTGGACTCATGTTTCTCCACCAGCGGTTACCCTTGACTTTAGTCTACACTCTAGCAAAACTTCCTGAAAAAAATGATGCACTCACTGCCTTTATTCTTTGTAAGTCCTTTTTAGCCATCTAGTGCCAGCTTGCCTCTCAGCCGGTTATTTATTTATTTTTGTTTTGTTTTGTTTCTCTAGGTATGGTCTCATTCTAGCCCAGGCTGACCTGGAATTCACTATGTAGTCTCAGGGTGGCCTCGAGCTCATGGTGATCATCCTATCTCTGCCTCCTGAGTGCTGGGATTAAAGACGTGCACCACCACGCCCGGCTACTCAAACAATTCTTACTGAAGATGCCAACAGCCTCTTTCTTGCTAGTAGCCAGCTCTCAGCCCTCACCTTATTCTTCCTCCCAGCAGCATTTTTTGTGTCAGCTCTGCGCTCTTAAACCTTTCTTTGCTTTGCTGGCAGGACTCCTCCTTCCTCTACTTTCCTTTGACTTAATCCGATGCTTGCTTGTCTTTTAAAAAATTTGTGTGTGTGTGTGTGTGTTCATATGAATGGGTGCATATATGTGTGCATATATACCTGTGTGTGTGCATGTGGGGGCCAGAGGACAGCCTCCAGTGGAATTCCTCAGGAACACTGTCCATCTTCTTTCCTTCCTTTTTTGGGGGGGCTGTGGTATGCATCGTGTGTGTACATTCACACATGTGCATTCATGTGGAGGCCAGAAGTTGGTATTGGGTGTCTTCCTCAATCACTCTCCACTTTTGAGGGGGAGGGTAAGGGGAGGGTGTGTGTGTGTGTGTGTGTGTGTGTGTGTGTGTGTGTTTTGAGGTAGGGTCTCACTCCAGCCCAGGCTGTCCTAGAACTCACTCTGTAGTCCCAGACTAGCTTTGAACTCACAGCAATCCTGCTCTGCCTCCTGAATGCTGAGATTAAAGGTGTGTACCACCACACCTGGCCTGAGCCCTGTTTTGGTGTCTTCCTCTTTCCTCCTTACATTCACCTAAACATTGAAGTGGCTCTGAGTTAAGTCTCAGTTTCTCCCTAGAAACCTAGTCCACTGCACCTCTTTTTCTACCTGAGAGTTAGTGTAGTACCTACGTGCAGAGATGATAAATCCTACCTTCCTACATTATTTTTAAATTCAAGGTTCTATAATTAATCGGAAAAACACCAAAAGAAGATCTGGTAATAATTAGGTGTTTCTATCTGTAAATGTTCAAGCACAGTTATGCTAGAAGATGACATGAGTTGTTTGGATGTATGCACTTGCACTCAGATTAGTAGTTAGAAATGCAGGAAAATGTATCTGCTGGCAACTGGGATACCATAAACAGAATTGTTGTTGGTGGCCTGCCTTTGTGAACGGATAAACTTGGTCAGATTCCAAGTTAAAGAATAGTGTTCTGGGCCTGGAGAAATGGCCTGGTGGGTAAAAATCCTTGCTGTGCAAGTATAAAGAATCTAAGTTCAGTCCCTAGCACCCAGGTGAAAAGTCAGGTGTGACCACACATGCTTGTAGCACCAGTGCTCAGTGGGTGGAGGCAGGATTGTAGCTGGTGCTCCCTGGTCTGCCAATTGAACTGAAAACGGGAAGCTCCAGTTTCAGTGAAGAGACTGTCTCAGGGCACCAAGGCAGAAGAGCAATGGAGGAGTACACCCTGCATCTTCTTCTGGGCCTCTGCGTGTATGTGCACAGGGAGCATGCATCTGTACACATGTGTACATACGACACACACCCCCCAAAAATAGTGTTCCGTATTCCATTGATTTACATTGTTGCTGTATTCCTAGACGCTTATTTTTCGGATTTATTTATTTTGCCCTTTGGTGTTTTTGAGGCGCAGAATCTTACTATGAAGCTCAGCCTTACATTGAACTTGCAGTGCTCCTGCCTCTGCCTCTTGAATGCTGGTATTACAGGCATGTGCTACCACACTCAGCCCCTAGATTTCATAAACGCTTTGGGCTTGCATGTATAATGGGATTAGGTTTTAGATGCAGGTTAATTAGAAAGACTTTTTTCACCTACATCATTATCTGGCAGGACATTTGAAAGACCTAGAGGACTTGAGACTTGAATCTCTGGGCCAGATGCTCCCTATATTCCCAGTTTCTTTCCAGGCGCCTGGCTGTGGTTGTCACTGGCTGTCCTAGAGGCCCTTCAACATATTTTCTGATCTTCTTCCTTAAACTCTTCTGCCCCACCTCCGCTTTTCAGCAAGTGACACCACTATCTGCTTGTCACCTGGTTGGGAACATAGGGCTCATCCTTGACTCTTCTCCTTTGTTACCCACGTCGTCTGTCTTCAAGTCGTTCTTAGCCCAGCTTTCCTCTTCTCTCCCTCCTTCCCTCTCCGTGCCTGACTCAAGCTCTATTCCTGAAACAAATGTCCCTGCACTTCACTGCATCTATTGTCATAGCATAGCTACATTTAAATGACCTTTATTCACCAACTTTATCTCCACTAGGGCTAGAGGTGTGTGTGTGCACGCACGTCTGCATATGCATTTGCACATGTGTGTGCATGCATGTGGAGACAAAGGTCCATGTCAGGTGTCTTCCTCTATTGATATCTACCACCTTATTTATTTATTTATTTATTTATTTATTTATTTATTTATTTATTTTTTTTTCAGAGTAGGGTTTCTCTCTCTAGCCTAGGCTGACCTGGAATTCTCAAGGCCTTTTTTTTTTTTTAAGATTTTTATTTATTAGAGGGAGGGAGGGAGAGAGAGAAAGAATGGGCACACCAGGTCATCTAGCTATTGCAAACGAACTCCAGATGTATGTGCCACCATGTGCATCTGGCTTACATGGGACCTGGAGAATGGGACCTGGAGAATCGAACCTGGATCCTTAGGCTTCACAGGCATGCACTTAACCACTAAGCCATCTCTCCAGCCCCTGATCTGGAATTCTCTGTAGTCTCAGGCTGGCCTCTAACGCACAACAATGCTCCTACCTCAGCCTCTTGGGTGCTGGGATTAACGGCATGTGCCACCATGCCTGGCATTCCACTTTATTTATTTGAGAGCAACAGACACAGAGAGAGAAAGAGGCAGATAGAGAGAGAATGGGCACGCCAGGGCCTCCAGCCACTGCAAACAAACTCCAGATGCATGTGCCACCTTGTGCATCTGGCTTATGTGGGTCCTGGGGAATCGAGCCTCGAACCGGGGTCCTCAGGCTTCACAGGCAAGCGCTTAACCACTAAGCCATCTCTCCAGGCCTCACTTACTTTATTTATTTATTTGTTTGTTTGTTTGTTTGTTTATTTATTTTTGAGACAGGTTCTCTGAAGCTCACTGATTTGGCTAGATAGGCTAGTCAGCAAGCCCAGGAATCATCCAGTCTCCGCCTTCCCAGTGATGGGATTAGTGGTGCTCACCACCACACCTGGAATTTTATGTGGGTACTGGGGATCCAAATTTGGGTTGTCTTGTTAGCAGAGCAATCATTTTACCCACTGAACATCTTCCCAGGCCTCTAGAACTGCTTTGCTCATCAGTGTTCCAGGACTGAATGGGCCTGGTTTCAAAGCAGACATAAATTGTATGAATGGATAAGTGGAAAGACAATGACCATGTAAAGATTGAAACAATTCCTTCCTCCTGCTTCTCTAGTGAGGGAGAGACAAGGTGCCACATCCATGGGGCCTGTGCCTCCCAGAACCTGAGCCAGCCTGCAGGTCTGTCCAGGTCAGCATAGGTATGCTCTAGAGGCTGGAAGCTGACGGGCTTGTTCTCTCCTAGGCCTCCTCTCCATGGCCAACTCTGGCCCAAATACCAATGGCTCCCAGTTCTTCCTGACGTGTGACAAGACAGACTGGCTGGATGGCAAGCATGTGGTGTTTGGGGAGATCACTGAAGGCCTGGATGTTTTGAGGCAGATTGAGGTAAGTGCCTGGAAATGGCCTCCT
This sequence comes from Orientallactaga sibirica, assembly GCA_036365145.1. Classification (NCBI taxonomy): domain Eukaryota; kingdom Metazoa; phylum Chordata; class Mammalia; order Rodentia; family Dipodidae; genus Orientallactaga; species Orientallactaga sibirica. Next base: position 29,385,019 of record JAEOAD010000014.1, read on the forward strand.
TCTCCTAACCTAGGTTTGTTTCGTTTTTAAATTTTTTTTTTTTTTTTTTTTTTTGAGGTAGGGTCTCACTCTAGCTCAGGCTGACCTGAAAGTCTCAGTGTGGCCTTGAATTCTCAGCAGTCCTCCTACCTCTGCCTCCCAAGTGCTGGGATTAAAGGCGTGCACCACCACGCCTGGCTTGTTTTTAAATTTTAAATTTTAATTTTTATTTATTTACTTGAGAGAGAAAGAGACAGAATGGGTGTGCCACGGCCTCTAGCTGCTGCAAACAAACTCCAGGCACATGCATCACCTTGTACATCTGGCTTATGTGAGTGTTGCAGTCATAAATTACCTGACCAAGTGCAGCTTTTGGGAAAAAAGGATTTATTTTGACTCATAGACTTGAGGGGACGCTCCATGATGGCAGAGGAAAACGATGGAATGAGCAGAGAGTGGGCATTACCCCCTGGCCAACATGAAGTGGACAATAGCAACAAAAGAGTATGCCAAACACTGGCAAGGGGACACTGGCTATAACACCCATAAGCCCACTCCAACCATACACTGCCTCCGGGAGGCGTTAGTTCCCAAAGTTCTATCAGCTGGGAACCTAGCATTTAGAACACCTAAGTTTATGGGAGACACTTGAATCAAACCACCACAGTGGGTCTTGGGAATCAAGCCTGGGACCTGTGGCTTTGCAGGCAAGTGCCTTAGCTTCTAAGCCATTCCTCCAGTCCCTAACCTAGGTTTTGAGTGGGCAGCTCTGTGGTTATAGAAGAGGGCACTTTCACTAAGGCTCCGGGGCAGGGAGGTGATTGTCCTTGAGCAACCCTTCAGTCACCAACCTCTCCCTCTCTGACCTCTCCTCTGCTTGTCCCATGAAGGCCCAGGGCAGCAAGGACGGGAAGCCAAAGCAGAAGGTGATCATCTCTGACTGTGGAGAGTACATGTGAGGTGCGCTCTCTGCTCCCCTCTGTTCTTCCCTCTGCGGGTCAAGGAAAGAGCTGCCGGCATCTGGGGTTCTGGCCTTGTGGGTGCTTTCTCAGGAGCAGCTCCTCTACAGCGTGGCCTGACCTGCCTTCCTCTGGACTCTTTCCCAGGCACGGCTGGGGCCTGGGAGCCAGCACAGGTGCTGCCCTCTTCACCATGGGCAGCTGTGCCTGCCCGCTGCTCTCCCGGGTGTGTGCTGTCAGGGCCTGTTCTGGGCCTTCTGAGGCAATCGGATGGCTTCTTTGCTAAAATAAACTCTGGTTTTTGTACTGTGGTTTCTAGCAAGTTCCTGAGAGTTGTCTGTCAGAGATTTTGTCCATGGCTGAGCTGTGTCCTGAGACAGACTGGCAGGTCGCTAGAGCCTAGCATCTTCCTCATGACTGTGATTTCTTCCTTGGTCCTGTTCCCTTAGATGGTGTATTCATACCACGTGTCTTTGTCATACCGTATCAGGGTAATGGAAATGAAAGAGGGTGGAAAACCTCGTGCTGCCTGTCTGTGCCCAGCAAGTGACCTAATCAGCAATGGTGGGTCTTGTGTTTATTTAATGTTCACTTTCATTCTATGGATTTTTAGAATCCTTTAAATATTTGATGTGCCTTCTCTGCCAGGTACTGACCTTATTGTCAGGAGACAGGTCAGCATACTACCTGGTCCTCGTCTAGCCTACTGCCTGTTACTGTGAGCAAGGCTTATTGGAACACAGCCACATCCATTTGTTATATGTTGCCTGTGACAGCAGCAGAGTAGAGTAGTTGGCAGCAGACACTAATTGTCATAGTTCTCCAGAGGATGTGTTTGTGTACATATAAGTACATATATGTGTGTGCACACGTGCATATACATAGGAGGTTGAACTCAACATTTGTGGGGACTGACATGTCAGATCTATAAGGCAAGCAGCAGGCTAGAGGAGACCCAGGGGAAAACTGATGCTGCAATTCTACTCTTAGGCAGTGTGGAGGCAGAATTCCTCTGGTGAGCTTAGTTGTCTTCCTCTTAATTAAGGCTTTCAACTAATAGGGTGAGGCCCGCCCACCTCTGCCTTACTCCACTGACTTAAATAAGAATCCATCTAAAAATATTTTGAGCAGCATATAAACTGGTGCTTGTCCAAAAACTGAGTCCCATGGCCCAGGTATGGGCCCTGCTAAGCTCTTTATGCATAGCCTGAGGGCAGGCATTTGAAGCAAGGGAGCATAGCACTCACTTCAGGGCTTGTATAAGCACCAGGGGAGCCTAGAGCCTCCCAAGAGAGGATGCATTCCTGTGACAATGACCTTGTTACTGTCTGCTGGCACTTTCTGCTTCTTGCTGATAACCTGGAGAGTTGAGACCATCAGGCAATTGTGAAAGCTCAGCAGGTTTAGAGGTATTAGGTATCCATGCTCTCCCAGGGTTCCACCTGGATGTCCACTGATTGAATTCATACTGAGACTCTGTGTAGGTATCTGAAGCTCAGGTGAAAGGGCATCCAGGATGGTGTGGCAGACCTGGGACTGAGACTTTGCCTACCTCTTCTTGCCAATGGCAGTCGAGTCCTAGGAGGCCTGGGCTCAGCCTCAATCCATGAAGGCGGGGGTGGGGGGTAAGAGTTTGACATCTGCTCGTGAAGGATAGGCTGATACTCAAGGCCTTGGGAGGAGGCACAGTCATGGTCTCTGTGGTACTGAGTGGTGCCATGTGGGAAGACACAGGAAGCTGGTCCTGCTCTGCCAGATTGGTAGAGAGGGACTCTGAAGCCTGGCCTGGCTGCCTGCTCTCGCTGCTTGCAGTGCAGCACTGCCCTCTTGCCTCCAGAGAGCAAAGCCAAATTCCCTGGAACTGCTTGGCTTTTGCCAGGCCTTGCTGTCCACAATCCCATTGTTCCAGCGTCAAGAACGAGGGCACAGCGGAGTTGGGCCCCGCTGTGCACCTTTGGGCCCAGCCTGTGATGGCGGCACCAAGAGATACCAGGACTGTGGTCCCAGGAACAGGATCAGTTTCCTCTCAAAGGCAGTGGCTGTCCCCAGATGCTGCTGTAGCCGCCGCAAGTATCCTCACATCAAACCAAGATGGAGTACCACAGAGTTCTGGTGAGGGAAACCAGACAGCCATGTTTTCAAAAAAAATAAAATCAGAGAAATTCTCACCATAAAGTGGGGGAAATAGTGTTACAAAGCAATTTATATAGTACAGTGTGATTCTAGTTTTGTAAAATTAAATGTAAGCATAGGGATTTATATGTATATTTAAAGAAAAAAGTCCAAAAATAAAGTGACCAAAATAGTAATGGTGTGTTTATTGGAATAATAGGACTGTGGTGATTTGATTGTGTTTCTTTTTTTGAGGCAAGCCCAGAAGACTGGCCCTTTTTTTTTTTTTTTTTTTTTTTTTTTTTTTTTTTTTTTTTTTTGGCAAAAGAGAGAATTGGCACGCCAGGGCCTCAGCTACTGTAATTGAGTTCCAGATGCATGTGCCACCTTGTGTGCATGTGCAACATTGCGTGCTTGCGTCACATTGTGCATCTGGCTTATATGGGATCTGTAGAGTACAACATGGATCCTTAGGCTTTGCAGGCAAGCGCCTTATCTGCTAAGCCATCTTTCCAGCCCTGTATTTTATTTTTTTATTTGGTTTTTCAAGGTAGGGTCTCACTTTAACTCAGGCTGACCTGGAATTCACTATGTAGTCTCACAGTGACCTTGAACTCACGGTGTTCCTCCTACCTTTGCCACCTGAGTGCTGGGATTAAAGGCATGAGTCACCACACCTGGCTACCTTGCCTAAGATCTTAGTACCAGTAGAACACTTGATGGGAAGTTCTCCATTCAAACTGCCACAAAGGCCAACTGGTGGATGCAGATGTCCTTCAGCAGGATATGGGTTCCTCTGTTTGTGGAAACACAAGTTTTACTACCCATCTCACCACTTGCTCTGTGTTTAAAGATGTAAATACTCAGTCCTATCCTTCAAGAAATGCTATATGTAGATTTTAAGGAAAAAGCACAGTTCTGAAAAAATTAGGTTATCTCTTGCATAGCAAGACAGAGAATGGGCGCACCAGCAGCCTCTCAGCTGCTGTGAATGAACTCCAGATGTGCGCGTCCCCTTGTGGGAAGTGTGGCATTGCGCCCTTGCATCACTTTGCATCTGGCTTAATGTGGGACCTGGAGATTGGAACCCACGTTCTTGGGCTTAGCAAGCAGGCTCCTTAACCACTAAGCCATCTTTCCAGCCCGAGTTGATGATTTTTGACCATCTCTACTCTGAACAAACTACAGGCTTGCAAACTGAAATCCTTGCCCCCACCACAGCTGTGAGTGCAGCAACCTACCTCCCCAGGCAGAGCCAACCCTGAACTACAGCTACTGTCTTGTCTAGTGCCTTCCTGGCTCCCCCACAACTGCCAGGAGCAGGGTGGCAGGGCAGGAGAACCCTTGTCCCTCTCAAGTTGTCTATGCCCAAGTCACCTCTTTACCCCAGAAACATTAAGGGACATCTCTTGTTGCTCCTCAGAACCAAGGTCTGTCTCCCCCTCCACCATACTTTGTGGGCATAATAACCCTCCCCTACTGACCTTCTCCCCGAGAATCATCTGATCATCTCTGCTGAACCTCAGAATCTGTGATCATCTTACACTGTTGTTTTTCCCGTTCTGTGTGGAAAGGACAACTATGGTTCCTGCTGTGAGCACTGCTTGACTGACAGGTGGGGTGTACTCTCTACCCAAAACCTGACGTTCCTGGTGCCCTCCTTCCTAAGTATGCCAGATCGCTGGCTGAGTATGAGAGATACCGGAAGTGGAGCAATCTGCCGTCAAAATAACTGGCTCATTTAAAGTTTACACTTGCCTAAAAGACAACCTTCAGTGATGAGAAGGAACTGTTAGAGAAGGTTTAGAATGCAACTAGGTCCTGTTATGTGTCACCTGGGCTCCACATTCAACGTTACGAGGTTGCATCTGTGCTCGGGCTTATAGACAGACTTCCGAGTGAAAGCCCTTTAGAAATCACAAAGCCCAGCTGGGCGTGGTGGCGCACGCTTTTAATCCCAGCACTGGGAAAGCAGAGGTAGGAGGATTGCCATGAGTTCAAGGCCACCCTGAGAATACAGAGTGAATTCCAGGTCAGCCTGGGCTAGAGTGAGATCCTATCTCAGAAAAAAACCAAAAAAAAAGAAAGAAAGAAATCACAAAGCCCAACTCTGTTTGGAGGGAGAATCTCGCCCAGGTAATGTAGTTACACAGTCAAGTACCTATATCCAGGTTGAAACCTCAAGTGATGAAGAGTCTTTCCAGCCGGGGCTTTCCCTTGTGTATGTGAGAGGCCCTCCCAGGGGTGCAGAGTGTGAACTGCAGAGAAATCCATCCCTAGGTACCTGGGAGGGTTCGTTTCCACTGGGTGTGTCTTCAGATGGAGTGGCTCCAGTCCCTGCTCTTCCCCCCTTCCCCCCAGTTCCTGCTCTTAATGGCGCCATTGGGGCAGCTAGGCTCTCCTGCAGGTAAATTACAGGCACCTAACAAGGCAAAAATCAAATAAACACTCCAGCTTCCAGCAGCTGCTCCAAGGAGAAAAATGGTTTTCTGGAACAGAGGGCCAGGGAAACCTCCCCAACCCAACTCAGCCTAATTACACCTGTCATTCTCCTGGGGCAGGAGCCTTTTCTTTGACTCACAGGCTCAAAAAGGCTGCTGGGCCCTTGGGATGATGCCAATTTAGTGACCAGTCTGATTTTTTTTTTTTTTTTAATTTTGGAGAGACAGAGAAAGAGAGAGAACTTGTGTACCAGGGTCTCAGCCACTGCAATCAAACTCCAGACATTTGTGCCACCTAGTGGGCATGTGCAACCTTACACTTGCCTCACCTTTGTGCATCTGGCTTATGTGGGATCTGGAGAGTTGAACAGGAGTCCTTAGGCTTCTCAAGTAAGTGCCTTAACTGCTAAGCCATCTCTCAAGCCCTAGTCTGTTTTTTGACAACTGGATACAGAAAGGTACCAACGAGCCATGGGCCTGGTGACAGGCTTCAGATCCAGTGGATTGCTCCATAGCATGGCAGAAGATAGCAAATACAGGTCTCTTGTCACATGACAACTGTGCCCCATTGTCACCTGGCATTCTGTGCTGAACATTTGGAAATTCTGTTCAGATTTAGGAGAAAAAAAAAGTCAACATTGGTTATTGATGGCTGCCATGCAGAAGGAAAAGAAAGGCAAAATCTGTGCTGTGTGGTTTTCATGGGCCGCCCAGAGCAGAGGTACTTTCCACAGACTGGAGTACCTGGCAAGTCAGAGTGGAAGGCAGACGGGTCAACTAGAAACCAAGATATGTTCTGCTTTCTGAAGTAAAATGTCTGTGTCTTTTCCTAGACAGCAGCGGTACATGTAAGTTAGAAAGACCAGCAAACAGTGACCATATACCTGTCTGAGGCCAGTGGGTTAGTAATGCAGACCTATGAATATATGCTGCTGGGGCAGGTCCATGTTTTTGTTTGTTTGGTTTATTTTTTTTATTTTTTTTTTTTTTTTTTTTTTTGAAACTGCTTCTGGCTCTGTAGCTGGTCTGGAACTCAGTGTTGTAGCCCAGTCTGGCCTCATATTTGTAAGGATCCTCCTGCCTCAGCCACTAAAGTGCTGAGAAGATACATATGCATCTCCACGTTTGGCCTTTTCATGATCCCCCAGAAATGCCCCGTTTGGCTCCTGTGAGGGGGCCGACTGGAGTAGCATGGGAAGGTGAGCTTGTTTGCACACACAGGTCTGCTAATGAATAGTAAGGAGCTTGAGAAGGCCAATCTAGGGGTCCCAGCACCTCTCAGCTTAGTCTGGGCCAGAAATAGTCACAGACAGGTAGATGGAACTTTGCTACCAACCTGAAAGAGCCTTCAGTACATGACTGGTAGAGGGGCTGAGGTGGGCTGTAGCTGAGGACTCAGTCCACCAGAGCTAGAAGCAGGGCAGTTTTAGTCTCAGGTGGGAAGGGGAGCAGAGGTCTCTGAACACGAGGCCCAGCATGAAGAAGGAAGAGGCGTGGCCATGAGGTTTGAAGGCTCTGCCTGCCATGCCAGCTTTGGGTCTGAGGGTTTCCTGCCTCTGGAGAGGGGCCTGATGAGACGGGGAGGGGCGCCAGCAGGCAGCTGGCAGGGTGTCAGTGGCAGCCGCAGGCCTTGACCACCATGTTGCGGTGCTTGCGCAGGATGACGTTGTTGCTGCTGTCATAGTAGAGCACAGAGGTGGCGCTCAGCTTGGTGGGTGCACAGCACGCCTTGGGGACGACATCTGGTTTCATCAGGTGCACCTGGCAGGGAGGGGATGCAGGCAGGGGCATGAGCCTGGTGGCCACCTCAAGGACCCTCCCAGCCGGGTGCTAGCTGCTGCCTGCGGCCCTTCCTGAAGGGCTTAGAGCCCTTGATCAGACCAAGGTCACGATCTACTTCATGCACATTTGCCTGCCTGTTGCCCTCAGGACACCTGTCGTGGAGGGTCTGGCAAACCTTCCCCGTAGCTCTCCCAGCCCCATTCCTATGGGTCTTGCCAGCAGCTGTGGAGGGGACTGCCTCTCCTGCAGACTGAGTCAGAACATTCATGGAACCAGGGGCGTAGGTTCCAGAACTCTCAGTCCCCCTTCATGTGTCTCACCCGCAAAACAACTTCCAAAACAAGATTAAGCTTTTCAGGTGATAAACCGAGGCATAGAGGTTACATCCTCCCACCTTCCTCCCCAGCATGTGCAGGCCTGTGGCTGCCCAGTGGCACAACAGGGCTTGAAACAGGTGCTCTTCCTGCCCCTCTTGGAAGCAGCTTTTACCCACCCCAATAACTCATTGAGAAATTGTTTGCAGCTTCCCTAAACATGCTTATCTTGAGACTGAGCAGGACAGCTCAAACTCGACTCCTCATAAGACCCCACCAGTGGACCCGAAGGATGGCATTGTGACCAGAGGGCACTTGCTTCAGGCATGTGTGTTTGGCTGCCCAGCTCCCCAGAACCCTGCCAGGACTTGTAGACACTTGTGATGGGACTCAGATGAGACAGTCTGATGGGTGGACCTCCCTTCCTCAACCTCTGTGCTGCAGTCCAGCTCTGAGCCGTCACTGGACACTGGACTGATGGAGCATCAGCCTCACTGAGGCCACGAAGAACAACAGGGCTCTGGGGGGGGGGGACATGCAGCCAGACTGGGACCCGGAGGCTACTGCTCTCCCCCTCTTCATCTACAGGCCCATGTGACAACCAGGAAATGCCAGCTGCCTGTGGAGGCCAAGGGGCTTGCAGTGGCTGGACCCGACTGTAATGGTTAATCTTTGGTTGTCAACTTGATGGGATTTAGAAGTACCATGGAAACAAATCTCTACGAATGTGTGAAGGAGTTTCTAGTTTGCTGAAGGTGGAAGACCTGCCCTAAAAGTGGGTAGTACCATTTCATGGACTGGGCACACTAGAGTGCCTACAAAGGAGAAAGTGAGCTGAGCTGCCCAGAATGAGTATTCATCTCTCTGCCTCCTGCTGGCGAGCTGAATGTGACCAGCTGCCTCAAGCTTCTGCACCTTGCCATCCTCACATGATGAAGTGTAACCTTAAACTAGAAGACAAACTAAAGATATGGTGGCGCACGCCTTTAATCCCAGCACTTGGGAGGCAGAGGTAGGAGAATCGCTGTGAGTTCAAGGCCTGGGACTACAGAGTGAGTTCCAGGTCAGCCTGGACTAGAGCGAGACCCTACCTCAAAATAAATAAGTAAATAAATAAATTTTTTTAAAAAACAGCCTTAGTTGCTTGTGGTCATGTATTTGGTCACAGTAATGAGAAAGTAATACAAGCTGGGCGTGGTGACTCACGCCTTTAATCCCAGCACTCGGGAGGCAGAGGTAGGAGGATTGCTGTGAGTTCCAGGTCACCCTGAGAATACATAGTGAATTCCAGGTCAACCTGGGCTAGAGTGAGACCCTACCTTGAAAAACCAAAAGAAAGTAACTAATACAAGGACCTTCCCTGAGGTAGACACTGGAGACAGACCCCAGAGGGTGTTATCATTCCTCACACTTCCCACAGGCCTGAGCTTCACTAGCGATGGACACAGCAGCCATCCAACACCTACAGACAGAATCATGCAGTGCAAGGGACCATCCTTTTGGTTCACCCATCTGACTAAAATATTATTTGTTTATTTGAGAGAGAAAGAGACAGATAGAGTAGAGAGAGAATGGGTGCACCAGGGCCTCCAGCTATTGTAAATGAACTCCAGATGCATGTGCCACCTTGTGCATCTGACTTACATGGGTCCTGGGGAATTGAACCTGGGTCCTTAGGTTTCATAGGCAAGTGCCTTAACCACTAAGCATCTCTCCAGCCCCTATTTGACTAATTTTTGAGGCACATACCATGTGGGCAACAAAGTCAGAAGCTCTGATGCTAATGGCTGGGCATCCCTGGGGATAAACACACATCTGTGGGCCTGTTTTTCTCTGCCAAATACTTCTCTCATTCCCAACATACACAATATCTGCATACATAGAAGAGGGGGGCCGGGACCATCCCATGCAGAGCCCTTACCATTTCAATGGACACATGGCAGCCCAGGAAGAAAAGCAGGACTGCGGTGCCCTGGAAGAAAGAGCCATGTGCCAACTGAGCTTGGGGTGAGGGGTGCACATGTGGCTAAGGATGTAGGACAGGGTAACTGGTGGAAGACGTTACCCTAGGGTAAGGGCTCCAACCTGCTCTGGGGATGATGTGAGCACCCAAGGTTGCTGTGAAGGGGATTCCCCTCCTTCCATCCAGCTGCTGCATGACCAGTGATCGTGAGGGTGGACCTGCAGGGACCCATTCTGTCCTCTCGGCCCCCGCAACTCCTATCGTGCCTCACAGTTCCGAGGAGTCCTGCCTGGCTTCTTCGAGGCTGGCCTTGCACACCCCCTTGGCCACCTCTCCTGCACAGCTACCAGTTTTCCCCCAGGGTCTTCCTCTGTTCTCAGGACATAACGGCCACCCCTGTGCCACATCTCTTGATTCTGAGCACCTTGTCCTCTTCTGGACTAGGCAGAGGCCAGGCCATAATAGGGCAGGGACAATCCCTGGGAAGTGCAGTACCTTCATGCCAGGGGCCTCCCTCACCTGGGGCATAAAGGCTGGGCTGGGCAACTGTCCCATCAGCAACCTACCTTCCGTCTGAGCTGCTTTTCCAAGGATAGTGCCCCATGCATCTAGCAAACACAGGCACCCATTGTGAAAGGATGCAACAGCTCAAAGCAGCTCTTGTTAATTCGTGATGTTCACTCTAGAACATTGCTTGACACAAATCTCCTCATACTGGATAAACACAGGCCGGGGACACCGGGCACTAGGACTCCAGGCAGAATGTTCTATAAGGAAGTAAGAACGTCAGGATCAGCAAGCGCAAACACTTGGTGATATGCGGTCACAACTGCGCTCCTAGAAATTACTTCCATCACGGAGGGTGCGGGCTCTGAGGCCCACTAGTGCTACAACCCCAGAGAACAGACAGCTGGGGAAAGCTCTGGTGGGCGCCAAGCCCCAGGAGAGCAGAGGGTATGTGCGAAGTTGTCCACCCAGCGAGGTGGATGAGCACATATGTATCAGGGAGGCCAGACATGCCAGTGTTTGTGGGGCATGTGTGCAGCCAGTATTTATGTGCAGAGACAGACACTGGTCCCCCACGGGATGCCCATCGCTTGTATGTGCGCCTGCCTCTGACACAGGAGTTGGGCCTCTGTCAGTTTGGGCCCTATACAGGTCTGCAGGCAGCCCACACACACATAGTGCAGTGCATATGCAACTGTGCTTATGAAACACTTTAGTGGACACGTGCTCAGGTGTGCTAAGCATGGCACACCTCTGTCAGTTCTGGAGGTCGCAGACAGATGTGAGCAGATGACTCAGGTGCTTGTCAGGAGCCCCGTTTTTCTACCACGCAGAGAGTCCCTGGATCTCCCAGACCTTCTCCTGGCCCGTCCAGCTCCAGATTTTCTAACCTCGGGTGAACGCATCCGCGGTCACCCGAGGTTAGAGAATCTGCTGGTTCCAAAAAAAAAAAACGCTCAAAATGACCACCTGAGAATAGACTGCTGAGCCAGGGGACAGGCGGTGAGCGGAAGGGTCTTTTTGGAAATGGAGCGATATCTTAGATTTCATCCCATCACTCTTAGTTATGAGCCTACTGGAAGGGAGATGTCTGAAAAATGAACAAACAGGACACAGAGGGTGTGTTGTCCTAGGAATAGCCCAGCGCAACTAAGGAGATCGCGGAGGGCTGACGGGCAAGGGCCTCGAGGAGTTAGAAGCCGGCCTTTGGAGAGCGAGACCCTGCTTCAAATACTAAGGAACAGAGATTTAAAAATCTTCCCGGGGCTTGGAGTCCAATTACTTGGACCACTGACTCTGTCATTGTTGTTGATGACGAAAGGGACTGTGCTTTTCTGAAGTGCGCTCGGTTGTCGGTGCGGGACCCTTGAAGGAGAGGCGGGACTCCGTGACGTGCCAGGAGCAGTGTTCTTTTACTGCCTGCTGACCCAGGCCAGTAGGAACCTGATTCCTAGGTTGAAGGCCAGTCGTATTGTCATTCTCGCTTATTTAGTTGCTTATTTTCATGACTCTTTTACTCTTTTCATTTCAGAGGAACCCGTTGTAAGTGCCCACCATACGTTGGTACCATCATGCCCATCTTCACCCCGGCCAGGTGATGGAGGACTCGTCGCTGTGGGATGGTGAGCATTCCCCATGTTGCTCTGGTTCCTAACTTTTGGCAGCAGCAGTCCACCAGTGGTGGGATTCAGTGCCTGTCCATGTTGCCCCACGCCCTCTGGATTCTTCACACTCTCTTCTGCACAATCTCCTGAACATTGGTGGCTCTGTTTGATTTTTGGCTGTGCGTGTTCACTTTCTAGTTATAGACCCACTCAGTGAGCGTGTAAACAGCATGTGTGGTTTCCATCCTTACCCTCATCCCCGCCCCTCCCCCAAGGGACCCTGCTCCCTGGGGATGCCAGTTACATCCCCATGGGTACCGCGGGTCGTGCATTTGGGGTAGCTGTCAGTTATGTCTCTGTCCCACCTTGTGGTTCTCACAATCTTTCAGCCCCCACTTGCATGGATCTCTCTGAGCCGGCCCAGTTGAGTGTTAGGCCTACTTCGCTGATGAGGTCTGGGAGCCTCTGTGTCTCTGGATCTCTGCGTCTCTGGACTCCACAGGAGTCGAGTGTTCTCTGTGCCAATCTCCTTCACCTTTTGCTGGTTGAAGTCTATTCTAATATTCAGAGTTTAGCAACCTCTAGAACTCTGCTCCGTTGTACATTTTGTTTTTCCTCCCCATCACACTGGTTTTCAAAGTCTGCCCACAACCAGCCCTGTGGCTCTTCTCCTCAAGATCTCTGGGCTGTGTCTGGGGTCCTGTTTCAGCTGGCAAGCTCGACCTCTCTTTTGATAGGGGTAGAGGTATATTTTCATGAATTTTGTTGAAATTGTCCTTGGATCTCCTTGCCTCGGTGCAAGACAAAAAAAAAGAAAAAAAAAAAGAAAAGAAAAAAGAAAAAGGAACCCGAAACATGCAGTCAGCCGCAGTCTGCATTGGCGAATCAGTTTGTACACCACAGAAGGCAGTGGGATTTTATAGGAGAGCCACTGTTGTGGTTTCTGTACCATCCGGCCCTCTTTTCTCACGCCTGGAAAGCTTCTGAAACCAACTCTGAATTTTCTTGATCACGACAAAGGCCTGCATAACAGTCTGGATCTCTCCTACAGAGATAGAGCTCATAGAGTTTTTCCCTAATTTCAACGAATATCGAGTCCTTTCCTTAGCGGGACCTAATAGACCTTGGCCAAATGTGTTTCTGAATCACTTGTTGATTCTATTGATTGATTGATTGATTTCTGAGAGACAGAAGAAGACGGAGAAGGAAAGAAAATGGACGCGCCAGGGCCCTCAGCCAATACAAATGAACTCCAGATGCATGCGCCACCATGTGCATCTGGCTAAGGTGGGACATGGGGAATCGAACCTGGCTCTTTTGGCTTCGCAAGCCAATGCCTTAACCACTTAGCCGTCGATCCAGCCCTTCTATATTTTATTTATTTATGTTTGGGTTTTTAGAGGTAGGGTCTCACTCTAGCTCAGGCTGACCTGGAAGTCACATTCTCTCTCTCTCTGTCTCTGTCTGACTCCTTCTATCGCTCCTTCTATCTCCTTGTACATTTGGCTTATGTGGGTCCTGGGGAATAGAACCAAGGTCCTTTGGCTTTGCAGGCAAATGCCTTAACTGCTAAGCCATCTCTCCAGCCCCTGTTGTATGTTTTGATTGTTTGTTTTTGTTTTGTTTGAGACAGGTCTCGGGTAGCCCAGGTTGGCCTGGAACTCCTTATTTATCCCAAGCTGGCCTTGAATACTTATTTCTCCTGCCTCCACCTCTTGCATGCTGTGATTATAGGCATGTGTTACCTTGGTTGGAGGATGGAACTCAGAACATTGTGCATGCTAGGTAATACTCTACCAGCTGAGCTATGTCTCCAGCTAAAGCATTAGGAGTGCAACCTGGGGTGGTGGCTCTTGTCTGTAATTCTATCATTTTTGAGGCTGAAGCAGAATTCACTCAAGTATGGGGCCAGCCTGGGCTATGGAGTTGAGACACTATCAAAAAAACAAAACAACAATGATAATTGTCAATGTTACATATGTTACCAAATCATCACACTGTAACCTAAAAAACATGTGCAATCCACATGTGTCAGAAATTTAATTAGGGCCTGGTGTGGTGGCACACACCTTTCTTTAATCCCAGCACTCAGGAGGCAGAGGTAGGAGGATCACTGTCATTTCAAAACCACCCTGAGACTACATAATGATTTCCAGATCAGCTTAGGCTAAAGAAAAACTCTATCTCAAACAAACAAACAAACAAACAAAAAAACAAACAAACAAACAAACAAAAAAACCGGGCTGGAGATATGGTTTAGCGGTTAAGTGCTTGCTTGTGAAGCCTAAGGACCCTGGTTTGAGGCTCAATTCCCCAGTACCCACATAAGCAAGCCAGATGCTCAAGGTGGCGCAGCCATCTGGAGTTTTGGAGTTTGTTTGCAGTGGCTAGAGGCCCTGGTGCACCCATTCTCCCTCTCTCTTTACCTCTTTCTCTGTCTGTCTGTGGCTCTCAAATAAATAAATAAAAATACATGATTAAAAAACAAACAAGGCCGGGCGTGGTGGCACACGCCTTTAATCCCAGCACTCGGGAGGCAGAGGTAGGAGGATCACCATGAGTTCCATGCCACCCTGAGGCTACTTAGTGAATTCCAGGTCAGCCTGAGCTAGAGTGAGACCCTACCTCGGAAAACCAAGAAACAAACAAACAAACAAAAATAAGGCCAGGCATGGTAGCACACACCTTTAATCCCAGCACTCTAGAGGCAAAGGAGGATCATTCTGAGTTCAAGGCCAGTCCAGAACCACAGAGGGAATTCCAGTTTAGACTGGGCTAGCATAAGACCCAATCTCCAAAAAACCAAATTTTAAAAATTTATTTATGAGAAAGAGAGAGAGGAGCCAGCCATACAGATGAGCTGTGGGTCACAGAATTGGAACCCCAGAGACTTCATCACTAGTTACAGATGTTGAACTTGGTGCTCACTACAGAATTTGGTGCTGCCCTGTTTGCTTTAGATCTTGCATTAGTTCAATCTTTCCTTGCAATGCCATCTTTTACAGTGTGGATATTTATTCTGTGTCATTATGTGCTTCTGGTTTTACAGGATCAGTTAAGAGACTTTGGACGATGAAGAAGTTTGAACAATATTGGGCTGAAAAAACTATGGGGACTTTATTTTTATTTACGATGGGGACTTTAAAAAATATTTTATTTATCCATTTGTAAAGAAAGAGAGAGAGAGAGAGAGAGACTGAGAGAATGGAAACACCAGGACCTCTTGTCACTGCAAATGCACTCCAGATGTATGTGCTATTTTGTGCATCTGGCTTTACTTGGGTACTGGGGAATCAAACCCAGACTGTCAAGCTTTGCAAGGAAGAGCTTTTAACAAATGAGCCATCTCTTCAGTCCATAAACCCTATGGGGACTTAAAAAATTTTATTTGAGAGAGAGAGAAGCACATAGAGTGAGAGAGAAAGAATGGGTGTGCCAGGGCCGCTAGCCACTGCAAATGAACTCCAGATGCATGTGCCACTTTGTGCATCTGGCTTTACCTGGATAATCGAACCCTGGGTTGTTAAGCTATGAAGGCAAGTAACTTAACTGCTGAGCCATCTTTCCAGCTCATAAATAATAACATTATTATTGTTATTGTTATTGGTTTTTTTTTGAAGTAGGGTCTTGCTTTAGTCCAGTCTGACCTGGAATTCACTTTGTCGTCTCAGGGTGGCCTCGAACTCACAGCAATCCTCCTACTTCTGCCTCCTGAGTGCTGTGATTAAAGGCTTGCATCACCACACCTGGCTTATTTTATTTTATTTTATTTTATTTTATTTTATTTTATTTTATTTTATTTTATTTTTTGAGGTATGGTCTTGCTCTAGTCCATAGCTCAGGCTGACTTTGAATACACTGTATACTCTTAGGCTGGTCTCAAACTCACAGTGATCCTCCTACCTCTGCCTCCTGAGTTCTGGGATTGAAGGTGTTGCCCCCATATCTGGCTAACTCCTAGTTTTCTAGTATTAGTTGGCTCACTCTTCTATTGCTGTTTTCCATCTGCTGCAGCAAAGGTGATCTGCAACCTCTGCTCATGCCAGGCTTTCCAGTCTTGACGAAGCTTCCCTTCAAAACTGTAAGCCAAAAACAAACAAGCAAACAAAAAAAAAAACACCTAACTTTTGAGTCACAGGGCTCTCACAGGCAGAGGTCAGTCCACCAGTGGTGGTGGCTGGAAGGGTCAAGAGAGCCCGGTGCGGGGGGTGGGTGGGCGGGAGGAAGAAAAAACAAAAAACTTTCCCTCCATCAGCTCCTTTTGGTTGGTTGCTTTACCCCAGCAATGAGAGGGTAACTACAACATACAGTCTTGTTTTGTTTTGTTTTGTTTTGTTTTGTTTTGTTTTGTTTTGTTTTGTTTTGTTTTGTTTTGTGGTAAGGTCTTACTCTAGCCCAGGCTGACCTGGAATTCACTCTATAGTCCCAGGCTGGCCTTGAACTCCTACTTCTACCTACAGAGTACTGGGATTAAAGATGTATGACCCCATTCCGGGCTAACATAGGGTAATTTTTTAATATTTGTTTTTATTTTGGAGAGAGACACAGAAAGAGACAGAGAGATAGGAAGAGGAAGACAGAGAATGGGCACGCCAGTAGCCTCTCAGCCACTGGGAATGAAGTCCAGACATGTGCTCCCCCTTGTAGGCAAGTGTGGCATTGCGCCCTTGCGTCACCTTGCATCTGGCTAAAGGTGGGACCTGGAGATTGGAACTGACGTTCTTAGGCTTAGTGGGCAGGCGCCTTAACCGCTAAGCCATCTCTTCAGCCCACATATGGTAATTTTAATGTGATTTGTTTTATCATTTTTTTTTTTTCCTAAATGGTAAGTGTGAAATTGAAGTTTTTGGAAGAAGCTACATGGTATACTAAAGATCCCACAGACTGCCTGAACTTGGCTAGATAGAGCTTCGTGCTTGCGGACAGATGGAATGTTGTACGCTGGAAGCCCAAATTATCTTGGGTTATCTCAGTCCTTCTAATAGGCATTTACTTTCAACCTCTGATTCTGACATAACATCCTTGTGACTGCTAGGTAAAACACTTGGAATGCAACCTTAACTTAGCAGACTTCTAGCCTCTAGCAACTTTAAGGTTGAGAATCCTATAAAATTGCATCTGAAGCCCTATAGAAAAGATTCCTTGTAGGGGCTCAGCAGTTAAAGGCACTTGCTTGCAAAGCCTGGCTGCTTGGGTTCAAGTATCTGGTACCCATGTAAAGCCAGATGCACAAAGTGACACATGTACCTGGAGTTAATTTGCAGAGGCAGGACACTGGTGCGCTCATAATCACTGTCTTTCTGTCTGTCTCTCTCAAATAAATAAATAACTTGCCAGGTATGGTGGCGTACGCCTTTAATCCCAGCACTCGGGAGGCAGAGGTAGGAGGACTGTTATGAGTTTGAGGCCACCCTGAGACTACAGAGTGAATTTCATGTCAGCCTGGGGTAGAGTGAGACCCTACCTTGAACCCCCATCCCATATGTGTGTGTGTGTGTGTGTGTGTGTGTGTGTGTGTATAGAAGTGGAGAAAGAAGGAAGAAGAAGGAAGAAGAAGGAAGAAGAGAAGGGAAAAATAGAGCATTTCCTTTCTTTTTTTTCCTTTTTTTTTAATGAGAGAAAGAGAGGGAGGGAGTTGGCACGCCAGGGCCTACAGGTACTGTGTGCCACCTTGTGTGCATTTGTCACCTTGTGCATCTGGCTTACATGGAATCTGGGGAGTTGAACATTGGTTCTTAGGTTTTGCAGGCAAGCGTCTTAACCATTAAACCATCTCTCCAGCTCTTCTTTCTTTTTTTTTTTTATTTGCAAGCTGAAAGAGATAGAGATGGGTGGGGAGAGAAAGGGCATGCCAGGGCCTCTAGCTGCTGCGAATAACTCTAGATGCATGTGCCACTTTGTGCATCTGGCTAAAAAATATTTTTTTAATATTTTATTTTTATTTATTTATTAGAAATATGCCAGGCGTGGTGGCGCACGCTTTTAATCCCAGCACTCGGGAGGCAGAGATAGGAGGATTGCCCTGAGTTCAAGGCCACCCTGAGACTACATAGTGAATTTCAGTCAGCCTGGGCCAGAGTGAGACCCTACCTCAAAAGACCAAAAAAAAAAAAAAAAAAATAGAGATAGAGGGCAGTTAAGGCACTTGCCTGCAAAGCCTATGGACCCAGGTTCGATTCTCCAGGTCACATGTTAGCCAGATGCACATTGTGGTGCATGCATCTGGAGTCCATTTGCGATGGCTAGAGGCCCTGATGTGCCTGTTTTCTCTCTCTCCCTCTGTCCCTCTGTCTCTAATAAATAAATTAATTAAATGATTAAAAAAAGAGAAGAGAGAGAGAGAGATTGAGAGAATGGGCACTCCAGGGCCTTTAGCCACTGCAAATGAAATTCAGATGCATTCCCCCATCATGTGCACCTAGCTTATGTGGGTTCTGGGGAATTGAACCTGGGTCCTTTGGCTTCACGGGCTAGTGCCGTAACTGCTAAGCCATCTCTCCAGCCCCTAAAAAAAAATACATACACACACACACACACACACACACACACACACACACACACACACACATATGTAAACTGTCCTGGTGTGGTGGCACCTGCCTTTAATTCCAGCACTCAGGAGGTCGAGGTAGGAGGATCCTGGTGAGTTTGAGGCCACAGGTTCAAGTGAGACCCTATCTTGTAAAAAAACCAAACCAAAACAACCCCTCCCCCCAACAAGCTACTACAGAAAGAAAGGAGGAAAGGAAGGAAGGAAAGAAGGAAGGAAGGGAAGGAGGGATGAGAAAGAAAAGGCCCTCTAGGTCTCCACACTGGCTGCATGGGCGTGGATGGAAGTAACGGTACAGAAGACTGTGTCACTGGCTCCACAGAGCTTCTATCTTGTCAAATTCTCTACTGTTCAGGGTCAGACTCTGATGTTTACAAGCCTAATAACCTGAGCTTGTCAATCTCTCAGAACTAAAGTGATGTGCTGGTATAGGTTCATGTTAGTGAGTCTTGTAAGATGCCATTGCATAAATCTAAAGTTTATTAGTTTAAAAAAATATTTAAGAGTGCAGCAGCCTTTCCCAGCTCTGTGTTGCAAACACCTCTTTGAATCCAAAGTCAATGTCAAGTCCCATTCTGACTGCCCAGGATTGAAAGAGAAATAAGACACAGCTTTTGCTTTCTAAGAGCTCTGGAACGGGTATGTATGTTGGCTGCTGTGGCAGACACCAGCTGAAATCACATAGCTTAGGTGCCAGTAGGAAGCGGCTTAGCGAGCGTGAAATCCTGACAAAGGAGGGGCTCAGAGGGTAGGAGCAGCAATCAGTGGCATCCGGTGAGACAGGGACATCTGAATACTAGATGGTGAGTTTTGTGCCCAAAACACTGCCAGAGATGGCCTCCCCTGGTGCTCTTTGGACTTCTCTGAATGATGGTACTGGTAGTGGCAGTGGGGTGGGAGCCAGACACAGTTCCACACTATGCAGCCTGAAAAGTCCTTTCCAGAGACCTCAACTCAGGTGAACCTGCATTCTTTTTTTGTCGTTGTTGTTGATTTTTGTTTCTGTTTTTTTCATAGGAAGGTCTCACTGTAGCCCAGGATGACCTGGAACTCATTCTGCAGACCCAGGCTGGCCTAGAATTTACAGTGATCCTCTTACCTCTGCCTTCTGAGTACTGGGATTAAGGATGTTCACCTCCATGCCCAGTTGTTTTTTTTTTTAAGAGAGAGAGAGGGAGAGAATGGGCGTGCCAGGGCCTCTAGCCACTGTGGCGAATGAACTCCAGACTCATGCGCCATCTTGTGCATTTACCTTTATATGGGTAATGGGGAGTTGAACTCAGGTCATTAGGCTTTTCAGGTAAAGACCTTAGCCGCTGAGCCAGCTCTCCAGCCCTTGTTTTTATTTTTTTATTTTTAATACTTATGGGCTGGAGAGCTGGCTCAGGGGTTAAAGGTGACCTAGGTTTGATTCCCCAGTATCTACATAAAGCCAGAAGAACAAAGTAGCACTTATGTCTGGATTTCATGTGCAGCAGCAAGAGGTCCTGCTGTGTTCCTATTCTATCTCTCTTGCTCTCAAATACATTTAAAATTGCTAGTGTGGTGGCACATACCTTTAAAAATACTTATTTATTAATTAGAGACAGAGAGACGGAGAGAAAGAGAGTGAGAATGGTCATGCCAGGGCCTCTAGCCCCTGCAACCGAACTCCAGACACATGCACCACCATGTACATCTGGTGGACGTGGGACCTGGAGAATCGAACCAGGATCCTTTGGCTTTGCAGGCAAATGCCTTAACTAATAAGCCATCTCTCCAGCCTCAGCCCCTGAGTTCTCCTCAGTCCCTGAGTTCTTTAGTAACCCACATAAGGCCTTTCCTGGCCTGAGTCTCCTCACTGGCAATACTGAACAACTTCTTCTCCTTCTTCTTCTTCCTCTTCCTCTTCCTCTTCCTCTTCCTCTTCCTCTTCTCTTCCTCTCCTTCTCCTCCTCCTCCTCCTCCTCCTCCTCCTCCTTTTTCTTCTTCTTCTTTTTTTTTTCATGGTAGGGTCTTGCTCTAGCCCAGGCTGACCTGGAATTCCTTACGTAGTCTCAGGGTGGCCTTGAACTCTCAGCAATCCTCCTACCTCTGCTTCTCGAGGGCTGGGATTAAAGGCGTGCGCCACCACGCCCTACGTCAATTCCGAACTTCTAATTGCTTATCTTGTATCTCATTCCTCCTGAGAGCATTTCCAGAGCTCTCCCACACAGGGGAGTCCTCCCTGGTCCTGCTGCCTGAATGTTGGGCAACTATTCAATGGAGGACTTCCCACTTGTCTTCCCAGTAGAGTGGGAAGGCAGGTATCAGGTTAACCTACCTTTCTGCCCTCAGGGCCTGGCACAAGGCCAACGAGAATACTTTGTATGATCAGAAACATGCAAATCTATTGGGTTCATGTAAAAGCACCAGCAGTTTGGTAGGCAGAGTCCAGGGGGCTGTGACTAAGCCTCTGCCCAGGGTCATTTCACATCCGGGTGCCTAGCAGTGCCAGGCCTGACATCACACCAGAGTACAATCTAGGACATTCAGATGCACAGTGACTGAGACCACCTCGTGCCCGCCTTTCCCAGACGGCTGAGCATGGAAAGCCGGGGCCAGACACCAACCCAAGAGGGCATGGAGGGTAGAACCCAGGAGAGAGGGTAGGGCGGCTGTCACAGGCTTCCTGGCACAGACCCAAGCAGGCAGAGAAGGGGGAGGACTCATTCATCTGCGAGTGAGACTGTCGAGCAGGCTGGCCCTGCCCAGGCCTGGCCACCAAGCTGGGAGGGGATTTCCTCAGGCTCCCTCCTCCTTGGAAACCTGTCTGGATGATTTTACTGAGTCTGACAGGCAGCCCTGTGTGTCCAGGACAGGGGGAACGGGGGACCCAAACACCTCTGCCTCGGCCTCCCTCCCCAGGTAAGCAAGCGGCTCAGTTGTGGGCAGGTGGGGGAGACCCGGGTGTCTGAGAAGGAGGCAGCAGGAAATCCACGCAGGGCACTAAAGCTCCGGTCCTGGAGGGATCGGAGAAGCCGGGGTGTTGCCTCCTTTCCAGAGACGCCTGACTTGCTGTAGTGGCAGTTTTGACTCTTGCAACTTTCAGTTTAAAAAAGTTGGCAGCAGGTTTGAAACGGGAGCTGGGTTGACCAGGGAATTAAATTCCAGCTCCCTGCCTTGTTTAATCTCTGCTTCTCTCTCTCTCCCTATCATAGTCTCCCCAACACCTCCTGAACTCCCAACTTTGGGGGTAGGAGTGCTGGGGAATTGAACCTAGGACCCAGTGTACTGGGTAAGTCCTCTACTACTTAGCAACATTAATAGCTGGACTTCTAATTTTTTTTTCAACCTCCAATTAAGTCAGTTCCCAGCCCCTATGCATTGATAACCTCTGGCCCTGCCCTGGGCACTGCTAGAGAAATCTCACCCCTTCCAATGACAGCACCCCTAGGCTTATTTAATCTTTCTTCCTGGTATCGGCTTCTGAGGGATTTAGCTCACTTAATCATTTATTGTTGTTCATGTGTTTACTCGTCGTTGTTTGCACATGCCCTTGGATTGTCTGGGGGAGGGGCACTCAATTTTTCCTCCTGGAAGAAAGAAAACCAAAATTTACCCACAAACACGTAATGATCATCTACAGACTGACGGGCAGCATGGCATGGTGGGACGGTATTTAGTAGTCGTAGAGAAACTTGAATTCCTAACTCATGTCTCTTGTTTACTTCCCGGCCTCCATTTTCCCTCTGTAAATGGTGGGGTTTACTTATAGCTTTTGTTTGTGCTTTTTCGAGGTAGGGTCTCACTCTAGCTCAGGCTGACCTGGAATTCACTATGTAGTTCCAGGCTGACCTCAAACTCACAGCAATCCTCCTACCTCTGCCTCCCAAGTGCTGGGATTAAAGGCATGCACCATCATGCACTGGCCTATTTACTTATTTTTAAAAATATTTTTTATACTTTATTATTTGAGAGAGATGAAGAGGCAGACACAGAGAGAAAGAATGGGTGCACCAGGGCCTCTGGCCACTGCAAATGAACTCCAGATGCATGCGCCACCTTTTGCATCTGGCTTTACGTGGCTACTGGGGAATGTAACTCTGGTCCTTGGACTTTGCAGGCAAACACATTAACTGTTGAGCCATCTCTCCAGCCCTATTTGTTTGTCTGTTTCTTTATTTATTTTTGTTTTTCGAGGTAGGGTCTTTCTTTAGCCCAGGCTAACCTGGAATTCACTATGTAGTCTCAGGGTAGCCTCCAACTCACAGTGATCCTCCTACCTCTGCCTCCCAAGTGCTGGGATTAAAGGCATGTGCCACCACGCCTAGCATTTTATTTATTTATTTTTGAGTAGCTCAGGCAGATGCAAAGTTGTTGTGTAACTGAGGATGTCCTAGAACTTTGGATCTTGCTGCTTCTGCCTCCTGGGTACATGATTTCAGGCATGTGTCTCTATACTTGATTAAAAGTAGTGTTTTTGGGATGGGCGTGGTGGTGCACACCTTTAATCCCAGCACTTGAGAGGCAGATGTAGGAGGATCACCGTGAGTTCAAGGCCAGTCTAAGACTACATAGTGAATCCAGGTCAGCCTGAGCTACAGTGAGACCCTACCTCGAAAACAACAACAACAACAACAACAACAACAACAACAAGTAATATTTTTGTGAAGATGATAGGGAACAATGCATGCCAAGCACATGGGTGGCGGACACACAGTAGCGTTTGTCACCCTTCTTGCTATGCCCCTCCCTAACTGGCACCTCCAGTGCTGTAGGCTTGTAAAGATATAGAAAATAAACTCTGACCTTTTAAGTACCTGGGTGGATTTTTAAATACAGAACTGGTCAGCAGAGGGAGGTGGTAGAGAGAAAAGGAGGCCAGAAGGCATATTTAAAGGGTTGTAGAAGGAAGGTGCCAACGGCTGGCTGGAGGTAAAAACACTGGGCCAGGCCTGGGTATGGACCTTCCTTCTGTGTTTCTGAATTTACACACTTACCTTGAGTGTGTTAGTGATGGGAACTACCAGAGGCTTTAAAATGTATTATCTTGGGTTAGGCTTGGTGGTACACATCTATAATCACAGCACTCAGCAGGGGGATTGCAGGAGTTCAAGGCCTGCCTTGGCTACATAGAGAGACCCTGTCTCAAAAACCAAACCAGGGCTGGAGAGATGAGTTAGCCTTTAAGGTGCTTGTCTGCAAAGCCAAAGGTTTGGTGGTGGATGCCTTTAGTCCCAGCACTCAGAAGGCTGAGGTATGAGTTCAAGGCCAGCCTGGGGCTACAGAGTAAGTTCCAGGTCAGCCTGGGCTACAGTGAGCCCCTACTTTTATGGGAGCCAGGTGTGGTGGCGCACACCTTTAATCCCAGCACTTGGGAGGCAGAGGTAGGAGGATTGCTGAGAGTTCGAGGCCACCCTGAGACTACATAGTGAATTCCAGGTCAGCCTAGGCTAGAGTGAGACCCTACCTTGAAAAACAAACAAACACACACACACACACACACACACACACAAAAAACCCAAAAAATCTTATGGGGCTGGAGAGAGGCACTTGCCTGTGAAGCCTAAGGACCCAGGTTTGATTCTCCAGTACCCGTGTAAGCCAGGTAGATGCACAAAGTGGTGCATGTGAAAAAAAGAGCAAAAAAATCTTAAGAAATCGTAATTCTGTTATATTTTTGTGCATGTGTATATGTGTGGTCATGTTCATTTGTATGTGTATATGTGGTTATATATATATATATATATATATATATATATATATATATATATATATATATATATATATATATATATATATACACACACACACACACACACACACTGTGTGAGTGCATGTAGCTTTTATATAGGTTCTGAGAATCAGACTTAGGTCCTCATGCTTGTGAGGCCGGCACTTTACCGATGGAGCTATCTCCCTACCCCCTTGTGATAGATATTATTATCATCTCCACATTACAGATGTGGACATGAGGTACAAACAAGTTTAAGGGATTTGCCTCGGGTCACCTAAGTAACAGGTCCAGACTGCAAATTTTATAGACCAGACTCCGTGCTCTCAGCTCTACCCCTTGTCTTTCAAGGCCTCTATTCTAGCAAGGCCCTAAGGAAGGAGTCCTTATTTTCTACCTCGTCACAGTCTTTTCACTTCCTGTACATTTTTTTTTGTTCAGGCTGCTTCATATAGGTGGGAGGTGCACACTCCTGTGATTCCTTAATGTTAATTCATTTACTTATTTCTTCAGTTAAGTGTTTTATCTGTCTCATGAGACTGAAAGGTTCCAAGAGGGCAGCAATTAGCCATGTGTACTGGTACATGTCTATAATGCCAGCACTTGGAAGGCCGAGGCAGGTGGATTTTGGTAAGCTCCAAGCCATCTTGGGCTACATAGCAAGACCCTGATTCAACAAAACCCAAACAAAACACCTCAAACAAACCAAGAGGGCAGGGATCATGTCTGTTAACTTGCAGTTATATAAGCAGCACCTGGTATAAAAATGCTCAGTGGAGCTGGACAACCTTTAATCCCAGAACTTGGAAAGCTGAGGTAGGATGATCATGAGTTCAAGGGCCAGCCTGGGCTACAAAGTGAGTTCCAGGTCAGCCTGAGCTAGAATGAGACCCTGATTCCAAAACAAAAATATGTCAATGAGTAACATGTTTTTGTATTTGGATTTATTTTGTAATTTAGTGAGTAAAGAAAGCTGACAAGTATTTAATGACACATTCCATGGACTGTGTCATGGGATTCAAAATGGGCAAAACAGAAGTTCTGTCTGAAGACACTCACAGTCTTGTGAAAGAAGCAGTTACAATACAAAGACGCTACCCTAGACAGGAGCCTGGAGAGGGGACTAGGAGGGACTTCCGTTCTGCCGAGGCTGCTTTGCTCCCCCTGTGACCTCCATGCAGATGCTCAGCAGGGCTTTGCAGAGGAGTTGTAAAGGGTAGAGGGGTGTTCAGATTGTCAAGGAGCCAGGCATAGTGGCTCAGGCCTATACTCCTAGCACGTGGAAGGCTGATGTAGGAGGATCGCTGGGAATGCTAGGCCAGCCTGGACTACTGAGTGAGTTCCAGGTCAGCTAGAGCTATACAGAGACCCTACCTCAAAACAAACAAACAAACAAACAAACAAACAAACAAACAAACAAACAAAGTCAGAACAAATTGGGAGGGGAAGCTGTTCTAACAGAGGGCAGAGCTCATGAATAGGTTGAGTACAGAGTTAGAGATGGACCTGCCTGGGCTTAGTATGGCCATAGTACAGAGTGACATGGAGAGGAATAGTAAGAGATGAGGTCAGAGATGTAACTTCATTCACAGACGGCTTGCCTAGCATGCGCGAAGTCCTGGATTCAATCCCCAGGACCTCATAAAACCGGCCATGGTGGCACATGCCTGTAATCCCGCACTGGTGAGGTGGAGGTAGGAGGATCAGAACGTCAATGCTATCTTTAGCTACATAGTGAATTTGAGACCATTCTGGAATGCTGTCTCAAAAAAATAATAATAATACAGTACTCGGGAGGCAGAGGTAGCAGGATTGCCATGAATTCTAGGCCACCCTGAGACTACCGAGTGAATTCCAGGTCAGTCTGGACTAGAGTGAAGCCCTACCTCAAAAAACCAAAAAAATTAATAATAATAATAATAAAGGGGGAGGGGCTGGGGAGATGACTCAGTGGTTAAAGGAGCTTGCATGCAAAACCTGCTGGCACAGGTTTAATTCACCAGCCACCCATATAAAGCCAGATGCACAAAGTGGTTACCCTGCCTTTCAAGGGAGATGGGCCGGATGTGGTGGCACTCAGGAGTCAGAGTTAGGAGGATCCCTGTGAGTTCAAGGTCAGCCTGGCACTACAGAGTGAGTTCCAGGTCAGCCTAAGCTAGAGAGAGATCCTGCCTCAAAAATAAATAAATAAATAAATAAATAAATAAATAAATAAATAAATAAATAAAAATAAATCAAGGGATAAGGAAACAGTAGAATTCAGCCTCGTTTGAATGGAGCCCACAAGCCATATACCAGACTACATGGCTGGGAGACAAGCTTCAGTGTCACTCTTCCACCTTCACAGCCACCAAGATGTCAGGGTGTCAAGGATCCTGTGGGAAAGGGAATAGGAGGGTTTCTTGTTCTGACTTGAAGGTTCCTGCAGCACTGACTGAGTCACTGTTGTGTGTAAGATATTCTAGTAGATACTGGGGTGTACACAGAACAAGGAATAAAGAAATCTGACTTTTCTGGAACTAGTAGAGAGACAGACAATAAATAAACTAAATATTTTTAGATATGATAAGTATTTGAAGCCAGGAAGCAGGAAAATGGGCTTGAGTGTGGGGGTGGGGAAAGGCGTGGGCAGAGGACACTTCCCAATGTGTGTGTGTGAGAGAGAGAGAGAGAGAGAGAAAGAGAGAGATGGTAGGGGTGGCTAGCTAGAAGGAACAGCAAGTGCTGTGACTTTGAGGCACTTAAGAGCCAGCTAGGTTCCAGAAGCTGAAAGAAATCCCTATGACAGCAACGTGGTTGGGAGAGAAGCTGCATTTTATAAAGAAGGCAGGAACTAGGTCAGACCAGACCTTATCAGTCCCAGTGTTTATCCTGAAGACAGTGGAAACCACTGAAGGCTTTTGGCAGGATTAGGGGTGAACTCAGGGCCTTGTGTCTGCCAGGCAAATGCCCTACCAACAAGTTACATCTTTGGTCCTTATTGAATGCTTTTTTGAAGAGTTGATGTGCTCAGATTACTGGTTTTGCTTTGTAGGATCGGCAGGAGTGGGAATGGAGGTGGAGGCTAATTTGCAAGGCAATTTCAGGAGAGGCAGGCGCTATCTTACTATACGGAGGACACAAAGGTGACCAAAGTCTGTGGAAAGACACAGTGGTATGAGATGCCATTCTGTCCTTTGGCTCTGATGTTGGTTGCTATGTAACAAATCACTCCAGAATTAGTAGTTTAACACAACTACCATTTTCTTTGGTAGGTCAGGAATTTGGGTAGGGTTGAACACTTTGTGTATGTGTGTGTGTGTTATCAGCTGGGGGTGTCATCAGCTTGGCTGTTATCTTGTCTTGGGAGATCCAAGAAGGTGACATTCATTGGTCTGGTGCTATGTTGTTCTTCTTCCTGGGAAGTGTGATTGTCTGCAGAGCATGGTGGCCTCAGGGTAGTCAAGCTTATCATATGGAGTCAGGCTTCCAAGAGAGGGACCCACTTGCTTGTGTGTGAGGTGGTTTGGGGGGGTGTGGTGTATGCATATGTAAGCGCCCTTATGGTGTCCTGAGTGCTTGTTCGCAAGTGGCCAGAGTAGACTACAGGGTGTCTGGTTCCATTGCTCTCTGCTCATTCTTATTTTTAAAGATTTTTTATTTTTATTTATTTATTAGAGGCAGAGAGAGGGAGGGAGAGAGAGAGAGAGGGAGAATGGGCACGCCAGGGCCTCTAGCCACTGCAAATGAACTCCAGATGCATGCGCCACCATGTGCATCTGGCTTACGTGGGATCTGGAGAATTGACCCGGGGTCCTTAGGCTTCTCAGGCGTGGACCTTAACTGCTAAGTCATCTCTCCAGCTCTCTCTCTCTCTCTTTTTAAAATTTTATTTTTGGTTTTTTAAATTATTTATTTATTTATTTGAGAGTGACAGAGACAGAAAGAGAGAGAGGCAGATAGATGGAGAGAGAATGGTCTCACCAGGGCCTCCAGCCATTGCAAATGGGCTCCAGATGCATGTGCCACCTTTTGCATCTGGCTTACGTGGGTCCTGGGGAATTGAGCCTTGAACTGGGGTCCTTAGGTTTCACAGGCAAGTGCTTAACCACTAAGCCATCTCTCCAGGCCCCCCCTTTTTTTTTTCAAGGTAGGGTCTCATTCTAGCTCAGGCTGACCTGGAATTCATCATGTAGTCTCAGGGTGGCCTTGACCTCATGGTGATCCTCCTACCTTTGCCTCCTGAATGCTGGGATTAAAAGTGTGCTCCATCACGCCCGGCTCAATCTCTCTCTCTCTTTTTAAAAATATTTTATTTTTATTGTTATTTATTTATGAGAGACAGAGAGAGGGAGAGAGAGAGGGAGAATGGTCACTCCAGGGCCTCTAGCCACTGCAGACGAACTCCAGATGCATGCGCCACCATGTGCATCTGGCTTATGTGGGACCTGGAGAATTGACCGAGGTCCTTAGGCTTCACAGGTATGTGCCTTAACCACTAAGCCATCTCTCCAGTCCAATCTCTTTTTTAAAAAATTATTTTATTTTTATTTATTTGACAAAGAAATAGGGGGGGGGGACAGACAGAGAGAATGGGCGCGCCAGGGCCTCCAGCCACTGTAAACAAACCCCAGATGCATGTGCCCCCTTGTGCATCTGGCTAACATGGGTCCTGGGGAATTAAACCTGGGTCCTTTGACTTTGCAGGCAAACACCTTCACCACTAAGCAATCCCTCCAGGCCCTCTCTCTATTTTTAAATAAAGATTTTCATGTCTTGCAATTTTTTTTTTTTTGAGGTAGGGTCTCACTCTAGCCCAGGCTGACCTGGAATTCACTATGTAGTCTCAGGGTGGCCTTGAACTCACGGTGATCCTCTTACCTCTGCCTCCCAAGTGCTGGGATTAAAGGCGTGCGCCATGTCTTGTAATTTTGTCCTATAAGAGTTTATTTTATTTTATCTATTTGAGAGAGAGAGAGAGAGAAAGAGGCAGATGGCGGGGGCGGGGGGGTGGGGGCAGTGAGCATGGAGAATGGGCGTGCCAGGGACTTCAGCTGCTGAAAACAAACTCTAGATGCATGTGCTTTCTTGGGCATCTGGCTTACATGGGTCCTGGGGAATCGAACCTGTGTCCTTTGGCTTTTTAGGCAAACACCTTTACTGCTAAGCCTTCTCTCCAGCCCTCTTCTGCTCATTCTTGTTTGAGCCAGATTCTCTTACTGATAAGGGAGCTTGCTGCTTTTGGCAAGCCTGGGCAATTCTCTGGTCTCTGCTCCCCTTTGTGGACTGGGATTGAAAGCGTGTGTGGCCATGCTCAGCGGTTGATCTGAGTTCTGGAGGTTTGAGCGTGGGCAGTTTCAGGCCCTCATGCTTGCACAGGAAACACACTTCACCAACCAAGCCATCTTCCTAGCCCCACACATATCTCTTAATGCTTAGCCTTGGAAGGTACCCAGTACTACTTTTGCCACATAGAATTGGTCAAAACCAGTCACAGGGCTGGCCCTGTGATTAAAAGAAAGGAAACCAACTCTATGATACAGGAAAAATGACAACTACTATGCTCTATCTTTAGGCCTGTTGGAACTGGGCAGACAAACCACTCTGATGGTGCTGCTGACTCACTTTTTTTTCCTGAGGTAGGATCTGGCTGTAGCCCAGGCTGACCTGGAATTCACTATATAGTCTCAAGTTGGCCTTGAACTCATGGTGGTCCTCCTACCTCTGCTGGAATTATACCCAGCTACTTTATTTTCTAAAAAACATTTTTATTGATTTATTTATTTGAGAAAGAAAGAAAGAGAGAGAGAGAGAAGCAGAGAAAAAGAGAGAAATTGGGAGAGAGAGATAGTGTGTATGGGTGCTCCAGGGCCTCCTGCTGTTGTAAACGAACTCCAAATGCATGTGCAACTTTGTGCATCTAGCTTATGTGGGTTCTGAGGAATTGTACCCAGGCCACCAATGTGGGAAGGTTCCACTATGTGGGAAGGTTCTAGAGAACAGGAGGTGATCCTCCACCCCTTTCTTCAATACGTTTCCAGAGCCTAACATATAAAAAGATTTGGGGGTGCATGTCCAATAAAAGCACATATCACATAAGTATTAAATGGATACCTGCATAAAGCCACATGCACAAAGTGCACATGGGTCTAAAGTTTGTTTGCAGTGGTAACTGGCCCTGGCGTACCCATAGTCCCTCTCTCTAACTCTTTTTCTTTATTTTTATTTGTTTAGTTATTTAGTTATTTAGTTTTAGTTATATTATTTAGTTTTTCTTTTTTTTTCCTCTTTCTCTCAAATAAATATTTTAAAATATCCTAATGCAGCCAGGCGAGGTGACTCACACCTTTAAATCCAATACTTGGGAGACAGAGGTAGAAGGGTTGCTGTGAGTTTGAGGCTAGCCTGAGATTACATTAGTGATTCTAGGTTAACCTGAGCTAAAGACCCTACCTTGAAAAACAACAACAAAATATATATATATGTATATCTGGTTTGTTCAGGACTGTCCTACATCTCAAGAAACCTCTAGACCTGTGCCAGCTGGTACAATTGCTTAGTCAGTGGGCCACTGTGAAGGGACATTGCAGTACATGTCTGTAATCTCAGCACTTGAAAGGTGGAGGCAAAGAATCAAGAGAGTTCATGGTCACTCTAGGATACACACTGAGTTTCAGGCCAGCCTGGGCTACAAGAGACCCTGCCTGGAAAAAATATGGATACATGCTTCTAGAGTTCATTTGCAGCAGCAGGAGGTCCTGACATGCCTGTACTCTCTCTCTCTCTCTCTCAAATAAATTAAAAATATTTTAAAAATTTAAAAAATCTATTGACTTATTTATTTGCAGGAAGATATATATATAGGGAGGGGGGAGAGAATGGGCATGCCAGGGCCCCCTGTAATTACAAACAAACTGCAGATGCATGTGCCACTCAGCATCTGGCTTTATGCAGGTCCTGGGAAATTGAACCTGGGCCATTAGGCTTTGCAAGTTACCTCCTTAACCATTGAGCCATCTTTCCAGCCCTATGAAAATGAAAAAAACATTTTTGAGGCAAGTCCAACAGATTGGCCTTTTTTAAAATGTGAGAATGAGAGTGGGAGAGAGAGAGAATTGGTCTGCCAGGGCCTCCAGCCACTGTAATCAAACACCATAGACACATGTGCCACCTAGTGCACTTGTGCAACATAGCACACTTGCATCATCTTGCATCTGGCTTACATGGGACCTGGAGAGTCAAACATGGGTTCTTAGGCTTTGCAGGCAAGTGCCTTAACTGCTAAGCCATCTCCCAGCCCCTAAAAATATTTTTTTATGAGAGATATCAAGAGCGAATGAGAGAGAGAGAGAGAGAGAGAGAGAGAGAGAGAATTGGTGCTCCAGGGCCTCTAGCCACTGCAATCTAACTCCATATGTATGCACCACCTTATGTGCATGTGCAACCTTGTGCATGTGTCACCTTGTGTGTCTGGCTTACGTGGGTCTTGGGGAATCAAGCCTAGGTCCTTTGGCTTTGCAGGCAAGCACCTTAACCACTAAGCCACCCCTCCAGTCCCCTAAATATATTTTAAAACAAATAAAAAACTAACCTGGTATGGTGGCACATGCCTTTAATCCCAGCACTTGGGAGGCAGAGGTAGGAGGATTGCCATGAGTTCCAGGCCAGCCTGGGACTATATAGTGAATTCCAGGCCAGTCTGGGCTAGAGCAAGATCCTACCTCAAAAAAAAAAAAAAAAAAAAAACCCCAAAAACCCACAACCCCCCCTCAAAAAAAAAATGAGGCAGTGAAAAAATTATTTTTGGAAGAATATCTACAGATTTCTTAACAAAAGCAATGACTTCATCTCATGAAGAGATTGAGGTGGTGCTGGGGAGATGGATCAGCAATTCAGGTACTTGCTTGCAAAACTTAAGGACTGGGGTTTGATTCCCCAGTTCCCATGTAAAACCAGATGCACAAAATGGCACATGCATCTGGAGTTCATTTGCAGTGGCTAGTGGTCCTGGTGTGCCTGTTCTCTCTCTGTCTCTCTCTTTATATCTACATCTTTCTCACTCAAATAAAAAGGAAAAGAGACTGAAGTGGTATCCTGATGCTCATCAGAGCCAGTTCCTTGAATTAAGGAGAAAACAACTCACAGTCACAGTTTTCCTTATCCTTGGTTCGGTTGGGCTAGCTCTGTCCACTCACTTAGATAGCATGTGTGCTTTGGGAATTTTTCTACTCTGCATTTGCTGTTTCTGTTTGTTTTTTCAAGACAGGGTCTCACTCTAGCTCAGACTGATAAAGGAATTCACTCTGTACTCCCCGGACTGGCCTGGAACTCATGGTGATCCTCCTACCTGAACCTCCCAAGTGCTGGGACTAAAGACTTGTGCCACCATGCCTGCCTCAGGACTGTATATCTTAGTGTAGACAAAACAGCTTTAAGAGCTCAGTCATGATCAACAGGGATGATGATGATGTATTGAGGGTAGTTTAAGGTACTGGAGGGAGTCCCTGTGTCTTCTATAACAGTGTCTCTCCCTCTTTCACTCTCTGTGCATTAATATATATATATATTTATATATATATATATATATATTTGAGAGGCAGAGAGAGAGAGAGAATGAGTGCACTGCAAACGAACTCCAGATGCATCTGGCTTACGTGGGTACTTGAATGGACGTACTTAGGCTTCACAGACAAGCGCTTAACTGCTAAGCCATCTCTCCAGCCCCCTTTAAATATTTTTATTTATTTATTTGCAAGCAGAGAGAGAGAGAGAGAGAGAGAGAAGAGAGACAACAGAGAATGGGCATGCCAGGCCTACAGCCACTGCAAACAAACTCTAGATACTTGCACCACTTTGTGCAGCTGGCTTTCTGTGGGCACTGTAGAATCAAACCTGGGTCATTAGGCTTTGTAGGCAAGCACCTTAACCACTGGGCAATCTCTCCAGCCATATATTTTTTTTTTTCTTTTTGAGGTAGGATCTTGCTCTAGCCCAGGCTGACCTGGAATTCACTATGTGTAGTGTCAGAATGCCTTGAACTCTTGGTGATCTTCTTATCTCTGCCTTCTGAGTGCTGAGATTAGACGCATCCCTGTGCATCTGGCTTACGTGGGTCCTGGAGAATCAAACTGGGATCCTTTGGCTTTGCAGGCAAATGCCTTAACCACTAAGCCATCTCCCCAGCCTTCTGTATTGGTTATTTTTAAGACAGGATTTCTCTGTGTAGAGCAGGTCTTGAACTTTCATTGATCCTCCTGCCTCTGCCTCCAAATGCTGGAATTATAGGCATGACCCACCACACCCGGCTCAGCATTGCACATTATTATCAGGATTGTTAATATTTAATGAGCTGCATGCATCTATGTGATGTGTCAAGTAGCTCTGTGAGGGAACAGTGTGATATAGTGGAGAGAGCCAGGATGTGGTCTCAGAGAACTGGACTTGTGCTCCTGTTTGCTCTTGCTAAGTAGGCAATGATGGGTGCCCCTCTGCTCTATTGTCCATCTGTAACATGGGAATAATAATGATGTTTGCCTCATGGAGTGGATAGGAGTATCCACCCAGATAACATGAGTGGAAGGGATCCTGTAGACTGCAAGGGTGAGAGATTATGATGTCCTTTTAAAAAAACAAAAACGACTTTATTTACTTATTAATTTGAAGGTGAGAAAGAGGGAGAGAGAGAGAGAGAATGGGTGCACCAGGGCCTCTAGCTGCTGCAATTGAACTCTTGTGCAACTGGCTTATGTGGGTCCTGGAGAGTCAAACCAGGGTCTTTTGGCTTTGCAGGCAAACACCTTAACCACTAAGCCATTTCCCCAGCCCTATGATGTCTTTGAAAGGGAACAACATGAAGATGTATTATGGACCCCACCCAAGCTCTGGTTCCCCCACCCTGAAGCACACCACCCCAGCAGTGGAGTTCAGGGAAGGAGCTCTGAACACACAGTGAGCCACGGAGAGGCCTCAGGAAGGGGAAGCACAGGGTTTCTACCTCAGCTGTCCTCAATGCAAGGGCCAGTGGGCTTCGCCTCCAGAAAAAGGGAAACTCTTGGAAATGGGAGGTGGTGCTGTGAAGGCATTAAAAAAAAAAATTCTTGCCTATTTTTTTCCAAGTGTCCTCAGAGATGGAGCAGAAAGAAAACAACCACAGCCACAAACCTATAATATTGAAAAGCCAGTTTTTCATTTCTGTAGCTAAAAATGCATCCTTTCAGACCATGACCACAGAGACTGCTGCGGGCTCTAGACCCAGGGATAATGACAGTTTGCCGTGCGATGAAGGAGGCTGTTAATTTCTATGGCCCGGAAGCCCAATACTTGGCCTCAGCAACTACCCAGGTTGCCTAGCAACGCCACCAAAAGCCTCCCACCAGGACTAGCTGGGCAGCTAGGGGTACACCCTTCAGGAACTGCTTGACTCCCTGGCCACATCAAGGCTGGACTCAGACCAGGGAGGAGCCTGCCTAGAACTGATGAGTGGGTGGGGCCAGGTGTGTGAAAAATCAGTTCAGATATTTAAAGCCTGCTTGTTTGACTGCAGCTAGGTTGCAATAGAGGTCAATGACCACAAGTATCTCCCCCCCCACCCCCCTGCCGTGGTGGTGCACGCCTTTAATTGCAGCACTTGGGAGCCAGAGGTAGGAGGATCACTGTGAGTTTGAGGCTAGCCTAAGACTACAGAGTGAAACCCAGGTCAGGTCAGCCTGGGCTAGAGTGAGACCCTACCTCAAAAAAAAAAAAAAAAAAAGGTGGAGAGATTGCTCAGTGGTTAAGGTGCTTGCCTGCGAAGCCTAAAGACTCATGTTTGACTCTCCAGGTCCCACATAAGCCAGATGTACAAGGTCGCACATGCACACAAGGGGGTGCATGTGTCTGGAGTGAGATTGCAGTGGCTGAAGCCCTGGCATGCCAATTGTCTCTCTCTCATACACACTCTTGCTCTCTCGCATAAAAAGAAAAGAGTTGTCCAGAGGGTACTGGGCCAGGTAAAGAAGGAAGACGAGCCTAACTCAGAACTTCCAGTTCTCAGACAGGCAAATCCCTTTCCTGTTGTGGGCACTTATTTCTGACTGGACTGCCTGTAGTAGGGTTGCAGATTTGGTTTTTTTTTTTAATCATTCAGTCCTGGTCTTCTGACCATGAAAGATTAGCCACATGAGGAGCGAGTAAAGCAAAGCAAAGGATTCTTATTGAAAATAACATTGAGGAAGCACAGAAGAACGTCAGGGCAAGACTGCTTAGAATTCTGGCCAGTATCTAAAGATATTGGAATGAAAAAGGAAAAATGATGATTGTTTTTGTTTTGTTTTGTTTCTTGAGGTAGAGTCTTACTGTAATCCAGGCTGACCTGGAATTTACTGTGTAGTCTCAGAGTGGTCTCAAACTCACAACAATCCTCCTACCTTTGCCTCCCAAGTGCTGAGATTAAAGGCATGTGCCACCACGCCTGGCATTTGTGTGTGTGTGTGTGTGTGTGTGTGTGTGTGTGTGTGTGTGAAAGGGAGAAAGAGGCAGATAGAGAACGGGTGCACCAGGTCCTTCAGCCACTGCAAATGAACTCCAGACACATATGCCATCTTATGCATCTGGCTTAAGTGGGTCCTGAGGAATTGAACCGGGGTCCTTTGGCTTTGCAGGCATGTGCCTTAACTGCAAAGCCATCCCTCTAGCCCATGATTTTGTTGTTGTTGTTGTTTGTTTACGAGGTAGGGTATTACTCTAACCAAGGCAGATCTGGCACTCATTCTGTAGTCCCAAACTGGTCTCTTGAACTGATGATCTGTCTATCTCTGCCTCCCAAGTGCTGGGACTAAGGGTGTGGCCACCATTTTTTTAAAGATTTATTTTTATTTATTAGAGACACAGAGAGAACGAGAATGGGCATGCCAGGGCCTCTAGCCACTGCATATGAACTCCAGACGCATGTGCCACCATATGCATCTGGCTTACGTGGGACATGAAGAATCGAACCTGGGTCCTTAGGCTTTGTAGGCATGTACCTTAACTGCTAAGCCATCTCTTCATCCCACCACCATTTTTTTTTTTTTTTTTTTTTGAGGTAGGGTCTCACTCTGGCCCAGGTTGACCTGGAATTCACTCTGTAGTCTCAAGGTGGCCTCAAACTCACAGTGATCCACCTACCTCTGCCTTCCAAGTGCTGGGATTAAAGGCGTGCACCACCATGCCCAGCCCCCCCCTTTTTTTGAGACAGGGTCTCACTTTAGCCCAGGCTGATCTGGAATTCACTTGGTCATCTCAGGGTGGCCTTGAACTCATGGCGATCCTCCTACCTCTGCCTCCCAAATTCTGGGATTAAAGGTGTGTGCCACCATGCCCGGCCCACCACCATTTTAAAATTTATTTTATTTTTGGTTTTTCACCCTGAGAGTACACAGTGAATTTCAGGTCAGCCTGGCTATGGTGGTTTGATTCAGGTGTCCTCCATAAACTTAGGTGTTGTAAATGCGAGATTCCCAGCTGATGGAGAGTTTTGGAATTAATGTCTCCTAGAGGCAGTGTATTGTTGGGTGCAGGCTTATGGGTATTATAGCCAGTTTCCCCTTGCTAATGTTTGGTACACTCTCCTGTTCCTGATGTTGGCCAGGAGGTGTTGTTCTTACTCTGGTCATGCCATAGTT
Source organism: Orientallactaga sibirica (assembly GCA_036365145.1). Taxonomy (NCBI): domain Eukaryota; kingdom Metazoa; phylum Chordata; class Mammalia; order Rodentia; family Dipodidae; genus Orientallactaga; species Orientallactaga sibirica. The sequence goes on from JAEOAD010000014.1 coordinate 29,421,545, forward strand.
TTCCCTGCCATTGTGGAGCTTCCCCTCTCGCCTCTAAGCCAAAATAAATCTTTTTTCCCACAAGCTGCTCTTGGTCAGGTGATTTATACCAGCAATGCGAACCTGACTGCAACAGTAATGTTGGTATCAGGAGTGGGCTGCTGCTAGACACCTGACTATGTAGCTTTGGCCTTTTGGAGTTGATTTTCAAGAGGAATGTAGAAGGATTTGAAAACTTGGCCTAAGAGACCCCTTGCAGTGCTGTAAATACAGCTTGATGGACTATTCTGGTCAGAGTTGAAAAACTTGAATGCAGTAAGAACTATGGACTGTGAGGTTTGGCTTATGAGGGTGAGAAAGAGCTTTGCCTGGACTGGGCTAGAAGCAGTTTGTGTGAGAGGCTTGCTATTATGCTCATGTCCTGAGAACTTGTGCAAGGTTGCTTTGCATAGAAACTGACTCATGTGAGCAGAGGGATATGGCACAGAAAGAAATGTTTAGTCTGAAGTTTCTGCCTGTTCAGCTGCAATTGAGAAATTACAACCTTTGAGATTGGGCCAGCTGACCTGCACTGGGGCAACCGGAAGAATGTAGACTCTTTTAAAGGGGCCTGAGTGCTCAAGAAGTGTCCTATTCTTCAAAGTCTGCTTTATCCCCCCCACCCCCAATTAACAATTTGGCACCCAACCTGGTATTGTGGAGTATAAGAAATGCAGGAAAGAGAGGGTCATTGAATTTGCAATGTGGTCTTGTGTTTTGGAAATGGCCATGGGCAGTGTGAGGCAGGATTGCTGGATGCCTGCATGGAGGCCTAATGGAGCTGTGAGGATGAACTGTGGGTTGCAGTGGAGACCCAGTTGAGATGCTGGGACCATGAGATGGCTGCTGAGGAAAGCTGTCAGCCCAGATGAAGTTTTCCAGGACTGTGAGTAGCCTAGCTGGAGGGGTGGAATTGGAACTCCAGAGGCTTGTTGCTGGTTAGAATGATCGGACTTGGAGACTTGTCACTGACTAGAGTTAATGGACTTGGAGCTACAGTTTGATGTTTGTCCTGGTTGTTTAAATCTTGTATTGGTTGAATATTTCTTTGCTATGTCCAATGCTATCTTTTGTAGTGTGAATGTTTATTCTGTGCCATTATGGGTTTTTGGGGGATGTCTTGGTATTATGGCTCAGTTAAAAGACCTTGGGCTATAGGGATGTTTGAACATCATTGGGATTATTAAAACTATGGGGACTTCTACAATTGGACTGAATGCATTGTATTTTTTATCATGTATGGTTATCATTTTAAGGAGGCCAGTGGTGGAATGTGGTGGTTTGATTCAGGTGTCCCCCATAAACTTAGGTGTTCTGAATGCTCGGTTCCCAGCTGATGGAGATCTTTGGAATTAACACCTCCTGGAGGCAGTGTATTCTTGGGGGCAGGCTTATGGGTGTTATAGCCAGTGTCCCCTTGACAGTGTTTGGCACACTCTCCTGTTCCTGTGGTCCACCTGATGTTGGCCAGGAGGTAATGCCCACCCTCTGCTCATGCCATCGTTTTCCCCTGCCATCATGGAGCTTCCCCTTGTGTCTGTAAGCCAAAATAAACCTTTTTTCCCACAAGCTGCTCTTGGTCAGGTGATTTATACCAGCAATGTGAACCTGACTGCAACACTGGCCTAGTGCAAGACCCTGCCTTGAAAAACCAGAAAAACTCCTATAACTCTACTCTCCCATTCTTATGCTTTTTTACTATTTATGTATTTGAGAGAAATTATTTTATTTTTGGTTTTTCACCCTGAGAGTACACAGTGAATTTCAGGCCAGCCTGGCTATGGTGGTTTGATTCAGGTGTCCTCCATAAACTTAGGTGTTGTAAATGCGAGATTCCCAGCTGATGGAGAGTTTTGGAATTAATGTCTCCTAGAGGCAGTGTATTGTTGGGTGCAGGCTTATGGGTATTATAGCCAGTTTCCCCTTGCCAATGTTTGGTACACTCTCCTGTTCCTGATGTTGGCCAGGAGGTGTTGTTCTTACTCTGGTCATGCCATCGTTTTCCCTGCCATTGTGGAGCTTCCCCTCTCGCCTCTAAGCCAAAATAAATCTTTTTTCCCACAAGCTGCTCTTGGTCAGGTGATTTATACCAGCAATGCGAACCTGACTGCAACAGTAATGTTGGTATCAGGAGTGGGCTGCTGCTAGACACCTGACTATGTAGCTTTGGCCTTTTGGAGTTGATTTTCAAGAGGAATGTAGAAGGATTTGAAAACTTGGCCTAAGAGACCCCTTGCAGTGCTGTAAATACAGCTTGATGGACTATTCTGGTCAGAGTTGAAAAACTTGAATGCAGTAAGAACTATGGACTGTGAGGTTTGGCTTATGAGGGTGAGAAAGAGCTTTGCCTGGACTGGGCTAGAAGCAGTTTGTGTGAGAGGCTTGCTATTATGCTCATGTCCTGAGAACTTGTGCAAGGTTGCTTTGCATAGAAATGGACTCATGTGAGCAGAGGGATATGGCACAGAAAGAAATGTTTAGTCTGAAGTTTCTGCCTGTTCAGCTGCAATTGAGAAATTACAACCTTTGAGATTGGGCCAGCTGACCTGCACTGGGGCAACAGGAAGAATGTAGACTCTTTTAAAGGGGCCTGAGTGCTCAAGAAGTGTCCTATTCTTCAAAGTCTGCTTTATCCTCCCCCCCCCAATTAACAATTTGGCACCCAACCTGGTATTGTGGAGTATAAGAAATGCAGGAAAGAGAGGGTCATTGAATTTGCAATGCGGTCTTGTGTTTTGGAAATGGCCATGGGCAGTGTGAGGCAGGATTGCTGGATGCCTGCATGGAGGCCTAATGGAGCTGTGAGGATGAACTGTGGGTTGCAGTGGAGACCCAGTTGAGATGCTGGGACCATGAGATGGCTGCTGAGGAAAGCTGTCAGCCCAGATGAAGTTTTCCAGGACTGTGAGTAGCCTAGCTGGAGGGGTGGAATTGGAACTCCAGAGGCTTGTTGCTGGTTAGAATGATCGGACTTGGAGACTTGTCACTGACTAGAGTTAATGGACTTGGAGCTACAGTTTGATGTTTGTCCTGGTTGTTTAAATCTTGTATTGGTTGAATATTTCTTTGCTATGTCCAATGCTATCTTTTGTAGTGTGAATGTTTATTCTGTGCCATTATGGGTTTTTGGGGGATGTCTTGGTATTATGGCTCAGTTAAAAGACCTTGGACTATAGGGATGTTTGAACATCATTGGGATTATTAAAACTATGGGGACTTCTACAATTGGACTGAATGCATTGTATTTTTTATCATGTATGGTTATCAGTTTATGGAGGCCAGTGGTGGAATGTGGTGGTTTGATTCAGGTGTCCCCCATAAACTTAGGTGTTCTGAATGCTCGGTTCCCAGCTGATGGAGATCTTTGGAATTAACACCTCCTGGAGGCAGTGTATTCTTGGGGGCAGGCTTATGGGTGTTATAGCCAGTGTCCCCTTGACAGTGTTTACCACACTCTCCTGTTCCTGTGGTCCACCTGATGTTGGCCAGGAGGTAATGCCCACCCTCTGCTCATGCCATCGTTTTCCCCTGCCATCATGGAGCTTCCCCTTGTGTCTGTAAGCCAAAATAAACCTTTTTTCCCACAAGCTGCTCTTGGTCAGGTGATTTATACCAGCAATGTGAACCTGACTGCAACACTGGCCTAGTGCAAGACCCTGCCTTGAAAAACCAGAAAAACTCCTATAACTCTACTCTCCCATTCTTATGCTTTTTTTTACTATTTATGTATTTGAGAGAAAGAGGCAGAAAGAGGGGGAGACAGAGACAGAGAGAAAGAGAGAGAAAGAATGGGTGCGTCAGGGCATCCAGCCACTGCAAATGAACTCCAGACGCATGTGCCACCTTGTGCATTTGGCTTATGTGGGTCCTGGGGAATTGAACCTGGGTCCTTTGGCTTTATAGGCAAGTACCTTAACTGCTAAGCCATCTCTCCAGCCCTGCTTTTTTATTTTCTGAGGTAGAGTCTAACTCTAGCCCAGGCTGATCTGGAACTTACTCTGTAGCTAGGCTGGTCTTGAACTCATAGCCATCCTCCTATCTCAGTCTCTAAAGTGCTGTGATTAAAGGTGTTTGCCACCACGCTGGGTCTTCATATGCTATTTTAAATCTTAAAGAATGCAAATGTGATTTTGAGACCTTGAGGATCCATCTTCAAAGGCCTCCTAATGCCTGTTTAGTCACCGAAAGGAAACAGTGGTAGTTCTGGGAATTCCCATTCCCAGTTCCCCCTGGGGTGGTGACCTGACAGTTTTTCTACAGCTTCCTTTTGGGAATTCCCAGGGTTTGGAGTAGGCCTGTCTGGAACTAGATGAAGAAAAAGGAGATGATGATGGAAGGAAGGGATGCGATGAATAATCAAAATGAGCTGGGTAAATGGCTCAGTGGTTATAGACAATAGCTCGCAAAACCGGCAGGTCCAGGTTCAATTCCCCAGTACCTTTATAAAGCCAGATGCACAAAGTGGCCATGCATCTGTAGTGCATTTGTAGTGGTAAGAGGTCCTGGCATACCCATATTCACTGTCTCTCTCTCAAATTAAAAAAAGAAAAATTAGAAAAAAAAGCAACATGAAATGTACACTTTCACAACATGCGGTACTTAGAAATCCCAGAGGAGGTCTGGAAAGATGGCTCGGGGTTAAAGACACTTGCTCACATAACAGCCGGACTGACAGGGTGTCTAGAATTCGTTTGCAGCGGCAATCCTCCCACCTCAGCCTCCGAGTGCTAGAACTAAAGGTGTGTGCCAGCACATCCAGCTGAATAAAGTTTAGAAAGATTTTATTATAGAGCTTAAGAGAAAAAAAGCATACAAAGTTCCTGCTCGACTAGGCAGGAGTGGGTTTCTGGAGATGGGAAAGCCCATCTAGAGACCTAGATTGGGTTCTTTTTTGTTTATTTGTTTGTTTTAGGTAGGGTCTCACTCTAACCAGGCTGACCTGGAATTCACTATGTAGTCTCAGGCTGGCCTTGAACTCACAGTAATCTTCCTACCTTTGCCTCCCGAGTGCTGAGATTAAAGGTGTGCACCACCATGCCCGGCGTCAGGTTGGATCTTTTATGGGAGTTTACCAGATGGGGACTGAACTGTCCCTGGTTGGTTTCTCCCTGACTCCAGGTGTCTAGGTGCCACCAGGTTTTCAGGAAAGAAGTAATCTCATCTCTCAATTTTCTCTTTTAGAAAAGAAAGATAAAAGGGAAAACCAGATTCTCCCCCTACATGCCTAGCCTCTGGCAAAGTGGATGCTTCTGAGGACTCCTTTAGGGAGAATGAAATAAGGATGAGCCTGTTTATCCCCTTACAGACTCAAGAACATTCCTCGCTTTTACTTTCAGGGCCTTGATACCCTTAAACTATCTCTACAGCAAAATGCCAGGATGGGGGTGGGTAATCTCTGCTATTGGCTTCAGATGTTATCTGATGACATTCTTAGGCTTTGGATGTGTGTGGTCTGTTAACACATGCCAAAAATAGTCAACAGGATATTAGGTCAGACAAAGAGGTGGGCAATAAATGGCTATTAAAGGGGCTAAAGGAAGCTCAAGATAATTTGGCTCTGAACTTGAACATTTCACTCAACATTGAAATTCTAATTAGTTGCATAGTCTTGCAGGATGCAGGATAGGTGCAGCTTTTTCTTTTTTATTTTCTTTTTGTTTTTTTCAAGGTAAGGTCTCACTGTAGCCCTGGAATTCATTGACCTGGAATTCACTCTGTAGTCTCAGGGTGACCTCGAACTCACAGTGATCCTCCTGCCTCTGCCTCCCAAGTGCTGGGATTAAAGGTGTGCGCCACCTCTCCTGGCTTGGGTGTAGCATTTTTTTCTCAGAAACTTCAGTTCACAACTCAAAAAGTGGTGCAAAAAATAAACTGGTGTTCATTTGAAATGGCAAGGGACTTGTGTGTGTGTCATATTGTGCATATGGTTTTATGTGGGTATTGGGGAATCGAACCCAGGCCTGCAGGCTTTGCACTGGGCCATTTCCCTAGGCCCAGAAAAAGAATTTAATTCAAGGTACACTAGGTGGGTAATAGAATTCCTGGAAAAGACTGGAGAATTGGCCCAATGGTTAAAGGTGCTTGCTTGTGAAGCCTAGTGACCCATATTCAATTCCCCTAAATAAAGCCAGATGCACAAAGTGGCACTTGCATCTAGAGTTTGTTTATAGTGGCAAAAGGCCCTGGCAGCATAGCCATTCTCTATCTGTGTCTCTCTCTGCTTGCAGATAATGGGCTGGAGAAATGGATTAGTGGTTAAGATGCTTGCCTGCAAAGCCAAAGGACCCAGGTTCAATTCCCCAGGACCCATGTAAGCCAGGTGCAAAAGGTGACACATGCATACAGAGTTTGTTTGTGGTTGCTGAAGACCCTGGCGTGCCTGTTTTCTCTCTCTCTCTGTCTATCTGCTCTGCTCTCGCTCCATACTCAGTGTGGGAGCCTTCACAGATATACAGTTTAGCACTGGACTCTGGGAGCCCCACTAATGTCAATGACAAGATTGTCTGGACTCTAGTCATTGCTATCCCAAATGTAACCCCTGAAAAGAATTTTTCCTATCTCACCCCCCAGCTCCAACCTTAAAAAGCCTAAACAGGGCTGGAGAGATGGCTTAGTGATTAAAGTGCTTGCCTGCAAAGCCAAAGGACCCAGGTTCAATTCCACAGGACCAGGTAAGCCAGATGCACAAGATGGCACATGCATCTGGAGATCAGTTGCAGCAGCTAGAGGTTCTGGTGAATCTACCCTCTCTCTCTCTCTCAAATAAATAAATAAAAATAAAAAATATATTTAAAAAATCTAATTCTTGCTGGGAGTGGTGGTGCACACCTTTAATCCCAGCACTCGGGAGGCAGAGGTAGGGGGATTGTTGTGAGTTCGAGGCCACCCTGAGACTACATAGTGAATTCCAGGTCAGCCTGGGCTAGAGTGAGACCTTACCTCAAAAAAACCCAAAATAACTAAATAAATAAAATAAATCTAATTCTTAAAAAGTCTATGAAATACAGTTGGCTATTCAAGCTTCAGTCAAAGACCTGAATTCTGGCTGCCCAAGGACCTGGAAATGTGAGCAGAGGGCATTTGTTGGCTTTTGTAGTGGAGGTGGTCCTCTATGAGATGTGGAATTTCCCAAGAAAGCAGATAATGGACCAGGATATAAGTGTTATGACGTGAACATTCTGGAGGTTCTGGGGAGATGAGTCAGGGGTAAAGCACCTGATGCTCAAGCATGAGAAGCTTGAGTTTGGACCACCAGTACCCACATAAACTACTGGGCATGTTGGTACATGCCCATAATCCCAGGGGAGGTAGAGCAGGGAATCCCCACACTCATTGGATAGCTAATCTCTCCAAATGGGTGAGCTCTAGATTCAGCAAGAGGCCCAGTCTCAAAGAATATGGTAGAGGGGTAAGGAGGTTGCTCAGTGGTCAAAGGTGCTTGCTTGCAAAGCCTACCAGCCTCTGATTGTTTGGTACCCTTGTAAAACCAGATGCACAAAATGGCATATGCATTTTGAGTTCATTTACAGTGTGAGAGCCCTGTTGTTCTCTCTCTTTCTCTGCTCAGAAATAAATAAATTAAATATTTTTAAAAATAGTAGAGCCAGGGCTGGAGAGATAGCTTAGCAGTTTAGGTGCATACCGTGAAGCCTAAGGAACCAGGTTTGATGCTCCAGGGCCCATGCAAGCTAAATGTACATGGTGGCGCAGGCATTTGGAGTTCATTTGCAGTGGCTAGAGGCCCTAGTGTGCCCATTCTCACTATCTCTCTCTCTTCCTCTCTCTGTCTTAAATAAATAAATAAATAAATAAATAAATAAATAAATGAATATAAAATAAAATAGTAAAGCCAGGGCATGGTGGTACATTGTCTTTAAGCCCAGCACTTGGGAGGCAGAGGTAGGAGGATTGCTGTGAGTTTGAGGCCAGCCTGTGACTACAGAGTGAATTCCAGGTCAGTATGGGCTAGAGTGAGACCCTACCTCATAATACAAAACAAAACAAACAAACAAACAAAAAGGTAGAGAATGAATGAAGAAGACTCCTAAGGTCAAGCTCTGAGTTCTACAGACACAGAAATACACATACACATGCACCTGCATTCATGTGCTTCCACATCCAACACATAAAAGCAGGCATATTATATATATATATACAGACTATGTACACACCAAAAAATAAATAAATAAAAGAATATAGCCGGGTGTGGTGCATATGCCTTTAATCACTGTGAGTTCAAGGCCACACTAAGACTACATAGTGAATTCCAGGTCAGCCTGGACTAGAATGAAACCCTACCTCAAACCCCAAAAAAAAAAAAAAACACCAACAAACAAAAAACCAAAAAACCAAACCAAACCAAACCAAATAAACAAACAAACAAAAACAATAAAAGAATATACTGGAAAGCCCTTGTTTTTCACAGACTGAATATACAGCTACCTTCGGAGATCCCATGCAAATGATTCTGAGTTGAATGACTGGCTTTGCCAAATGGGACACTGACTTTACCTTACTATTTTCTTTTTCTTTTATAATTTACTTATTTTTTATTGACAACTTCCATAATTGTAGACAATAACCCATGGTAATTCCCTCCCTCCCCCAACTTTCCCCTTTGAAACTCCACTCTCCATCATATCCCCTCCATCTCTCAGTCTCTTTTATTTTGATGTCATTATCTTTTCCTCCTATTATGATGGTCTTGCGTAGGTAATGTCAGGCACTGTGAGGTCATGAATATCCAGGCCATTTTTGTCTGGAGGAGCACGTTGTAAGGAGTCCTACCCTTCCTTTGGCTCTTACATTCTGTAGCAGACAGCTTCAGGTTCGCTGAGATGAACTTCCAGACCAGGCACAGTTATGGAGAAAGGGATATTATTTATTGAAGCTTACAGATCCAGGGGAAGTTCCATAATGGCAGAAGAAGCAACTTGCTCTCACAGGGCCAAGCAGAGAGAGCAAAGCCCCCAGCCACACAGCACACAGAGCCAAAAAACTACAGCTAAAAGGTCACACAGCACACTTACAGGAACTCCTGCTAGGCACATTTTGCATATCTTTATAATGGAATCTCAAATCTACCATTAACACCTTAAGACCAGCCCCCAGTGACATTGCCTCTAGGAAGGTGATTGCAGATGCAAACTATAAAGTAATAAAACATTGAATATATTGGGGGCCATATATTCAAACTACCATACATTCTTTCTGCCACCTCTTCCACAATGGACCCTGAGCCTTGGAAGGTATTTTAGAGATATTTCAGTGCTGAGCACTCCTCTGTCACTTCTCAGCACCATGGTGCCTTCTGAGTCATCCCAAGGTCACCACCATCTGAAAAGAGAAGATTCTCTCACCAAAAGTGAGAGTAGCATTAACATGTGGGTATGAACCTTAAGAAAAATGCTTACTGGGCAGCCTGTTGAGCATAGTATATACATTTAGCCAGACACCAGCAGACGTTACACCCCTAGGGCTCATAACTATCCCTGTTGCAGGTTTTCAGTAATCAGGGATGTATTCCCTCCCATGGAGCCGGCCTCCAGTCCAATAAGAAAGCAGTTGGTTTCCCCCATAACAGACATGTCACTATTGCACCCATTGGCTCATTTGGCCTGGCTGGCCAAATTTAAGGCTTGTAGTATCCACTGTTGTTTATCTCCACTGGTGATTTCTCTCTCCCATTGAACTGCATGCAGTGTAGCTTTTTCCATCTTTCTGTCAGCTGGTCTACATGGAGGAGGTTTTCAGCTCAGCTCCAGCATGATTTCCAGTGACCTTGCAGCCCAAGTATGTGGAGTGTTCAGCAATAGGGTCTTACCATCTATTCCTGGTGGGAAACCAAGAGCCTGGCAATGGCCTGTAATGTTTTGGGGGTATAAGTGATCTCCCTGGCCAACAACTCACTAGAAGGTATCCCATCCCTGGCACTGAAAATTTTCTAGTAACAATCTATGGCTTCTGAGTGTTCCATTGTCCAGAAAAAGTAGGTTTCCATATGACTTATTTATATCCTTTTAGATTTTGATTAGCCCTCTCTCCACCTTTCCTTTACTCAATCTCTTCCCTTGACCTCACTTAGACCTTTTACCCCCATTAATCTGTTCTTCTATTTACATATATACAATACCATCCTATTAAGTCCCCCCTCCCTCCCTTTCTATTCCCTTTATACTCCCTTTCTAGGTTACTGGCTTCTGTTACTGAGTTTTATTCCTACTTACATAGAAGCCCAATCATTTGTAACTAGGATCCACATATGAGAGAGAATATGTGACATTTGGCTTTCTGGGCCTGGGTTACCACACTAAGTATAATCCTTTCTAGATCCATCCATTTTCCAGCAAATTTCATAACTTCATTTTTCTTTACCGCTGAATAGAACTCCATTGTATAAATGTGACACATCTGCATTATCCACTGCATTATCCGTTGAGGGACATCTAGGCTGGTTCCATTTCCTATAATAAGCATGGATGTGCAAGTATCTCTAAAGTAGTGAGATGAGTCCTTAGGATATATGCCTAGGAGTGGTATAGCTGGGTCATATGGTAGATCTATTTTTAGCTGTCTCAGGAACCTCCACACTGATTTCCATAATGGCTGGACCAGATTGCATTTCCACCAACAGTGTAGAAGGGTTCCTCTTTTTCTGAATCCTCGCCAGCATTTATGGTCATTTGTTTTCATGATGGTAGTCAATCTGACAGGAGTGAGATGGAATGTCAGTGTAGTTTTAATCTGCATTTCCCTGATGACTAGGGATGTAGAACATTTTTTATATGTTTATATGCCATCTGTATTTCTTCTTTTGAGAACTCTCTATTTAGTTCCATAGCCCATTTTTTAATTGGGTTGTTTGATTTCTTATTGTTCTGTTTTTTGAGTTTTTTGTATATCCTAGATATTAACCCTCTGTCAGATGTATAGCTGCCAAAGATTTTCTCCCATTCTGTAGGTTGCCTCTTTGCTCTATTCACAGTGTCTTTTGCTGTACAAAAGCTTTGTAATTTCATGAGGTCCCAGCGGTTGATCCATGGTTTTATTACCTGAGCAACTGGGGTTACATTCAGAAAGTCTTTGCCAAGACCAATATGTTGAAGGGTTTCCCTTACTTTTTCCTCTAGGAGTTTCAGAGTTTCAGGTCTGATATTAATGTCTTTGATCCATTTGGACTTACTTCTTGTGCATGGAGAGAGTTAAGGATCTATTTTAATCCTTCTACACATAAATATACAGTTTTCCCAGCACTGTTTGCTGAAGAGGCTGTCTTTTCTCCAATTAATATTTTTGGCATTTAAAAAAATTTTTTTGGCATTTTTATTGAAGATCAGGTGGCTATAGCTACCCGGACTTACGTCGGGGTCCTCTGTTCTGTTCCATTGATATACATGTCTGTTTTTGTGCCAGTACCATGCTGTTTTTGTTACTATGGCTCTGTTATATAGGTTAAAAGCAGGTATGGTGATACCACCAGCCTTATTTTTTAAATTTTTTTTCTGATTTTATTTTTATTTATTTATTTATTAGAGACAGAGAGAGGGAGAGAGGGAGAGAGAGTGAGCACCAGGGCCTCCAGCCACTGCAAACGAACTCCAGACACATGTGCCACATTGTGTGTCTGGCTTATGTGGGCCCTGGAGAACCGAACTGGGATCCTTTGATTTTGTAGGCAAACACCTTAACTGCTAAGCCATCTCTCCAGCCCCACCAGCCTTATTTTTGTTGCTCAAAATTGTTTTAGATATTCGAGGATTTTTTTTGTGCTTCCAAATAAATTTTTGGATTTTTTTTCCCATTTCTGTGGAGAATGCCATCAGAATTTTGATGGGGATTGCATTAAATGTGTAGATGGCTTTTGGTAAGATTGCCATTTTCACAATATTGATTCTTCCAATCTAAGAACAAGGGATGCCTTTCTATTTCCTAGTGTCTTGTGCAATTTCTCACTTGAGCGTTTTAAATTTTTCATTGTAGAGATCCTTCACTTCCTTGGTTAGATTTATTCCAAGGTACTTTATTTTTATTTTTTTGAGAGATTTCTGTGTGTTTATTTTGTATCCTGCTACATGGCTATAAATGTTTTTGAGCTCTAACAGTTTGCTGGCAGTGTCTTTAGGGTGCTTTATGTATAGAATCATATCAACTGCAAATAATGATAACTTGATCTCTTCCTTTCCAATTTGTGTCCCTTTTATGTGTGTCTCTTGACTTATTGCTATGGCTAAGACTTCCAATAATATATTAAATTAAATAAAAGTGGACAGTGGACACCCTTGGCTTGTTCCTGATTTTAGTGGAAAAGCTTCAAGGTTTTCTCCATTTAGTATTATGTTGGCTGTAGGTTTGTCATAACTAGCCTTTATTATGTTGAGATATGTTCCTTCTATTCTCAGTTTCTGTAGGATTTTTATCATGAAGGGATGCTTTTCCTGAATCTAATGAAATGATCATGTGAATTTTGTCCTTTAGTTCATTTCTATAACGTATTACATTTATGGATTTGCATATGTTGAACCATCCCTGCATCTCTGGGATAAAGCCTACTTGGTTGGGGTGAATGATCTTTCTGATATATTCTTGTATTCTGTTTGCCAATATTTTGTTGAGAAGTTTTGCATCTATGTTCATGAAAGCGATTGGTCTGTACTTTTTTTTGTTCTATTTTCTTCTCATTTTGGTATCAGGGTGATGCTGGCTTCATAGAAAGAGTTTGGTAAGATTACTTTTAGAAAAATGTTTTAATTTACTTATTTGAAAGGGGAGAGAGTGAGGGAGATAGACAGAATGAGAATGAATGGGTGCTCCAGGGCCTCTAGCTGCTTCAAACAAACTCCAGACATGTGCTACTTTGTGCATTTGGCTTTACATAGGTACTGGGGAATCAAACCTGGGTTGTTAGGTATTGCAGGAAAGCACTCTAACCTCTGAGCCATCTCTCCTAGTCCAGTGGGCAATCCTCCTACCTCTGTCTCCTAGGTGCTGGGATTAAAGGTGTCTACCACCATGTCCAGCTCAAAGTGAAGATGGGAAGTGTTTTTTTTTTTTTTTTTTTTTTTAAGGTAGAATCTCACTCTAGCCAGGGTGACCTGGAATTCACTATGTCATCTCAGGGTGGCCTCAAATTCACAGTGATCCTCTTACCTCTGCCTCCCATGTGCTGGGATTAAAGGTGTGCACCATCATACCTGGCTCCTTTTTATTTATTTATTTATTTATTTATTTATTTTATTTATATACATTTTTTGGTTTTTCGAGGTAGGGTCTCACTCTGGTCCAGGTTGACCTGGAATTAACTATGTAGTGTCAGGGTGGCCTTGAACTCATGGCAATCCTCCTACCTCTGCCTCCCAAGTGCTGGGATTAAAGGTCCAGGCTGACCTGGGCTTCACTCTGTATTCTCAGGGTAGCCTCAAACTAAACTCATGGTGATCCACCTACCTCTGCCTCCCAAGTGCTGGGATTAAAGGTGTGTACCACAACACCCGGCTTAAATATTTCATTATTATTATTTATTTATTTGACAGAGAAAGAGGGAGAGAGAGAGAGAGAATGGGGGTGTCAGGGTTTCCAGCCACTACATATGAACTCCAGATGCATGTGCTCCTTTGTGCATCTAGCTAACGTGGGTCCTGGGGAATCGAACCAGGTTCCTTTGGCTTTGCAGGTGGCAAACGCCTTAACTGCGAAGCCATCCCTTCAGGCTGACTTATTATTATTTTTTTGTTTTTCTTTTTCTTTTTTTTCCTTTTTTTTAAAAAACTTTTTAATATTTTATTTATTTATTTATTTGAGAGATAGAAAGAGGCAGAGAGGGAAAGAATGGGCATGCCAGGGCCTCCAGCTACTGCACATGAACTCCAGATGCATGTGTCCCCTTGTGCATCTGGCATACAGGGGTCCTAGAGAGTTGAACCAGGATCTTTTGGCTTTGAAGACAAATGCCTTAACTGCTAAGCCATCCCCCCAGTCCTATTTTTGGTTTTTCGAGGTAGGGTCTCACTCTAGCCCAGGCTGACCTGGAATTCACTATGTAGTCTCAGGATGGCATCGAACTCACAGTGATCCACCTACCTCTGCCTCCAGAGTGCTGGGATTAAAGGCATGCGCCACCACGCCTGGCCTCAGCCTGACTTTTGAAATTCATAAAATATAACCACTTGTAACACAGGATCTTGCCTAATGAGATTCATTTGGAAATAAATTGGATTTTATCTGATTCTCAATAAATGGATTGTGAAAATCAGTCATGGGCTCATTCAGTCCTTCCATCCATCCATCTGCATATCTACCCATCTATCCCTTGCCAATAATAATGAATAATTATTGCACATTTACCATGTGCCAGATACTAGCCTGCTTTCCATATATTTCCATATATTATGTAAAATAATCTCTTCAACAGTGCCATTACCTCTACTTCATAATCACTGCTGAGGGTTTCCTAAGTTATGCATAGAATTACCATGACCCAGCACTTCTACTTATAGGAATGTGCCCCCAGAATTGAAAACAGGTTTCCAAACAAAAATTTGTACACAGATATTCATAGCAGATCCTTCACAATAGCCAAAAGGTGGAAACAACCCAACATCCATTAACAAATGCACGGATAAGCAAAATGTGGTGTTTCTATATCATGCAATATTATTCTTCCATGAGCAGGAAAAAATTATATTTCATGCTAGAACATAAGTGAGTCTTGAAAACATGCTAAGTGAAAGAAACCAGACCAAAGAAAACACACATAGTATGATTCGATTTACATGAAATATGCAAACTAGATAAATACATAGAAGCAGATCAGTGGTTGCCAGGGGTAGGGTGAGGGACCTTATCAGGGAGTGACTACTTAATAAGCATGGGGTTTTTGTGTGGGTGATGAAAAAGTTTTGGAATTAGATTGTGGTGATATTTGCAGAACCTTATAAATGTCTTCCATGCCAGTGTATTGTATGCTTTATTATTTTTTAATGTTTTATTTACTTATTTTTATTTTGTGGTTTAAAAATGTTTATTAGAGAGAGAGAGAGACAATGGGCATGCCAGGGCCTCTAACTACTGCAAAGGAACTCCAGAGGCATGTGCCACCCTATGCATCCAGTTTTACATGGGTACTGGGGAAGCGAACCTGGGTCTTTTGACTTTGCCAGCAAGCATCCTTTTTTTTTTTTTTTTCAAGGTAGGGTCTCACTCTAGCCCAGGCTACCTGAAATTTACTATGTAGTCTCAGGGTGGCCTCGAACTCATGGCCTCCCTAATGCTGGGATTAAAGGCATGTACCACCATGCCTGGCTCGGTTTTTTTTTTTTTTTTTTTTTTTTTCCGAGGTAGAGATTCACTCTAGCTCAGGCTGACTTGGAATTCACTATGTAGTCTCAGGGTGGCCTCGAACTCATGGCAATCCTACCTCTGCCTCCCGAATGCTGGGATTAAAGGCATGTGTCACCACGCCTAGCATAGTTTTGGTTTTTTGAGGTAGGATCTCACTCTATCCCAGGCTGACCTGGACCCTGGAATTCACTATGCATTCTCAGGGTGGCCTTGAACTCACAGTGATCCTCCTACCTCTGTTTCCTGAGTGCTGGGACAAAAGGCATGCACCACCATGCTTGGCTTACAAGCATCTTAACCGCTAAACCATCTCTCTAGCCCCTTCATGCCTTTTAAAACAATTACAAAACAACATGGTGAAAACTTTATTTGGGGCCATTTGAGCATGGGTATCTTTAACTCCCTTCTATCCACACACAGGCAACATCTGGAAAAGCAGTAGTTTTGCCAGAGGCCCTAGGACAGCCAAGGGTCATGTTTCCTTTTGCCATTCATGCCCTAGGTGGAGGGAGGACCCAGGATAATGGCTGTCACTCATGATGTGGAGATGGAGAGTGTGAATCTGAATATGGACAGAGCGGGGAAAGAAGAGCTAGAAGAAGAGAAAATGAGGGAGAACGAGGAACATAAAGATCCCCCCAAGAGCAGAAAGGTCCACAGAATTGTCTCGAAGTGGATGCTTCCTGAACCAGCTCGGAGAACATACCTGGAGAGAGCAAACTGTCTCCCGCCGCCCCTGTTCATCATCTCCATCAGCCTGGCCGAGGTAAAAACCACGGGCACTGATGGGTACTGGTGTCTGTTCCAGCCAGAAGTTGCAAGGTGGGAGTGAAATCTACATCTAGAGAAGAGACCTTAGCAAGGACAAGGACAGCACACACCAAACCTCCACCCACTCCTAAAGCTGTCTTGCCAACCCTGTTCAGTTTCATTCCTCAGACAAATTCTCTATTCAGCAGTGACTGCCATTTTGGCCATTCATTTTGTTTTAGCTCGTGGGGTCTTTAGAGACCAAGGAAGCAGCTGAGCATGGTGGTGCACACCTTTAATCTCAGCACTAGGGAGGATCGCCGTGAGTTCAAGGCCACCCTGGGACTACATAGTGAAGTCCAGGTCAGCCTGGGCTAAAGTGAGACCCTACCTCAAAAAACAAATGAAAAAAAAAAAAAAGGAAAAAAACTGAAGAACCATGGGGGCTGTAAATTGACATTTTATTTTATTTTATTTTATTTTATTTTATTTTATTTTATTTTATTTATTTGGGGGGGCAGTTGAGAGAGGGAGAGAAAGAAAAGAAAAAAGAAAAGAGAAAGCCCTTGCAAATGAACCCCAGACGCATGCACCATCATGTGCATCTGTTTTATGTGGGACCTGGGGAATTGAACTTGGGTCCTTTGGCTTTGCAGGCAAACACCTTTACTGCTAAGCTATCTCTCCAGCCCTAAATCGAATTTTTATTTTGCCTAGGTTTTGGGTTTTTCTTTGTTTTTGAGATAGGATCTGGCTCTGTGGCCCAGGTTGACTTCAAACTTGACTGCAATCCGTTTGTGCAGGTCTCCTGATTACAGTTGGGAGCCACCTCACTTGGCTTTCTCTCTTGATCCCACTTAGATAGAAGAGCCATGGGCTGCCTGGAATGTCAGAGGAAAAAAGTGGAATCCTCTAAGGATGTCTACTCTGAGCAGCAGTTTTAGACTATGACCTGGTCAGCTCTCTTGAGCTCCAGAAAAGTGTAAAGCTCAGAGAGCTGTAAGGTGTAAATCAGGATAACTCCCCCAAAGGTGTGCCTTAGTGACTGGGCCAGGGCTAGGCTCCTTCTGAGCCTTGTGACACCAACCTTTTTCTCCTACACTAGGGTGTCTTATAAAATAATTGCTAGAGATGGCTGCCTGTGCAGTATGACTTCAAGGGCATTAGGATATCCCTAACATAATCCTCTTTTTGTTGTCATTGTTTGGGGCAGAGCATGCACCACCATGCCAGGTTAATTTTTTAAAAATTTTTGTTTATTTTTAATTTATTTATTGGCAATAGACAGAGAGAGAGAGAGAGAGAGAGAAACAGAGACAGAGATAACGGGCACACCAGGGCCTCTAGCCACTGCAAACGAACTCCAGATGCATGCACCACCTTGTGCATCTGGCTTACATGGGTACTGGGGAATTGAGCCTTGAACCAAGGTCCTTAGGCTTCATAGGCAAGCACTTAACTGCTAAGCCATCTCTCCAGCCCTAATTTTTTTTTTTTTAAAGAAAGCTGAGGTACCAGCACTTGGGAGGCAGAGGTGAAGACCACCTTGAGTTCGAGGTCACCCTGAGACTACGTAGTGAATTCCACATCAGCCTGGGCTAGAGTGAAACCCTACCTCGAAAAACAAACAAATACACACACACACACACACACACACACACACACACACACACACACACACATATTTGCAAGCAGAGAGAGGAGAGACAGACAGAGAGAATGGGCACTCCAGGGTCTCCAGCCACTACAAACTCCAGATGCATGTGCCACCTTGTGCATCTGGCTTTATGTGGGTACAGAGGAATCAAACCCTAGTCCTTAAGCTTTGCAGACAAGTGCCTTAACCACTAAGCCATCTCTCCAGCCATCAGCTTCCTTATTAGGGACTGTATGAACTAGCAAAACAAATCAGTAAGGTGTGAGTCAGTGGGCTGAACCCATGTGGAGGTTTGACAACCCCAAAATCTTCAGGAAAACTGGCAGGCTGGAGATCAGTGTAGCAGGGCTGCAGATCGAATTTGAGGCTATCTGTGGATGGGTTCTTTCTTCCTAAATGGAAGGCAGTCCTTTACTATTAAGACTTTCATTTGATTGGGTGAGACCTTCCCACAGGATGGAAAGAAAAGTCTACTGGTCCAAATGTTTAGTTTAGCCCAGGTATGCTGGTGCATACCTCTAATGCCAGCACTTCGGAGGCAGAGGTAGCAAGAGCCTGGTACTACAGAATGAACTCCAGGCCAATCTGAACTAGAACAAGACCCTACTTCAAAAAACAAAGGTAAAGGCCGGGCATGGTGGCGCACGCCTTTAATCCCAGCTCTTGGGAGGCAGAGGTAGGAGGATCACCATGAGTTTGAGGCCAACCTGAGACTACATAGTGAATTCCAGGTCAGCCTAGGCCAGAGTGAGACCCTACCCTCCAAAAAAAGGTAAAAATTTTAAAAAATAGGCTGGGTGTGGTGGCACATGCCTTTAATCCCAGCACTGGGAGGCAGAGGTAGGAGGATCATGGTGAGTTCGAGGCCACCCTGAGAATCCATGGTGACTTCCAGGTCAGCCTGGGCTAGAGTGAGACCCTACCTTGAAAAACAAAACACAAAGAAAACAAAAACAAACAAAAAAACAATTTAAAAATAGGGCTGGAGAGATGGCTCAGCAGTTAAGGTGCTTGCCTGCAAAGAGTAACAACCTAGGTTTGATTCCCCAGTACCCACTTAAAGCCAGATGCACAAAGTGGTGCATGCATCACTGGAGTTCGTTTGCAGTAGCTGGAGACCCTGGTGTACCCATCTGTCTGTCTCTCTTCTATCTCTCTCTCTGTTTGCAATTATATAAAAATATTTCAAACAGGGGCTGGAGAGATGGCTTAGCAGCTAAGGCATTTGCCTGCAAAGCCAAAGGATCCTGGTTCAATTCTCCAGGACCCATGTAAGCCAGATGCAAAGGGGGGGCATGCATCTGGAGTTCATTTGCAGTGGCTGGAGGCCTGGCATGCCCATTCTCTCTCTCTCAAATAAGTAAATAAAATACCTTTTAAAAACATTTTAAACAATAGCCAGGTGTGGTGGTGCAAACCTTTAATCCCAGCGCTCGGGAGGCAGAGGTAGGAGGATCACCTTGAGTTTGAGGCCATCCTGAAAGTACATAGTGAGTTCCAGGTCAGCCTGGGCTACAGTAAAACTTTACCGTGAAAAACTACAAAA
The DNA here is from genome assembly GCA_036365145.1 of Orientallactaga sibirica. NCBI lineage: Eukaryota > Metazoa > Chordata > Mammalia > Rodentia > Dipodidae > Orientallactaga > Orientallactaga sibirica. The sequence goes on from JAEOAD010000014.1 coordinate 29,440,852, forward strand.
TACAAAATAAAACAAAATAAAAGCATTTACGTTTGCTCCTTGCTAACAGCTGATCGCGTTTATTTACTATGCTGTGTGGAAGCCTCAAAAACAATGGATCACCTTGGATACGGGTATCTTGGAAAGCCCCTTGACCTATCGTCCCGAGAAGAGGGAGGAAGCCTGGAGGTTTATCTCCTACATGCTGGTCCATGCTGGGTAAGGAACGATGCTGCAGTCTTTGGTAGCAGAGCAGATTTGGTAGCTGTTCGACTGGAGAGGTGGATGGTGCCTGTCATCCCAGCACTTGGGAAGCAAAGGCAGGAGGATTATGACAAGTATGAGGCTAGCCTGGTCTACATAAGGAATTCCAGGGTATCCAGGACTATAGTCAGACTCCAAAAACAAAACACACACCACATTGTCACCCCTCCCTTGTTCAGAGCCTTATCCTTGATGACATTTTCATATCCATTACCTTGTTTGATCCTCACACTAACTTAGAAGGCAGACATTTCTCTTATTGTTTCATACTTGAGGATGTAATCATTGGTTCCAGACCCCCACCGCTGAGGTGTGAAATGAAGACTCAAACCACTCATTCTTGTTTATAGGGCCGTGCCCTGTACATGTCATAACTGCCTGATACTGGTACTGATGGAGGAATATTCATGAGTAGAGACCAAATCACTATCCAGCCAAAAATAACTCCCTCTTGTTGGATGTTATCAAGTGTTCCCTTGAGGCGAGGAAGTGGTCTGCTTCCCTCAAATGCCCACTTTAAAAAAGATTCATTCAAAAAAGCCGGGCGTGGTGGCGCACGCCTTTAATCCCAGCACTCGGGAGATAGAGGTAGGAGGATCGCTGTGAGTTCAAGGCCACCCTGAGACTACATAGTTAATTCCAGGTAGTTAATTCCAGGTCAGCCTGGGCCAGAGTGAAACCCTACCTCGAAAAACAAAAAAAAAAAAAGATTCATTCAGGGGCTGGAGAGATGGCTTAGCGGTTGAGGCATTTGCCTGCAAAGCCAAAGAACCCAGGCTCAACTCCCCAGGACCCACGTAAGCCAGATGCACAAGAGGGCACATGTGTCTGGAGTTCATTTGCTGTGGCTGGAGGCCCTGACATGCCCATTTTCTATCTGCCTCTTTCTCTCTCCTTCTCTCTCTTTCTCTCAAATAAATAAAATGGAAAAAATTAAAAATTAAAAAAAGATTCATTCAGGAATGGGGAAAGTTGCTTAGTGGGTAGTGTCTGCCACGCAAGCATGATGACCTGAGTTCTGATCCCCAGCACCCATGTAAATACCACGTGTGGTGGCACATGTCAGAGGCAGAGACAGAAGGATCCCTAGGGCTTGCTGGCGAGCCAGACTAACCAAATCAGTGAACTTCAGGTTTAGTGCAAAACCTTGTCCTGCAGCCATGGCTGAGCTGGAAGAAAGACGGTGGCAGCCATGTGACAAGATTTGGCTCAGCTCATGAATTCAATTTGGCGGGCAGTGGTCAATGAGAGTGTCAGTCTTGTGATCTCACAACAGCTGCCCACTGGTTTCTGCACATACCTGCCTAATCTGCCCGATAGCACAGCCAAAGACACCTATCATTTCGCCTCCGAAAAGATCCAGCTGAGAGTCATTGCATTTGAGGAGCAGGTTGCTTCCATAGACAGCATCTTGCATCTATATATGAGAAAGAAGAGGACTGGAGAAATGCAGCCCAAGTGTTGGTGGGAATTCCTTTGGAATCAGGATAAAAACAGTACAATGAGGCTGGAGAGATGGCTTAGTGGTTAAATGCTTGCCTGTGGAGCCTAAGGACCCTGGTTCAAGGCTGGATTCTCCAGAACCCACGTAAGCCACATGCACAAGGGGGTGCGTGCATCTGGAGTTTGTTTGCAGTGGCTGGAGGCCCTGGCGTGCCCATTCTCTCTCTCTCTACCTGCCTATTTCTATATCTCTCTCTATCTCTAAATAAATAAATAAATAAATAAATAAATAAATAAATAAATAAATACAGTACAATGGAGATTACAAGCTGGAGACCTACTAGGCCGTATCTGGAGGAAGATGATCCTGTTCAGGCAGAGGTTTACATCAACCGGGCATCATTACTACAGAATGAATCAACGAATGAACAGTTATAAATACATTACAAGGTGTGCTATGTACGCGTTCTTGATTATTATGGAAGAGAATTCATTGAAGCCGCACAAAAGTGCAATGAGCTCTCTTACAAGACAATAGTCCATGCAAGTGAAAGACTAGGGGCCTGAAAGCATGCTCTGTACTGCACCATCTTAGTGTCAGCAGGCCAGCATTGTTCTCAAATGCCGGCTACTCTTGCTGCGTATGGAATCCTAGAGAAAATGTACCCAAACAGGATGGATCATCAGGGGAAATCAGCTTCAGGAGTTTGCTGCCATGCTGATGCCCCGCCACAAAGCAACGACAGCTGATGGTTCCAACATCTCAGACAGAGCCGTTATTGGGCACAGCTTGCCAGTAAGCAACTTCTATAATAACATTACCTTTGAAGAACTTGGAACTCTTTTAGAGATCCCTGCAGCTAAGGTGGAGTCGACAGCATCTCAGATGACAACAGCGGGATGGATGAATGGATTCACAGACCAGATTGATGGGATAGTTCATTTTGAAACAAGGGAAGCCTTGCCAACATGGGACAAGCAGATCCAGTCACTGTGTTTCCAAGTGAGCAACCTTCTGAAGACGATTAGCCAGACAGCCCTGGAATGGACAGCACAGGCCCCGGAAGCACAGATGGCCCAGTGAGTCCTTTGGAACCTAATGCACACCGCATCTTGGCCATTAGTGCAGATCCATCTCACTGTCTCTCCAAGTGATTTGCATCATGACATGCTTTTGTGCTGAAGCCCACTTAAAGAAGATACTAGAACAGGAAGTGCAAACATTTAAACATGCCTAGTTGGCACATATTCAGGAACTCGGTGTTAAACTAACTTGGATGTTTTGAAAACTTTTCTTTTGGCAGAGGTGAAACATCTGTGACTAAAAAGTTTGGGATTTGTGATAACTTTATAGTTATGTAAAACGCAAGTGCTTTATGCTTCTCCAAATGTGGTTATTCTAATAAATGGAGAAATGTGTGAAAAAAAAAAAGTGGAGGGCTGGGGAGATGACTCAGTGGTTAAAGGTGCTTGCTTGCAAAGCCTGCAGGCCAGGATTCAATTTCCTAGTACCCATATAAAGCCAGATGCACGTGGCACATGTGTCTGGAATTTGCAGTGACAAGAAGCCCTGGAGCACCCATTGTCTCTCTCTCTTTCTCTCAAATAAATAAGTAAATAAAAATACTTTTTAAAATGTGGGAGCCTGTCATAGTGGCACATGCCTTTTAATCCCAGTACTCAGAAGGCAGAGGTAGGAGGATCACTGTGAGTTTGAGGCCACCCTGAGATACAAAGTGAATTCCAGGTCAGCCTGAGCTAGAGTGAGACCCTGCCTCGAAAAAACAAAAAAAAAAAAAAAAAAAATAATGTAAGACATTATGCACAGAAGTGGTAACAGCATAGAACAGGCCTTGGCTGCCTTGGAGTTTTACTTAGTTTCTTCTTTGAAAAAATTTACTTTTTAATTTATTTTTAAAGATTTTATTATTTATTTATTAGAGATAGAGAGAGAGAGAGAGAGAGAGAGAGAGAGAGAGAGAGAGAATGAGAATGGACATGCCGGGGCCTCTAGCCACTGCAAACAAACTCCAGATGCATGTGCCACCATGTGCATCTGGCTTACATGGGACCTAGAGATTAAACCTGGGTCCTTAGGCTTCACTGGCATGTGCCTTAACCCCTAAGCCATCTTTCCAGCCCTATTTATTTATTTATTTATTTAAGGGAGAGACAGAGAAACAGACACATAGAGAGAATAGGCATACCAGAGCCTACTGCCACTGTAGGCACGTGTGCCACTTTGGGCATACTAGGGAACTGAACCTGGATCATTAGCCTTTGCAGGCAAGCATCTTAAACCACTAACCCATCTCTGTGGCCCTTGCTTAGTTTCTTTCTTTTTCTTTTCTTTTGAGGTAGGGTCTCACTGTAGTACCTCTGACCTGGAATTCTCTATGTAGTCTCAGGCTGGCCTTGAACTCATGGCAATCCTTTTACCTCAGCCTCTCAAGTGTTGGGATTAAAGGTGTGTGCCACCATGCCCAGCTAGGTTCTCACTCTAGCCCAGGATACCTGGAATTCACTCTGTATTCTCAGGGTGGCCTCAAACTCATGGTGATCCTCCTACCTCTGCCTCCCGAGTGCTGGGATTAAAGGTGTGCACCACCACGCCGGCTCCAGTTTAGTTTCTTAAACGCAGATAGACTTTCACAGCTTCATTTGGCATCTGTGGTTCCCCATGTGCACTGTGAGAATGAATAGCTTGCTACTGCTCCACTTTTTTTGGAGGAGTCCTATGGTATTAGGGGAGACCAGCCTCCTCAACCCTGCACTTGAAGAGATTTTTTTTTTTTTTTTTTTTTTTAGTCAGTGGCTAAAGAGACACCCACAGCAAGGTGTAGGATTCAAAGCTTGCCAAGCCAGGACAGAATCCCCAACTGCTTACTCTCCATAGACATTTCACTCTTTGCATTTCCATTTAACAAGTATATTCACAGCAGATATACTTCTGCATTCAAGTGCTTTAAAACTGCAAAGGGGAAAGCTGGGGTGATGATGGTTCTATGGATTAAAGTGCATGCTGTGCTAGAATGAGCACTTGAGTTCAGATCCCGAACTTAAAAAGCCAGATGATGGGGCTGGAGAAATGGTTTAGTGGTTAAGGTGCTTGCCTGAGAAGACTAAGGACCCAGGTTCAATTCCCCAGTATCCACATAAGCCTGATGCACAAGATGGTGCATGCATCTGGAGTTCATTTACAGTGACTAGAGGGCCTGGTACATCCATTCTCTCTCTCTCTCTATCTCTCTTTCTCTAGCTCAAATAACTAAATAAAATATTTAAAATAAAAATTAAAAATAAAAGCCAGTTGCTAGAATCCCAGCACACCTCCAGTGAGATGGGAGGTAGAGACAGGAGAATGTCCAGGTAGCCTGGTGAATGCAGACATTAACAATGAAAGCCCCTGCCTCAAACAAAGTAGGAAGAGCAAACGGACAACTGAGTGAGGTAGCCCTCTGACCTCCTGGCATGTGTCTGCCCACACTCACAAATTAAAATTATAAAAGGGAAAACAGTTAAATAGTAATGTAAGGCAGTATTATATTAGAATATATAGCCTTCTAGGCTTCTTATGCCTCAGTTTCCTCATCTATAAAGTGGGACAATACTATGTATAAGGCTGTTGTGATTATCACTGTAATTATCACAGTGCCTGACAAACAGTATAGTACTAAGAAGAATTCTCAAGGCTGCTGTAGGACATGCTGCATATAGAAATGTTTTTGAACGCAAGTAACAACAATAAAAACAAATCTAACTCAGGGAGGTTTACGGAAACCATTCCTGCCTTTTTCCCCCCACATAGAGTCCCAAGCTCACCGGTTTGTTCATTGATGGTCCAGGGCTTTAGAGGTGCTTATGGGGTTTGACAAGCAAGATAATAAAATTTTTTTCTAGGCCAGGCACAGTGGCTCACACCTTTAATCGGAGCACTTGGAAGGCAGAGGTAGGAAGAATGCTGTGAGTTCAAGGCCTGAGGTTAATGGTAGAGTGCAGGCCTAGCATGTGCAATGCTCTGGGTTTGAGCCTCTAGATGGCAATAATAATAATACACAAACCCTATTTAACAATTGTAATAAAATTCAAATTATAATAATATTCAAATATATAGTATGCCAAATTATAGTATGTGCACAAGTGGCACCAATTTTAGGCATAACTTTATCATACTATTGTAATAATAGTAATCATCACTAATTACTATATTTACTATAATAATTACTAATTGTTATTATTGTTTGAGGCATGATCCCATATGCACCCAGACTGGCCTTGAACTGAAGATCCTCCCAACAGCCTCCTCATTGCTGTGCCACCATGCCTGGAAACTTTAGCTAGAACTAAAGTTACTAAAGGTAACTAACTTTTTTTGTTGTACTTTTGTTTTGTTTTGTTTTTTTGAGGTAGGGTCTTGCTCTAGCCTAGGCTGACCTGGAATTCACTATGTAGTCTCAGGGTGGCCTCGAACTCATGGGGCTCCTCCTACCTCTGTATCCGGAGTGCTGGGATTAAAGGCATGCGCCACCATACCTGGCTTTTGTTGTTCTTTTGAGGCAGGATCTCACTCTGTAGTCCAGTTGGCCTATGATTTATCAGCATGGCTTCAAATTCACTGTAATCCTTCCTGCCTCAGCCACCAGAATGCTTGGAGAAATAGGCATGATGAGTACCACACCTGGCTTTAAAAAGTAACATTTTTTGGTTATTTTCTTGAGGTAGGGTCTCACTCTAGTCCAGGCTGACCTGGAATTCACTATGTAGTCTCAGGATGATTTCAAACTCACAGTGATCCTCCTATCTTGGCCTCACTAGTGCTGGGATTAAAGGCATGTGCCACCAGGTCCAGCTAGAGAGGTAACTTTTATTTTATTATTATTTTTGTTTGTTTGTTTTTCAAGGTAGGTTTCATTCTAGTACAGGCTGTCCTGGAATTCACTCTGTAGTCTCAGGGTGGCCTTGAACTCATGGTGATCCTCTTACCTCTGCCTCCCGAGTGCTGTGATTACAGGCATGCGCTATCATGCCCAGCTTAGAGGGAACTTTTTTTGTTTTTTGTTTTTTTGAGGTAGGGTCTCACTCTAGCCCAGACTGACCTGGAATTTGCTCTGTATTCTCAGGGTGGCCTTGAACTCATGGTGCTCCTCCTACCTTTGCCTCCCAAGTGCTGGGATTAAAGGCGTGCACCACCATGCCCGGCTAGAGGTAACTTTTAAAAATTTTGTTTGCAAGCAGAGAGAGAGAGAGAGAGAGAGAGAGAGAGAGACAGAGACACACACACACAGAATGGCTACACCACGGTCTCCAGCCACTACAAACTCCAGATGCATACACCACTTTTTGCACTTGGCATTATGTGGGTACTGGGGTATTGAACCGGGTCCTTAGGCTTTGCAGGCAAGTGCCTTAACTGCTTAGCCAGCCCTAAAGTTCCCTTCCCTTCCCTCCCCCTCCCTCCTTTCCCTCCTCTCCCTCTCCCTCCCTCCCTCCCTTCTTTCTTTCTTTCTTTCTTTCTTTCTTTCTTTCTTAGGGTCTTTCTTTCTTTCTTTCTGAGGTAGGGTCTCAATCTAGCCCAGACTGACCTGGAATTCACTATGTAGTCTCAGAGTGGCCTCAAACTCACAGCGACCCTCCTACCTTTGCCTCCTGATTTCTGGGATTAAAGGTGTGTGGCACTGCGCCTGGTCCAAGTTTATATCTTTATTTATTTATTTGAGAGAGAGAGACAGATAGAGAGAGAACGGGTTCGACAGAGCCTTTAGCCACTGCAAACGAATTCCAGATGCATGCACCACTTTGTGCATCTCACTCAAGTGGGTACTGGGGAATTGAGCCTGAGTTCTTAGGCTTGACAGACAAGTGCCTTAACAGCCAAGCCCTCTCTCCAGCCCCAAATTTATATCTCCTTTTGTTTTGTTTGCTCTTTTCTTTTCTTTTTATTTTTGTTTTTGAGGTAGGGTCTCACTCTAGCCAAAGCTGACCTGGAATTGACTGTGTAGTCTCAGGCTGGCCTCGAACTCACAGTGATCCTCCTACCTCTGCCTCCCAAGTGCTGGGATTAAAGGCGTGCGCCACCATGCCTGGCACTTTTTCTTTTTCTTTTTTTTTTTTTTTTAAAAAAGAGAATTGGAGTTCTAGGGCTTCTAGTCACTGTAATCAAACCCTGGATGTGTGTACTACCTCGTGGGCATGTGCGACCTTGTGCATGCATCACTTTGTGCATCTTGCTTATGTGGATCTGGGGAGTCAAACATGGGTTCTTTAGGCTTTGCAGGCAAGTGCCTTAACTGCTAAGTCATCTCTCCAGCTTGCAAGTTTCTATCTTTAAGACAGCTTGATTGGTCTCTATTTTTTATTATTATTATTATTATTTTGTTTTTCGAGGTAGGGTCCCACTCTAGCCCAGGCTGACCTGGAATTCACTCTGTATTCTCAGGGTGACCTCGAACCCACAGCAATCCTCCTACCTCTGCCTCCCAAGTGCTGGGATTAAAGGCGTGTGCCACCACACCTGGCTTCTGTTTTATTTTATCATCATTGGTATACAACTTCAAAGTATTTTTATACTTCAAAATGTCCCTTTTTTGCCCTACATATTGAAGCTTCATGTAAGATTTTATTTAAAAAGAGAAGAGTTGCCTGTTAAAAACAATTACAGAGCTGGAGACATGGCTCATTGACTAAGGTGCTTGCCTGCAAAGCCTAATGACCCAGGTTCGATTCTTCAGTACACACATAAAGACAGATATACAAAGTGGCACATGCATCTGACATTTGTTTGTAGTGGCTGGAAGCTCTAGTGCGCCCATGCTGTCTTTATCTCTCATCTCTCTGTCTCTGCTTGCCCATGTAAGCCAGATGCACAAAAAGGCACATGCATCTGGAGTTGGTTTGCAGTGGCTGGAGGCCCTGGCGTGGCTGTTCTCTCTCTCTCTCTCTGCCTCTTTCTCTCTCTCAAATAAAAAAAAAAAAAAAAAAATGAGGCCGGGCTTGGTGGTGCATGCCTTTAATCCCAGCACTCCAGGAGGCAGAGGTAGGAGGACAGCTGTAAATTCAAGGCCAGCCTGGCACTACAGATGAATTCCAGGTCAGCCTGGCCTAGAGTGAGACCTGACCTCAAAAAAACCAATAAATAAATATCTGGGTGTGGTGGTGCACATCTTTAATCCCAGCACTTGGGAGGCAGAGGTAGGGTCGCTGTGAGTTTGAAGCCACCCTGAGACTACACAGTGAATTCCAGGTCAGCCTGGGCTAGGGTGAGACCCTACCTCGAAAAACCAAAAAGAAACAAGAAGAAAAAAAAAAACAAACGATTAGGAAATGGAATTTTAGCAAGCTCTTAATTAGAACAGAGCATGAACATCCTCCAGGGAAACAACTGGCTGGACATTGACCCTGGACCGTGTTTCTCTCTGCAGAGTTCAACACATCGTGGGGAACCTTGTCATGCAGCTTGTCTTGGGTATTCCCTTGGAAATGGTCCACAAGGGTCTCCGCGTGGGGCTCGTGTACCTGGCAGGAGTGCTCGCAGGTCAGTGTTCTGAGGGTCACGGGGAATCCACACCTCTGGGCTCCGGGGATGGTAAGCAAAAGTAACACGTATTCACAGTAGGCATCTTACTGAAGTGAAGGTTTATTGCACCCCTAACATATGCGAGGAGCACAGCACGGTAAGTGTGAGAGGTAACTGAACTAGGCAACGATACAACGTATCCCGGTGCTGATCCTCCGGCCCCTCACATCCCCACAGAATTTACAACCCGAAGCTGCAAGCAGCTTGGTGGATAGATCATGAAGCCTCTGATGTGATGTTGCGGAACTTTTCTGCAAAGATCACTCCAACGCCAGCGTGAGTGAAAGTAGAGGAGTTTACTTCCCCGGGGCCCAAGTCAGGATTGCTCCCCAAAGTAACTTCGGTGTTAAGCTGAGATTTTACTTTCATTTTATAGTATTCTTAGCTGAGGGGAGGGGTGAGCGAGCAAGTGGGCAGCTGGTTTACAGAAGCAGGATGTGACAGTTAGCTTGTGCAGCCTATATGATTCTAAACAATTTTTCAAAACATACCTATGACTCAACCTGCATATGGACCATGCAGTTAGGTCACCTTAACCATGAGCTGTTTTACTCTATTTTAGTCTAACCTATCCTTCCCTCTTATCATCCCTCTCGGTCCCCTAGACTGTTCTCTCTTTGGGTTTCTTCAACTGCTGACAGAGCTAAGTGCAGCTCCTGAGCAATTAACTTTTACAGTATCAGTCCAGCTTTCTCTCTCCTTCTTTCTCTGTCAAATAAATAAATAAAAATAAAATATTTTTTTAAAAAGCCAGGTGGTGGTGCATACCTTGAGTCCCAGCACTTGGGAGACAAAGGTAGGAGGATTGCTGTGAGTTCAAGGCCACCCTGAGATAACATAGTGAATGTTCAGTGAATTCAGTGAGACCCTATCTTGAAAAACCAAAATAAATAAATAAATAAAATAAAATTTATTTATTTATATGTGTTTGTGTGTGCACACGTGAACATGTGCTAGAGTCTCTTGCCACTGTGAACAACTGCCTGTCTGGCTTTATGTAGGGTAGCTTGGTGGACTAAACCTAGGCCAGTAAGCTTTGCACACAAGCTCCCTTCAACCGCTGAGCCAACTTCCCTGAAACCCCTCCTGTGTTTTCTTCTGGAGGTTTTATAATCTTAGGCTTTACATCCAGGATCATGACGCGTGGGGCTCGTGTACCTGGCAGGAGTGCTCGCAGGTCAGTGTTCTGAGGGTCACGGGGAATCCACACCTCTGGGCTCCGGGGATGGTAAGCAAAAGTAACACGTATTCACAGTAGGCATCTTACTGAAGTGAAGGTTTATTGCACCCCTAACATATGCGAGGAGCACAGCACGGTAAGTGTGAGAGGTAACTGAACTAGGCAACGATACAACGTATCCCGGTGCTGATCCTTGGGCCCCTCACATCCCCACAGAATTTACAACCCGAAGCTGCAAGCAGCTTGGTGGATAGATCATGAAGCCCCTGATGTGATGTTGCGGAACTTTTCTGCAAAGATCACTCCAACGCCAGCGTGAGTGAAAGTAGAGGAGTTTACTTCCCGGGGGCCCAAGTCAGGATTGCTCCCCAAAGTAACTTCGGTGTTAAGCTGAGATTTTACTTTCATTTTATAGTATTCTTAGCTGAGGGAGGGGTGAGCGAGCAAGTGGGCAGCTGGTTTACAGAAGCAGGATGTGACAGTTAGCTTGTGCAGCCTATATGATTCTAAACAATTTTTCAAAACATACCTATGACTCAACCTGCATATGGACCATGCAGTTAGGTCACCTTAACCATGAGCTGTTTTACTCTATTTTAGTCTAACCTATCCTTCCCTCTTATCATCCCTCTCGGTCCCCTAGACTGTTCTCTCTTTGGGTTTCTTCAACTGCTGACAGAGCTAAGTGCAGCTCCTGAGCAATTAACTTTTACAGTATCAGTCCAGCTTTCTCTCTCCTTCTTTCTCTGTCAAATAAATAAATAAAAATAAAATATTTTTTTTAAAAGCCAGGTGGTGGTGCATACCTTGAGTCCCAGCACTTGGGAGACAAAGGTAGGAGGATTGCTGTGAGTTCAAGGCCACCCTGAGATAACATAGTGAATGTTCAGTGAATTCAGTGAGACCCTATCTTGAAAAACCAAAATAAATAAATAAATAAAATAAAATTTATTTATTTATATGTGTTTGTGTGTGCACACGTGAACATGTGCTAGAGTCTCTTGCCACTGTGAACAACTGCCTGTCTGGCTTTATGTTGGGTAGCTTGGTGGACTAAACCTAGGCCAGTAAGCTTTGCAAGCAAGCTCCCTTCAACCGCTGAGCCAACTTCCCTGAAACCCCTCCTGTGTTTTCTTCTGGAGGTTTTATAATCTTAGGCTTTTACATCCAGGATCATGATTTTTTAAATCTTTATTTAAAAATCCAGGTGTGGTGGGGCATGCCTTTATTCCCAGTACTTGGGAGGCAGAGGTAGGAGGATCGCCATGAGTTCGAGGCCACTCTGAGACTACATAGTGAATTCCAGGTCAAGCCTGGGCTAGAGTGAAGTCCTACATTGAAAAACCAAATAATAATAAATAGATTAAATAAAAAATACAAATAAAATATTTAATAACTTGAGAAAGAAGGAATAGAGAGAGAATGAGAAAGAGAATAGGTACACCAGGGCCTCCTGCCACTGCAAATGAACTACAGACACATGTGCCACTTTGTGCATCTGGCTTTAATAGATACTGGAGAATTGAACCTGGATGGGTAGGGATTTCCAGGCTGACCAATCACCAGGGTTTAACCGATTTACTATGCCCCCAGTGCCAGCCCCAGCATTGCTCAGTAACTCCCTAGCCTGGACTCTAACCTACTGGGGTACTTCTCACTGATTTATTTTCCCTCCTCCTTCCCTTCCTTACTTCCTTCCCCACCCTTTTTTCCCCAAATATTTTATTTCTTTATTGGAGAGAGAGACAGACAGAGAGAGAGAGAGAGAGGCAGATAGAGACAGACAATGGGCACACCAGGGCCTCCAGCCACTGCAAACAAACTCCAGATGCATGCACCGCCTTGTGAATCTGGCTTACATGGATTGAACCTGGGTTCTTATGCTTCACAGACAAGTGCCTTAACTGCTAAGCCATTTCTCCATTCCCCCCATCCTTTAAAATTATTTTGTTGTTGTTTTTTCTAGTGCTGGGGATTAAACCCAGGGCTTCCTATATGCTAAGAAAACACTACCACAGAGCCATATCACTGGCCTTAACTGATCTTTCATTTCTATCTTTGCTTTTGCTTTGCTTATTTTTTGCTTTCCAGTTTTCTTTTCCTTCTTTCTTCCTTCCTTCCTTCCTTCCTTCCTTCCTTCCTTCCTTCCTTCCTTCCTTCCTTCTTCCTTCCTTCCTTCTTTCTTTCTTTCTTTCTTTCTTTCTTTCTTTCTTTCTTTCTTTCTTTCTTTCTTTCTTCTTTCAAGGTAGGATCTCGCTCTATCCCAGGCTGACCTGGAATTCACTATGTAAGTCTCAGGCTGGCTTTGAACTCATGGCGATCCTCCTACTTCTGCCTCCCAAGTGCTAGGATTAAAGGCGTGCACCACCATGCCTAGCTGACTTTCCATTTTCCTAAGCCCACTTCTCCTTTGTCACTCTTATCCAGTCCAAACAGTCCACATTTTATCATATGTGTTTGCTCATCTATTTGTAAGATTTCTAGGTCAGACACTGTCTTTGTTTTGGTTCAGAGTAGATGTTATATTGTATCCTAAGATCTTAAGGAAGGACTTGGAAGAAAGAAATCAAATAGTAAAAAGTAGGTAATACATAGAAAATATCTTTTTTAAAATTTAATTTTTTTTTTTTTTTTTTTTTTAGGTTTTCAAATAGTGTCTTGCTCTAGCCCAGGCTGACCTGGAATTCATTAGGTAGTCTCAGGGTGGCCTCAAACTCATGTGATCCTCCTACCTATGCCTCTCAAGTGATGGGACTAAAGGCATGTGCTATCATGCATGGCCCTGAAAATATCTTAAAGTAATAAAGCCTTGTTTTGGTCCAGGAAATCTGATTGGTTTAGGAAATGAGTTTCATGTTCTTTGAGGATGTGACTGATATGTTGAAGATCCTGATGCTAACTCTGGGCTTCATAAGAAAGACATCCATTAGATAAGAGAATGCTGGAACATCTTTTTGGCATTTTGATAATTTTAACTAAACGTATAGGGTATTTTGAAATAGCAGCTAGCAAGTCCCTAACACACATCACACAGGGCTAAGGAGAAGGCTCAGCAGTTAAGAGCACTTGCATAAGGGCCCCTTGGGCTAGTGGAAACCTTCAAGATCAACCTCCAGAAACCATGTAAAAAGCAGGGAATGGGGCTGGAGAGATGGCTCAGCCACTAAGATGCTTGTCTTCAAAACCTAATGACCTGGGTTCAATTCCCCAGTACCCACGTAGAGCCAGCTGCATCTGGAGTTCATTTGCAGCAGCTAAAGGCTTTAGTGTGCCCATTCTCTCTCTCTCTGTCTCTGTTTGCAAATAACAAAGAAAAACCAGGCATGCCTACACATTTCTGTAACTCCAGTCCAGGTAGGTGGAGGCCAGTCACTAGGGTTCACTGAGAGATTGCAGCTCTAGGTTGAGGGAGAAACCCCGAGTCAAGGAATGAAATATGAGGATGAGCGATAAGAGAACACCCAACATTCTCCCCTGACCTCCCCGTGCATGAGCATCTGACATGCCTGTCTGCACATGCACATGGTAAACATCATACTCACATACAAAAAAGTGTGTATCCCCTCACAACCCATTGAGGTTTATTAATATCTCCGTGTTATAGATAGGCAAATTGAGGCCCAGAGAGGTTGTATAACTACTTCAGGTCATACAATTGGTAATCCTGGCTCCAGAGCCTGTCTTGTCTCTGTTTTACTACTTCTTTTTCTTTATTTTATTGTTTTGGTTTTTCGAGGTAGGCTGACCTGGAATTCACCATGTAGTCTCAGGGTGGGTTCGAACTCATAGCCATCCATCCATCTACCTCTGCTTCCTGAGTGCTGGGATTAAAGGCATACACTACCATGCCTGGCTCTAATTTTTAATTTTAATTTTTTTTGAGGTAAGGTATCTGTAGCAGACAGTTTCAGGTTTGCTGAGATGAACTTCCAGACCAGACAAAGTTATGGAGGAAGGGATATTTATTGAAGCTTACAGATCCAAGGGAAGTTCCATAATGGCAGAAGAAAATGGCTTGCTTTCACAGGACCAATCACAAGAGAGAAAAGCCAAAAACCAAAAACTACACAGCACAGCACACTTCAGGAACTCCAGCTAGACACACTTTGCATATCTTTTCAATGGAATCTCAAACCCACCACCACACCTTAAGATCACCCAGTGACACTACTTCCAGCCAGGTGGCTGCAGATGCAAACTATAAACTAATAAAACACTGAATATATTGGGGGTCATCTATTCAATCTACCACAGTATCACTGTAGCCCAGACTGACCTGGAATTCACTATGTAGTCTCAAGGTGACCTCAAACTCATAGTGATCGTCCTACTTCTGCCTCCAAAGTGTATTTTTTTTTTTTAAATTTTTGAAGTAAGGTCTCACTCTAGCCCCAGGCTGACCTGGAACTCACTCTAGCCCCAGGCTGGCTTTGAACTCACAGCAATATTCCTGCTTCTGCCTCCTGAGTGTTAGGATTAAAGATGTATGCCACCATGCCCAGCTTTTTTTTTTTTTTAATGAAAAAGAGAGAGAGAGAATTGGCATACTAGGGCCTCTAGCCCCGCGCAATTGAACTCCAGATGCATGTGCCCCCTTGTGTGCATGTGCAACCTTATGTGCTTGCAACACCTTGTGTGTCTGGCTTACCTGGGACCTGGAGAGTCTAACTTCGGTCCTTAGGCTTCATAAGCAAGTGCCTTAACTGTTAATCCATCTCTCCAGCCCATTTTAAAATTTTATTTTAGAGAGAGAGAATTGGTGTGCCAGATGCTTGTGTCACCTAGTGGGCATGTGTGACCTTGCACTTGCCTCACCTTTGTGTATCTGGCTTAGTGGGATCTGGAGAGTCGAACATGAGTCCTTAGGCTTTGCAGGCAAGCACCTTAACAGCTAAGCCATCTCTCCAGCCCTCCAGCCCATTTAAAAAATATGTTATTTATTTATTTATTTGGAAAGGAGAGAGGGAGGAAGAGGCAGAGAGAGAGAGAGAGAGAGAGAGAGGATGAGGAAGAGACAATGGGTATGCCGGAGCTTCTAACCAATGCAAACAAACTCCAGACACATGCCTCACTTGTGCATTTGGCTTACGTGGGTACTAGGGAATTGAACCTGGGTCCTTAGGCTTTTCAGGCAAGCACCTTAACCATTAAGCAATGTCTTATTTGTTTTACTACTTTTCTAACACATAAGTAATGTTTTGGAAAATTTGGGGTAGTTAATCTGCATAAGTACACAGAAAGGACAAAATGGAACGAGTGTGTTGGCACAAGCCTTTATTCCCAGCACTTGGGAGGTGGAGGTAGGAGGATCACTGTGAGTTTGAGGCCAGTCTGGGACTACAGAGTGAATTCCAGGTGAGCCTGGGCTAGAGTGAGACCCTATCTTGAAAAATCAAACATATATATATATATATATATATATATATATATATATATATATATATATATATTTGACAGAGTGAGACAAACAAATAAATGAAAGGACAAAGTGGGTTTGTTGCTTGTTAGGAAATGGTTGAAAATTCCCAACTTTTTACCTTAAATGAGACATATTTCTGTATCATATATATATATATAGAGAGAGAGAGAAAGAGAAAGAGAATTAGTGTGCCAGGGTCTCAGCCAGTACAATCTTGTGCCACCTAGTGGGCATGTGCCACCTTGTGCGTGCCTCACCTTTGTGTGGCTGGCTTATGTGAGATCTGGAGAGAGATAAATCGTGGATCCTTAGGCTTTGCAGGCAAGTGCTTTAACAACTAAGCCTTCTCTGCAGCCCCCCCTTTTTTGGTTTGTTTTTTTCCAGGCTGACCTGGAAATCACTATGTAGTCTCACGGTGGCCTTGAACTGACAGTGATCTTCCTACCTGTCCCTCCCGAGTGCTGGGATTAAAGGCGTGGACCACCATGCCCAGCTCTATCATAATTCTTCTAGCTTTATGTGACTTTTTATATTTTCTTTCCTTAGGCTCCCTTGCCAGCTCCATTTTCGACCCCCTCAAGTCTCTTGTGGGTGCTTCAGGAGGAGTCTACGCTCTGATGGGAGGCTATTTTATGAATGTTCTAGTGGTAAGAATTTTGGGAATGGAGTCTATGGACTTATTTTAAAATAATATTTTTAGATTTATTTTCATTTATTAGAGACAGAGAGAGTAAGAATGGGCATGCCAAAGCCTTTAGCCACATGAGCCACCATGTGCTTATGGTTTACGTGGGACCTGGAGAATCGAACTTGGGTCCTTAGGCTTTGCAGGCATGTGCCTTAACCATTTAAGCAATCTCTCCAGCCCTTTTTGTTTGGTTGGTTTGGTTTTTGTTTTTCAAGGAAGTGTTGGGGTCCCCCCTAAGACCAGCCCAGGATGGACGGCAGGGTCTCTGCCTAGTTGGAGGTGAGAAGCATGCAGCCACGACACAGACTCCAGGACTTGGGTGGAAGCAACAGAGGGCAAGCTGCCGCAAACTCGTTTATTCGAGGAAGTGCAGGGGCTGGCCAGTCATTGTATGTGGCGGTCCCCTTTTTGTGACCAATGACAGCTTGTCTCCGGACAGATCATCTCGTACCAGGTTTCTCGCGAGTGTGGGACTGTAGCTGTTGTCACACCAGGCCTGTGCAGGACGCCATGTTCACAGAAGCCACTTCCTGGTTTCTTCTGCCATGCGGTCTGGCCAGACCTGCATTGTGCCATACAAGGAAGGGTTTCACTCTAGCTCAGGCTGACATGGAATTCACTATGTAGTCTCAGGGTGGCCTTGCACTCAAGGAGGTCCTCCTATCTCTGCCTCCCGTGTGTTGGGATCAAAGGTGTTTTGAGACAGTCTAATGTAGCTTTGGCTGGCTTCAAACTTGACCTGTAGGGCTGGAGGGATGGCTACCGGTTAAGGTGCTTGCATGCAAAACCAAAGGTCCCAGGTTCAATACCCTAGGACCCATGTGTAATCTAGATGCACAAGGTGGCGCATGCATCTGGAGTTCATTTGCAGTGGCTGGAGGCACTGGTGTGCCCATTCTCTCTCTCTCCCTCTTTCTCTCTCCTCAAATAAATAAATAAAATGTATTTAAAAAAAAACAGGAAGCTGGGCGTGGTGGCGCACGCCTTTAATCCCAGCACTCGGGAGGCAGAGGTAAGAGAATCGCCTTGAGTTCGAGGCCACCCTGAGACTAATTCCAGGTCAGTCTGAGCTAGAGTGAGACTCTACCTCGGAAAAAAAAAAAAAAAAAAAAAAAAAAAAAACAGGGCTGGAGAGATGGCTTAGCAGTTAAGGCGCCTGCCTGCTAAGCCTAAGAACACCGGTTCCAATCTCCAGGTCCCACGTTTAGTCAGATGCAAAGTGACACAAGGGTGCAATGCCACACTTGCCCACAAGGGGGTGCACACATCTGGAGTTTGTTCACAGCGGCTGAGAGGCTGCTGGCACGCCCATTCTCTCTCTGCCTCTCCCTCTCTCTCTGTCTCTCTCTGTGTCTCTCTCTAATAATAAAAATAAATTAATTAATTAAAAAAAAACAGGTATGGTGGTGCACGCCTTTAATCCCAGTACTCAGGAGGCAGAGGTAGGAGTATCACAGTGAGTTTGAGGCCACCATGAGAGTACATAGGCATTTTCAGGTCAGCCTGAGCTACAGTGAGATCTTACCTCGAAAAACAAACAAGCAAACAAACAAACAAACATCTCAGCTGGGTATGGTGGTGCCAAAAATTAAACAAAAAGAGAGGCTTGGCCAGACACAGTGGTACATGCCTTTAATCCCAGCATGCAGGAGGCAGAGGTAGGAGGATCACTGTGAGTTCAAGGTCACCCTGAGAGTACATAGTGAATTCCAGGTCAGCCTGGGCTAGAGTGAAACCCTGCCTCAAAAAAATAAATAAAGATTTAGAAGAGGGAGGGAGGGAAGTACCATGGGATATTGTCCACAATTAAAGTTGCCAATAAAAATTAAAAACAAAGATTTAGAAGGAACTTGCACTCGTGTGGGAGTCACAGCATCTGCTCTGAGCTTCCACACGGAAGAAAATTAAGAGATTAGCTGAGCACAGTAGCACATGCCTTCAATCCCAGCACTTGGAAGACAGAGCTAGGAGGATCACCATGAGTTCGAGGCCACCTTGAGATCTCACAGTAAATTCCAGGTCAGCCTGGATTAGAGCAAGACATTACCTTGAAAAATTTTTTTTAAATATTTATTTATTTGTGAGAGAATGAGGGAGATGAGAGAGAGAGAGAGAGAGAGAGGGAAAGTATGGGTGCACCACCACCTTCAGTCACTGCAAAAGAACTCTAGGCACTCCAGACACATGTGTTACCTTGTGCATCTGGATTATGTAGGTCTTGGGGACTCAAATCTGGGTCCTTTGGCTTTATAGGCAAGTGCCCTAACTGCTAAGCCATCTCTACAACACCCAATAGGATTTTTTTTTAAAGAAAAGTATTCTTTTATTTATTTGAAAGAAGGAAAGAATGGGTGTACCAGGGCCTCTAACCATTGCAAATGAACTCCAGACACATGGGCCACCCATGTGCATTTGGCTTATGTGGGTTCTGGGGAATTGAACCTGGGTCCTTAGGCTTTGCAGGCAAGCCCCTTAACCACTAAGTTATCTCTTCAGCCCCCAGAAAAGGGTTTTTTTTTTTTTTTTTTTTTTTTTTTGTTTTTTGCTTTTTGGTTTTCCGAGGTAGGGTCTTAGTCTAGCCCAGGCTGACCTGGAATTCACTATGTCATCTCAGGGTGGCCTTGAACTCACGGTGATCCTCCTTCCTCTGCCTCCCGAGTGCTGGGATTAAAGGCATGCACCACCACGCCCGGCTTCAGAAAAGGATTTTTTTCATCAGACTCAGGTATGTAAGAGGAAGACCTAATTGGTTAGTGGATTTAGATAGAGGGCTGATCCAAAGAAAGACCAGCCCGCCTAGGCAGTGTGCAGACTGTGGAGGCAGCAGGGGGCGCTGCAGCCATAATGAATGAAACTGGTTCAGACACAGGCTCGATTCCTGCCAGGGTTCTCTCTGAGCTCCTATCCCTGATTGAATCTGCCAGAAAGCTAGCTTTCTCCTGTCTCCTTTAACTCTATAGAGCCCAGGCTGAACTGGAACTCTCTATAGTCCAGGCTAGTGTCAAACTCACAGACAATGATTCTCCTACCTCTGCCTCCACAGTGCTGGGATTAAAGGCATGTGCCATCATGCCTGGATAAACAATGTTTTTTGATCAATATTTTCATTGCTTTTGAAGTTAGCTATAAAACTAAAGGCTGGAGAGATGGCTTAGCAGTTAAACACTTGCCTGTGAAGCCTAAGGACCCCGGTTCCAGGCTTGATTCTCCAGGACCCACATAAACCAGATGCACAAGGGGGCATACACATCTGGAGTTGATTTGCAGTGGCTGGAGGCCCTGGCACACCCATTCTCTCTCTCTCTCTCTCTCTCTCTCTCTCTCTGTCTATTTCTGTATCTCTGTCTCTCTCAAATAAAAACAAAACAAAACAACACAACTAAAGTAAGCTGGGTATGATGGCGTACAACTTTAATCCCAGCATTTGGGAGGCAGAGGTAGGAGAATAACTGTGAGTTCAAGGCCACCCTGAGACTACATAGTGAATTCCAGGACAGCCTGGGCTACAACCAGACCTTACAGTGGCGCATGCCTTTAATCCCAGCACTTGGGAGGCAGAGCTAGGAGGATCACCATGAGTTCAAGGCCGCCCTAAGACTACTTAGTGAATTCCAGGTCAGCCTAGGCTAGAGTGAGATCCTACCTCGAAAAAACAAAAACAAAAACAAAAAAAAAAAAAAAAAGAAAGAAAAAGAAAAAAACCCTAAAATAATGCTCAAATTTTAGTTAAGTCTTTTTTCACTACTACGAGGATGAAATAACAAGTGGATATGAACCAAAAAGGCTTAGAATTGTAGCATTGGACTTAGTCTGGCAGTATTTATTGAATAAGTGGTCCATCCACTTATTGACATGTCAAATGTTTTTTTTTTTTTTTTTTTTTTTTTTTTTTTGGTTTTGCGAGGTAGGGTCTCACTTTGGTCCAGGCTGACCTGGAATTCACTATGTAGTCTCAGGGTGGCCTCAAACTCACGGCGATCCTCCTACCTCTGCCTCCCGAGTGCTGGGATTAAAGGCGTGCGCCACCACGCCTGGCTAAATGTTGATTTTATATTACTAATATTTAACTTCTGGGTAATAAAATTACATCATTTATATCATAAAATTAAACATTATGTTTCCATTTGTTGTCCAGAGTATATCAGCAATGTACTTCACAGATACATTTGAAAACTTGCCTGCTATACCCATGGTTTCTTTTTTTTTTCTTTTTAAAAAATATTTTATTATTTATTTATTTATTTGAGAGAGAGAGATACAGAAATAGGCAGGTAGAGAGAGAGAGAGAGAATGGGTGCGCCAGGGCCTCCAGCCACTGCAAATGAACTCCAGATGCCTGCACTCCCTGGTGCATCTGGCTTACGTGGGTCCTGGAGAATCGAGCCTCGAACCGGGATCCTTAGGATCCACAGGCAAGTGTTTAATCGCTAAGCCATCTCTCCAGCCCCCATGGTTTCTTTTGCAAATACCTGATACAAAATCTTTTTTTTTTTTTTTTGAGGTAGGGTATCTCTCTAGCCCAGGCTGACCTGGAATTCACCATGTAGTCTCCGGGTGGCTTTGAACTCAACAGCAATCCTCCTACCTCTGCCTTCTGAGTGTTGGGATTAAAGACGTGCACCACCATGCCTGGCCAAAATAATTTTTTTTTTGGAGAGAGTCCGGGGGGGGGGGGCACAGATAGATAATGGGTGTGTCCCCAGCCTCTCAGCCACTGTGAACGCACTCCAGACATGTACATCCCCTTGTGGGCAAGTGCTGCATTGCACCCTTGCATCACTTTGCATCTGGCTAACCGTGGGACCTGGAGAATAGAACTGGGGTGTTCTTAGGCTTAGCAGGCAGGTGCCTTAACTGCTAAGCTATCTCTCCAGCCCCCAAATATTTTTAAAATATATTTTATTTATTTATTTATTTATTTATTTATTTATTTATTTATTTAAGAGAGAGAGAGAGAGAGAATGCATGTGCCATTGCAGCCATTGCAAACGAACTCCAGATGCATGCATCCCCTTGTGCATCTGGCTTACGTGGGTCCTGGAGAATTGAACTGGGATCCTTTGGCTTTTCAGGCAAACACCTTAACCACTAAGCCATCTCTCCAGTCCCCCCAAAATCATTTAAAATTTTTATTTATTTATTTATTGAGAGAGAGAACGGGCTTGCCAGGGCCTCTAGCCACTGTAAACAAACTCCAGACACATGAGCCATCTTATGTATCTGGCTTTACATGAGTACTGGGGAATTGAACCTGCATCCTTAGGCTTCACAGGCAAGTACCTCAACTGTTAGGCCATCTCTCCAGCTCAAATATCATTGTTTGCAATGAAAATGCAGGCAAATAAGAAGTTCCCTTTGTCTGTAGCTTATCTGATTATTGTTTGTCTCTTTCCAAGAATTTCCGAGAAATGATTCCTGCCTTCGGAATTGTCAGACTCCTGATCATCATCCTGATAGGTGAGTTTTGTGAACAGTTGACACCTTCAGTCTTATGGGCTCAGCTTTCTGAAGGCCTTTGTGCATTTTCCAAATGCTCACTCCTGTGGAGGATGACTGTTGGCCTGGGGTCAGAAAGAACTCTCAGTTTCAGACTTGAAGCCCAAAGAAGCAGACGCATCTTCACAGACCTGTGGAAGTACCTCGGTGATGTGTTCTTACTGGATGAGGGAAGCCATGAAAGTAGAGGTCTGGGAGTCCCTCTGCTTCAGCCACAATGGCTTCACTTATGTTTTGAATATAGGACTTCCTCTTTCAGAAACTGGAAACTTTCAACGGAGTGTAGGGGCATATGCTTTTAACCCTTGCACACAGGAAGCTGAGGCAGGAGGATTGCAATGAGTTTAAAGCCGCCCTAGGCCACAGAGTTAGTTGCTAGTCAACCTGAGCTAGAGTAACATCTTGTCCTTAAAAAAAAGGGGGGGGGGTTGCTGGAGAGATGGCTTAGCGGTTAAGGCATTTGCCTGCAAAACCAAAGGATCCCAGTTCGATTCGCCAGGACCCACGTAAGCCAGAAGCACAATGAGGTGCATGCATCTGGAGTTCGTTTGCAGTGGCTACATGCCCTATTTCTGTATCTCTGTCTCTCTCAAATAAAAACAAAACAAAACACATTAACTGTGAAAGCACAAATATTTTATTCTGAGATTGTTATTGGGAGGTGCAGAGGTGTGTAACCTGTTGCCTTTATTTTATTTATTTATTTGAGAGAGAGAGAGAATGAATGGGCATGCCAGGGCCTCCAGCCACTGCAAACAAACTCCAGATGCATGCACCACTTTGTGCATCTAGATTTATGTGGATACTGGGGAACTGAACCTGGGTCCTTTGGCTTTTCAGGCAAGCACCTTAACCACTAAGCCATCTCTCCAGCCTGCCTGTTGCCTTTAAGCTCAGGACTCAGGAGGCAGAGGTAGGAAGATTTCCATGAGTTTGAGGTCAACATGGGACTGACTATAGTATGAGTTCTAGGTCAGCTTGGGCTAGAGTGAGACCTTACCTCAAAAAAAAAAAAAAGAAAAGAAAAGAAAAAGAAAAACACCCCACAAAACTAAGGGGCTGGAGATAGAGCAGATGGAAGTTCTAGGGTATGGTAGTGTTAACCTTCCCTAGTTCCTGACACACATCAATTCTAGAACTCATTTGGCCTGAAAATGAAGAATGAAAGCCATAGTGGTGCATGCCCTTTAATTCCAGCACTTGGGAAACCAAGGTAGGAGGATCGCTATGAGTTTGAGACCAGCTTGGAACTACAGAGTGAATTCTAGGTCAGCCTTGGCTAGAGTGAGACCCTACCTTGAAAAAACCAAATTAAAAAAAGGAAATACACTCCAAATTAATAAAACACAGAATAATGAATCAAAACATTTGACTTGAAACACATTTCTTTGGGAAAATGTATAGAGTTTTGTTTATTTGTTACAGAGTCTCCATTGTTCCTTTTTTTTTTTTTGGTTTTTCAAGGCAGGGTCTCACTCTAGCCCAGGCTGACCTGGAATTCAATTCACTATGTATTCTCAGGGTGGCCTCAAACTCACAGTGATCCTCCTACTTCTGCCTTCCAAGTGCTGGGATTAAAGGTGTGTGCCACCATGCCCGGCCTAGGATTCTTTTTGTTAAATATTATTTAATTATTTATTTTGAGAGAAAGAGAGAGAATGAGTGGGTGTGTCAGGGCCTCTTGCCACAGCATACAATCTCCATATACATGAGTCACATTGTATATCTGGCTTTACATGGGTACTGGGAAATTGAACCCTCAGCTGACAGCCTTTCCAAACAAGTATTTTTGACCTTTGAGCTATCTCCCCAACCCCAATGTTTGGTTTTAAATGGTATACATTATTCTTGGTGGGTTTTTGTTTGTTTGTTTGTTTGTTTGAGGTAGGGTTTCACTCTAGCCCAGGCTGACCTGGAATTCACTATGTAGTCTCAGGGTGGCCTTGAACTCATGGCAATCCTCCTACCCTTGCCTCCTGAGTGCTGGGATTAAAGGCATGTGCCACCATGCCTGGTGGTATACATTATTCTTAACTGTGAAAGATGAGTGGGTTTAAGGACCTTCCTTCATCAAAAATTATTTGTAAGAAATGTTGTTTAACTAAGCAACTGAGCTTACCTTTGGGAAAAATTAAGGAAATCTCACATTTTCACTCTTTTTTTTTTTTTCATTTATTTGCAAACAGAGAGAGAGAGAGAGGAGACAGAGAAAGAATGCGTGCGCCATGGCCTCTAGCCACTGCAAATGAACTCCAGACACATGCGCTCTCTTGTGCATCTGGCTTACATGGGTACTGGGAAATTGAACCTGGATCCTTTGGCTTTGCAGGCAAGTGCCTTAATTGCTAAGCCATCTCTCCAGCCCATTTTCATTCTTTTTTAAAAAATAAATTTATTTATGGACTGGAGAGATGGCTTAGCAGTTAAGGCAATTGCCTATGAAGCCTAAATACCCAGGTTTGATTCCCTAGTACCCATGTAAGCCACATGCACAAAGTGGCACATGGAGTTGGTTTGCAGTGGCTAGAGGTCCTGGTGTGCTCATTCTTTCTTTCTCGCTTTCCCTCTCTGTCTAATAAATATGAATAAAATACAATATTGATATATATATATATATAGATATATTTATAGGGAGAGAGAGAGAGAGAGAAGAGGGAAAGAATGGGCCCACAAGGGCCTCCAGTTGCTACAAATGAACTCCAGATACAGCTCCTCTTTGTGTGCATCTGGCTTTACATAAGTACTGGGGAATCAAACTATGGTTGTTAGGCTTTGTAGGCAAGTATCTTTCTTTCTTTTTTTTTTTTTTTTTTCTGTTTTCTGAGGTAGGGTCTCGCTCTAGTTCAAGTTGACCTGGAATTCACTATGTAGTCTCAGAGTGGCCTTGAAGTCACGGCAATCCTCCTACCTCTGACTCCCAAGTGCTAGGATTAAAGGCATGTGCCACCACGCCCAGCTGTAGGCAAGTATCTTAACCACTGAGCCATCTCTCCAGTTCACATTTTCATTCTTTTTAAACAATCCACATCAAGGTTATTCTCTTAAAATGTGTGGCAGATTTTTTAAATGAAGACAATACTTTATTGGACTAGAGGTCCTTTTACAGATAGAAAGATGTGCCTCAATTTAAAGATTGCAGAAGTGGGGCTGGAGAGATGGCTTAGCGGTTAAGGCATTTGCCTGCGAAGCCTAAAGACCCCGGTTTGATTCTCCAGGTCCCACATAAGCCAGATGCACAAAGGGGCACATGTGTCTGGAGTTTGTTTGCAGTGGCTAGAGGTCCTGGCATGCCCATTCTCACTCTCCCTCTCTCTCCCTCTCTCTGTCTCTAATAAATATATAAATAAGAAAAATATCTTAAAGATTGCAGAAGTGGTGGAGAGATGCTTTAGTAGTTAAGGCACATACCTGCAAAGTCTAAGGCACATGCACAAGGTGGCACATGTGCACAAGGTGGCACATGCACACAAGATAGCATACACATCGGAATTCGTTTGCAGTGGCTAAGGCCCTAGTGTGCCAATTCACTCTCTTGCTCATAAATAAAAAATTAAGCCAGGCGTGGTGGCGCATGCCTTTAATCCCAGCACTCGGGAGGCAGAGGTAGGAGGATCACTATGAGTTCATATACATAGTGAATTCCAGGTCAGCCTGAGCTAGAGTGAAACCCTACCTTGAAAAACCAAAAAAATAAAATAAAATAAAAATAAATAAATAATAATAATTAAAGATGGTAGAACCCAGAAGCAAACTTTCCTAGGGAACAGAAAGAGCCAGCTAGAGCAGTAGGAAGGAGGCAGGATGAAATGGGATGGAGAAATAAACATGCTAACGGTCACAAGGATTTATTTGCTGTGTTTGAGACAGGGTCTCCTGTAACCCAGGCTGGCCTCCAACTCTGCTATGTGGTAGAGAATGACCTTAACTGTCAATCCTCCTGCCTCTACCTCCTCCTTAGTTATGGTTTTACAGGAGTGCACCACCACGCCTGGCTTATGTGGTGCTGGGAATTTAACCCAAAGCTTTGGACATGCTAAGCAAGAACTCTACCAACTAAGCCACATCCCCAGTCCTTAAAGGCTTTATTTTATTTATTTATTTATTTATTTATTTATTTATTTATTTATTTATTTATTTTGGTTTTTCGAGTTAGGGTCTCACTCTGGCCCAGGCTGACCTGGAATTAACTATGTAGTCTCAGGGTGGCCTTGAACTCACGGCGATCCTCCTACCTCTGCCTCCCAAGTGCTGGGATTAAAGGCGTGCGCCACCACGCCCGGCTTTATTTTTATTTTTGAGGTAGGGTCTCGCTCTAGCCCAGGCTAACCTGGAATTTGCTATGTAGTCTCAGGGTGGCCTTGAACTCACAATGATCCTCCTACCTCTGCCTCCCCAGTGCTGGGGTTAAAGGTGTGCACTACCACACTAGCCTTCCCAAAGGCTTTTTGAACAATGGATTTGTAGTATGGATGATTAGACCTGTGGCAGATGTTTTCAGATTCTGTCTTGGTATTTTATGCCAGATCTATAAATGCAAATGAGTGGAAATATAATACAGTGCCCCTTTATCCAGTGGTTTATATTATATCACAGTCCTTTACAGTTAGCTTTAAATTAGCTTTGAACACTTTGGCCTCAATTTCTGTCGAGTGACTTCAGCATCAATACACTATTGAACAGGAAGCTAGCTAGAACACATGATGCTGTTTTCCCCAAGGCAAGGACTAGGTCTCTCCACCTTCTAGGACAAAATGGCTCATGAATGGAGTGCACGGGACTGGGAGGTGGGGACTGCTGCAGAGATGTCACCAAGCATGGCGCATGCAGGGCAGGGTTCTTTTAGACTAAACACTTGGAAGCTCCTCATGTAACCCAGGCTGGCCTTGAACTCACTATGTAGCCAAGGATGGCCTTGAGCCTCTGATCCTCCTGCCTCCACTTCCTGAGTGCTGGGATTATAGGAATGTGCCAGCAAAGCTGGTTTATGGGGTGCTGAGGATCAAACCCAGGGCTTCGTGCATGCTAAGTAAACACTCTACCAACTAAGCCTAGCCCTTGGTCTCTTTATGCGTAAAATGCCACCACCATACTCACTTGGATTGTTTTTCTTTTCTTTTTAAAAATGTTATTTATTGGAGAGAAAGAGGCAGAGAGAGGGAGAAAGAGAATGGGCATGCCAGGGCATCCAGCCACTGCAAACAAACTTCAGACACATGCACCACCTTGTGCATCTGGCTTACATGGGTTCTGGAGAATTGAACCTGGGTCCTTTGGCTTTATAGGCAAGCACCTTAACCATTAAGCCATCTCTCCAGCCCCTTACTTGGATTGTTGAAGCAGTCCTCTAGCTGGTCTCCCTGCTTCCATTAGTGTCCTTTGTTTACTTTGCAGCAGCCAGAATGACCTTTTTAAAAAACACAAGTTGGAGCCAGGTATGATGACGCATGCCTTTAATCCCAGCATTCAAGAGACTGAGGTAAGAGGATCACTGTGAGTTCGAGGCCAGCCTGAGACTACATAATGAATTTCAGGTCAGCTTAGGCTACAGTGAGACCCTACCTCAAAAAAACAAAACCAAAACCAGCCAGGTGTGGTGGCTCACGCCTTTAATCTGAGCACTCGGAAGGCAGAGGTAGGAGGATCTCCATGAGTTGGAGACCAGCCTGAGACTACAAATGAATTCCAGGTCAGCCTGAGCTAGAGTGGGACCCTACCTCAAAAAACAAACAAAAAAGGGGGGAGACCAAAAACCAAACCAAAACAACAACAACAACAACAACAAAAAAAAAAACAGAATCAAGTTGTGCTGTGGAGATGGCTCAGCAGTTAAGGTGCTTGCCTGCAAAGTCTAAGGACCCAGGTTCGATTCCCCAGGACCCATGTGAAACCAGATGCAGAAGGTGGTGCGTGCATCTGGAGTTTATTTGCAGTGGCTAGAGGCCTTGCTGCACCCATTCTCTCTCCCTCTCTTTTCTTTCTACATGCCTCTTTCTCTCTCAAATAAATAAATTGTTTTTTAAAACACACAACCCTCCCTTCCAAAAATAAAAATAAAAATAAAATAAAATAAAATAAAATAAAATAAAATAACCCAAGTGCTTGCCGCTCAAATCTGAGTATCTGAGTTCAGTTCTCCCCAGATCCCATGTCAAAAGCTGGAAGCCATGGCGGCCTTCTGTAATCGCATCATGCCATTAGAGGCGGAGACAGGAGCATTCCCCAGAACCTCACTCAGCAAAGAACAGCAGAGAAAAATCTCTACAGAGACCAACACTCAGAGAGAGAAGGGCTGCCTCAAATGTGATGGGAAGGCGAGAACTGATCTGCAAGTTGTTCTCGGACCTCCACACACATGCTGTGGCACAAGCATGCCTGCACTCTATGCGCGCACACACACACACCCACAAGTGCAAGTCATCCCCAGCACCACAACGACCAAAAGGCAAACAATGAGATAACCACAGCCATGCCAACAAAGGCTTCCGGTAACTCAGAGTAAGTGTTAGCGTCTGTATGGCAGGTCATAAGGCCTGTGCTCTCTCCCCTCTCTGTTCTCACCACCTACCACTTATCAATTCAAATCCAAAATTGCCTGGAGGTCTTATTAAAACACAGGACAAGGAGCTTCATCCTCAGAGTTTCTGGTTCATACATCTTGGATAAGCCTGAGAATTTTCTTCTACTTAAGTTCCCATTACCAAGTGTGGAGGTTCATGCCTATAATTCCAGCACTCAAGAGGCTGAGGCAGGAGGATTGCTGCAAGACTTTGGTCAGCCTGGGATACATAGTGAATCTTGTCTCATACAAAACCAAACAAAAGTTCCCAGGTGATTCTGATCTAACTGGTTTGGGGGAGAAAAACATTTTTTTTTTCCCCTGAGATAGGGTCTCTCCCTGTAGCCCAGGCTGACCTGGAACTCACTATGTAGTCTCAGGCTGGCCTTGAACTCACACCCATCCTCCTACCTCAGCCTCCCGAGTGCTGGAATTACAAGCCTCCACACCATACCCAGCCGAGAAACACATTTTGTAAACCACAGATCCAATCAGATCAGCTGCACTGATTCTCCCACAGCACCAGGCACCTTCCTAAGGGACACTTAGCCCACACATCAGCAAGACTTGCTTCCTTACCCCCATCCAATGGAAGACTCTCAGAGCCTATTAAAGAGGACAGCCTACTCGTGATGGTCTGCATTCTCTTGGACCTGTACTTACTCTGTCATACACAGTATTACATGACACACTGAATGCTTTATGAGCATGCTCCCCTGCCCAAACTGTCAGTCCATCCATCCTGCCCCTTGCTGTATGTCTATCACGAGCAGAGTGAGAGGACAGCTAGCACATACCGTGTGGGATGAGTAAATCTGCGGTTGTTATGAGGAATAAGGGATTGATGAAATCAGAGGGCAGAGTATGTGCTTACCTCTAGAGGGGAACACAAATCCCGGTGCACTGCTGTGGCACTCCTGGACTTCATCAGGGTGTTTCTTCTTTTTATTTCTAGTTGGGTCAGACATGGGATTTGCTCTCTACAGAAGGTTCTTTGTCCCAGCAAACGGGTCTCCGGTGAGTTTATGTTCTTCCGTTTTCTCTGTGTATGTGTGTGTGTGTGTGTGCGCGCACGCGCGCGCATGTGTGTGTGTGCCTGTGCATGTGCACGACTGCAAACCAGTGGAGGTCAGAGGACAACTTGAGAGATGGTCCTTGCCTTCACCTCATTTGAGATGGGGTCGCTTGTTCGTTGCTGCGCATGATATGCCAGGTTGGCTGGTCTGGAAGCTTCTGGGGATTCTCCTGTCTCTACCTCGCATCTTGTTGCAGGAGCCATGGGATTACGGATGTGTGCTACTACATCTGGTTTTTTTTTTTTAACCAATTGTTCTTATAGTTTTTTTATTTTTATATTTATTCATTTATTAGAGACAGAGAGAGGGGGAGAGAGAGAGAGAATGGGCATGCTAGGGCCTCTAGCCACTGCAAATGAACTCCAGATGCATGTGCCACCTTGTGCATCTGGCTTATGTGGGTACTGATGAATTGAACCTGGGTCCTTTGGCTTTGCAGGCAAGTGCCTTAACCACTAAGCCAACTCTCCAGCCCAATCTCTCTCTCTCTTTCTTTCTTTCTCTCTTAAATAAATAAGTATAAAGTATAATTAAAAAGAAGACCTGGAAGCCAGGTGTGGTGGTATACACCTTTAATCTCAGCACTCGGGAAGCAGAGGTTGGAGGATCACTGTGAGTTCAAGGCCACCCTGAGACCACATAGTGAATTCCAGGTCAGCCTGGGCTAGAGTGAAACCTACCTCGACCCCCCACACACACAAAAGACCTGGGGGTGGAGCGATATCTTAGTGGGCTTGTTGTACTTCTAATCACTGAGCCGTTTCCCCAGCCTTTCATCCAGGTTTTTAGAAAGACTTGACTGTGTGCTGGAGAGATGGCTTAGTGGTTAAGGAACTTGCCTGCAGAGCCAAAGGACCCACAAAACCAGGACCCACATAAACCAGATGCACAAAGTGGCACATGCATCTGCAGTTCATCTGCAGCAGCTGAAGGCCCTGGTGTGCCCATTCTCTCTCTTCCCCTCTTTCTCTCTCAAATAAAAATATTTAAGAAAGCCGGGCGTGGTGACGCACGCCTTTAATCCCAGCACTCGGGAGGCAGAGGTAGGAGGATCGCCGTGAGTTCGAGGCCACCCTGAGACTACAGAGTGAATTCCAGGTCAGCCTGGAACAGAGTGAGACCCTACCTCGAAAAACCAAAAAATACATACATATATATATATATATATATATATATATATATATATATATATATAGAGAGAGAGAGAGAGAGAGAGAGAGAGAGAGACTCTTAACTTGAAAAAAATTTAAAATTGTTTTTTTTTAAAAAGAAAGACTTGACCTGATGTTGTTTGCGACTGAGTGAGATGTACAACTGAGATACACAATGAGTACTCTCTCCCTTTTCTTCAAAGGTGTCCTTTGCAGCTCACGTTGCTGGTGGATTTGCTGGGATGTCCATAGGCTACACTGTGTTCAGCTGCTTCGACAAGGCACTGCTCAAAGACCCCAGGTTCTGGATTGCAATTGCTGCCTATTTTGCATGTGTCTTATTTGCTGTGTTTTTCAATATCTTCCTCTCCCCAGCAAACTGACCTGCCTCTAATATAAGCCAATTAATAAAAAGAGCCAAGGGCTGGAGAGATGGCTTAGCAATTAAGGCACATGCCTGCGAAGCCTAAGGACCCAGGTTCACTTCCCCAGTACCCATGTAAGCCAGATGCACAAGGTGGTACATGCGTCTGGAGTTTGCAGTGGCCAAAGTCCCTGGTGTGCCAATCCTCTCTCTATGTGCATCTTTCTCTAATAATAAAATAAAATAAAATATTTTAAAAATAAAGAGCCAAGGCTTTAATCCCAGCACTCAGGAGGCAGAGCTAGGAGGATCAAGTTCAAGGCCAACCTGGGACTACAAAGGGAGTGCCAGGTCAGCCTCAGCTACAGTGAGACTCTATCTTGAAAAAACAATAAAAAAAATAAAGATCCCCAAAATAAAAAAAATAGAAATAATGAGAGCCATATGGGAAGAGAATGGCTAACTTTGTGAAGAGAGATGTCCCAGCAAATGTGAACAACCTTAAGACAATGACACAACCACAATCTACTCATCCGCTCAAAAGACTGCACACTGAAGGACCTAAGAAGGGCTTCTCGGGCTGGAGAGACGGCTTAGCCGTTAAGACACTTGCCTGCAAAGCCAAAGGACCTAGGTTCGATTCCCCAGGACCCACGTAAGCCAGATGCACAAGATGGTGCATGTGACTGGAGTTTGTCTGCAGTGGCTGGATGCCCTGGCATGCCCATTCTCTCTCTTTCCTTCTCTCTCCCTCTGTCTGACTCTGTCTCTCTCAAATAAATAAATAAATAAAAATAAGATATTTTTTTGAAAAGAAGGGCTTCTTGATGCACAGGGTAGGAAGGAGAAAAGAAGGGTGGTAGAAACCAGAGTTTGGATCTTTCTTAGGCCTATGTTATGCATGTATTATCCTATGAAAGAGACTTGCTGTCCTTGGGTGATATATTTTGAAATTTGCTTGATAAAATCCATGCATACTGTACTATTCTGGGAATAAAATACTTTTTATAGAGCTGGAGAAATGTCTTAGTGGTTAAAGCATTTGCCTGAGAATCAAAGGACTCAGGTTCGAGTCCCCAAGACCTACGTAAACCAGATGCACAAGGTGGCACATGTCTATCTGGAGTTCACTTAAAGTGGCGGAAGGCCCTGGTCCACCCTATTCTCTTTCTCTCTCTCTGCCTTCTCTCTAATAAATAAAATAAAATGGTTTTTTTGGGGGGCTGGAGAGATGGCTTAGCAGTTAAGGCGCATGCCTGCGAAGCCTAAGGACCCAGGTTTGATTCTCCAGGTCCCACGTAAGCCAGATGCACATAGTGGCGCATGCATCTGGAGTTCATTTGTAGTGGCTAGAGGCCCTGGCGCGCCCATTCTCACTCATTCTCTCTCCCTAATAAATAAATAAAATAAATGTTTTTTTTTTTTTTTAGCTTTTTATATTGGTGTCCGATTCTATTTCTTTTTCTTTTGGTTTTTCTTTTTTTTTTTTTTTTTTTTTTTGGTTTTTTGAGGTAGGGTCTCACTTTAGCTTAGGCTGACCTGGAATTCACTCTGTATTCTCAGTGTGGCCTCGAACTCACAGCAATCCTCCTACCTCTGCCTCCTGAGTACTGGGATTAAAGGCGTGTGCCACCACGCCCGGCTTCTTTTGGTTTTTTAAGGTAGGGTCTCACTCTAGCCCAGGCTGACTTGGAATTCACTATGTAGTCTCAGGGTACTCACTGTGATCCTCCTACCTCTGCTTCCTGAAGTGCTGATATTAAAGGCATGTGCCACTAGACCTGGCTCTATTTTTAAAAAAATATATTATTTTTATTTATTTGAGAGAAAAAGGGGGAGAAAGAGAGAGAGAGAATGGGCACACCAGGGCCTTGAGCCGCTGTAAATGAACTCCAACACTTGGGAGGCAGACAGAGGTAGGAGAGATCACCATGAGTTCAAGGCCACCCTGAGACTACATAGTGAATTCCAGGTCAGCCTGGGCTAGAGTGAAACTCTACCTTGAAAAAAAAAAAATTAGCTTCTAGCATCTACAAGCTAGCTTGTAAGTGTCCAGCTGCTGCATGTAGCTGGCAGCCTACCATCCCAGCGCTGCAGGAAATGAGTTCTGCGGCTGCACACTGTGGTCGGTGGGTCGAAGAAGCAAGAATGAGCAGAAAGGAGGGCACATTCTAGCTGGTGACTGACTCATCCACTGCACTGACCTGAGCCCAGTCTGCTCTAGTATCCCTCAAAAGGGACACTGCTGAAATGAGCTGAAGATGGCCACGGCATGACTTCCGAGCAGGGACTGCTTCTCCGACTTACCTAAACTAAAACAGGTTTGTGTCAATCTCTGTTGTAGCTAGTTAAGAGAGGAGTGTTTGAAATTGCTATCTTTTGTTGTTGAATTCGGTGATACTGTAGCTATGCATCCTGATTTTACACCATTTGCTTAATTTGTAACTAAACAAAGCTTTAACTTGTAACTAAACCGCATTCCTCTTTCTTTTAGGAAATCCTATGCTCTTTTCATTTAGGAAAAACATGTCCTCCATTTCTTTTTGTGCTGATGGTAAAAAGCTAAGATTGATGTGACTATAAAAATTAGGTCAGCTGTAATTATCAGAGATAATTAGTTAATATTTTGTAAATGTCCTTCTAGAGTTTTTGTATGTACCTCTGCATATACATACACAATAACTGGACTGTAGTATTTTACAGCCTGAATTTCACTGAAACAATGATGCCAAATATCTTAAATGAGTATATAGTTATTGGGCTGGGGAGGTAGCTCAGAGGTTAACGTGCTTGCTTGAATATATAGCTACCATTTCCACGGACTGCATCTTGTGAATATACCATTATTTATTTAGCCAATTGTTTTTTTTTTTGTTGTTGTTGTTTTTACTTATTTGCAAGCAGAGAGAGAGAGAGATAGAAGAGATATAGGATACAGACAGACAGAATGGGCACACCAAGGCCTCTAGCCACTGCAAACGAACTCCAGATGCATGTGCTCTTTGTGCATCTGGCTTACATGGGTCCTGGGAAATCGAACCTGGATCCTTTGGCTTCGTAGGCAAATGCCTTAACCGCTAAGCCATCTCCCCAGCTCTAACCAGTTGTTTTTGTACTGATCATTCCTCCTTTTTAGATGTTTTAATTGTTTAGAGATAACAACATGAGCCTGGTGTGGTGGCCTGTGGTCCCAGAACTTGAGAAGCTGAGGCAGGAGGACTGCTACAAGTTGAAATCCAGTTTAGGTTACCTAGCAAGATCCTTTCTCAAACAAACAAAAACCCCAGCAGAACTTACAGAAAATAATATACTAACCAGTCACATAGGCAAGTAGGGAAAGGCAATGCAGTTTCACTTGTTTCTGTATAATGAACCAACCACGCCACTTTTCTGTAAGAACTCCCTCTGCCTTCTGGTGCTGAGGATTCTGTGGGGCTATGGTATTCAGGTGTCTGAAAGGGGTAGATGCCTAGTCCCCTGTCACTATGTGAATGGAAACAGACAGAACAGACTGACGTAAGTAGAGAGTAAAAGTCGAAGTCTTGGCAAAGGAGGCATTCAAGTAGCCTAGTTTAAAAAAAAAAGGTGTGTGTTAATTTGTGTGAGCTTTGTGTGTGGATAGAAGTGTGAAATGTGGAGGTTAGTCATTTGGGATATAGAGAGTACTTCTGGTTTTCTAAGCACAGCTCTAGAGTTTTCGAGAAAGACAATGACAGTGTGAGCACTGAAGAGGACAGACCCCGAGGGCAGGCACAGATTGTGAACAAATGTTGTAGTATTAGATGGACAGTGAAGCTGTGTGCACCAACTGGCCAAGAATGGCAACCATGGGATGTGGGAGGGACTGGGGATTAAAAACCAGACGGTCATGATGACCATGCTAGTTCTCCATGTTTGTTAGTTGGCTTTTTTTTTTAACTTAAAAAAATATTTTATTTGAGCTGGGTGTGGTGGTATACACCTTTAATCCCATCATTTGGGAGGCATATAGGGGGATTGCCATGAGTTCGAGGCCACCCTGAGACTACATAATTAATTCCAGGTCACCCTGGGCCAGAGTGAGACCCTACCTTGCAAAACCAAAAAAAAAAAAAAAAATTTGAGAGAGAGGAATACAGAGTCAGAATAGGCTTCACAGGCAAGCACCTTAACATCTGAGCCAACTCTCCAGCCCCTCCCCCCCTTTTGTGGTGGGTTTTCAAGGTAAAGTCTCGCTCTAGCTCAGGCTGACCCTGGAATTCACGATGTTCACAACGTAGTCTCAGGGTGGACTTGAACTCATGGCAATCTCCTACCTCTGCCTCCTGAGTGCTGGGAGTCAAGGCACGTGCCACCACGACTGACCTTCCTGTTCTTTCCTTCACTCCCTAATCCCCTCTGTTCAGGTCTGATCTGGCTTCCTCTGGTTTACTTCACCCCAGGTTTTGCCAAGTTCTTATACACCTGCCCAACCATCCCAGTGCTGGGCCCGGGACGCGTGGCATGCCTGCCATTTCTCCCTGCTCCTACTCCCCCAATGTTTTCCTTTCCTTCCTTTTCTGGGCTGTCCTGCCTGCGGACACAATGTAAATTCCTTACCCCAAGGAAAGCAGGACCTCTGTTTCAAACCCTAGCCAGTGCCAGATGTTTGTACCACTTGTCACTTTTTGCATCTGGCTTTCTGTGGATACTGGGGAATTGAACCCTGGTCTGCAGGCTTTGCAAGTCAGTGTTTTAACCACTGAGAAAACTCCTCAGTCTGAAGCTGGGTTTTTAACCTCTCATGACATGAGAATGTATAGAGGCTAAATTCTTTTTTTTTTTTTTTTTTTTTTTGGTCTGGAAAGTAATGGCTGACAATGCACTCAGTAAAATTCTCCATACTTGGGGCTACTATCCACTCAAAAATTCAGTTGGGGGCATGAAGAGATGGCTCAGTAGATAAAGGTCCTTGCATATAGGGCCTGATAACCTGAGTTCGATTCCCCAGTGCTGACATGAGCCAGATGCACAAAGAGGTGCATGCGTCTGAAGTTTGTTTGCAGTAGCAGGAGGCTCTGGGCCACCCATATGTGCTCTGTGTACAAATTAAAAAAGAAAAAGAAATACGGTTGGTGCAGCAGTGAGTGCTTTAAGATTTCTGACAAGACTGGGCGAGTTCAGGGAGGGATGGCTTAGTGGTTAAGGTGTTTGCCTGCAAAGCCAAGGGACCCTGGTTCGATTCCCCAGGACCCACGTAAGCCAGATGCACAAGGTGGCACATGTATCTGGAGTCTGTTTGCAGCATCAGGAGGCCCTGGTGTACCCATTCTCTCTCTCTGCTTCTCAAATAAATCAATAAAGATTTCAGGATCAAAAAAGAGCATGGAAATGGCCATTCCTAATGTGTTTTGGATCCAGAATGTGTGGTTTGACGAGGTTAGCTCTTCTAGGTGTCACCCCAGTTGGTTCACCTTGACAGGGTCTTTGGTGCTTCTCCTGTAGGTAAGAGTGGCTTAGGCTATCAGTGGATCAGTCAGTCATTCTCTGATTTCCTCTCAGGCAAGCTGTGTCCTTTTCCATCTGACCCAGGTGTGGGTGGATGGCTCTAAGGAGATTTCTATCTTTGGTGCCATTAACATTCAATCAACACTCCCTGGATCTGTAGCCAGAAAACAGAAGCAAAAAAAAAAAAAAAAAAAAAAAAAAACCAAGGTAACAGGCCAGCTATGAGTAAAGCAGAGTAGTTAAATGATAGTTGCAGGAAATCAGCCACACTGTTTCAGGTGGATCCAGGATGCCCTAAAAGTAGATGTCAGTGGGCTACTAAGGAACTGAAATGCTGTAAGTTGGTTCTTATGCATTGGTTAGGTTTCAAGCAATTAAAGTAAGAACTTAAACCATGAGGGTAGTTAGTAGGGGAAGTTAAGGGATTTATTTTTTTAATTATTTTATTTATTTTTTGGAGAGAGTCACAGAGAGAGACAGACAGAGAGGGAGAAGGAGACAGAGAATGGGCATGCCAGCAGTCTCAGCTGCTGAGAACGAAATCCAGATGTGTGCGCCCCCTTGTGGGCAAGTGCAGCATTGCGCCCTTGCGTCACTGCATCTGGCTAAACGTGGGACCTGGAGATTGGAACCTGGTTCTTAGGCTTAGCAGGCCTGCACCTTAACCACTAAGCCATCTCTCCAGCCCCAAAGGATTTTTAAATTTTTATTTAAGAGAGAGAGAGAGAGAGCAGAGAGAATTGGTACACCAGGGCCTCTCTAGCCACTGCAAATGAATTCCAGACACATGTTCCACCTTGTGCATCTGTCTTTACATGGGTCCTGGGGAACTAACCTGGGTCCTCTGGCTTTGCCAGCAAGTGCCTTAACCACTAAGCCATCTCTCCAGCCCAAGGTTTTTTTTGTTTTTTTCCTGAGGTAGTTCTAGCCCAGGCTGACCTGGGGAATTCACAATGTAGTCTCAGGATGGCTTCAAACTCAAGAACATCCTCCTAACCTCTGCCTTCTGAGTACAGGGATTAAAGGTGTTCACCACCAGGCCCATCTCCAAGGTATTTTTTTTTAAATTATAAACAAAGATTCAGTTTTGTGAGATGCCCAGAAAGTATCTGGGAAAGGAGTATGAAATGAAATGGGATGTTAGGGGTTCAGGAAAGTCCTTGAACCTCAAAACCTGGATTCACATTTTCATTTAGCCCAAGAATTGGGCAAATCAAACTGAGGACAATTATTATTATAATTTAGGAAGTACAGAACCTAAAGGTGGGACTAAAGGTGTGCTCCACCATGCCTGGCTCTGAGTCAGAATTCTTGACCCACAGCTAGTGAAAGGCTTCAACCAGACTCTAAGGTAGAGGGTTTGTTCCCCCCACAAACACACACACACTATGTCCTATAATTTTCCCTATCTTTCTATCTTGCCTCAGAATGTGGCCACTTATACTAGGTATGCCCTGAGCTGATGCACAATACAGCCTTAATTAGCCCAGTATCGGGTCTCAGACTATAGAGAGGAACAAGCTGGAAGGTAGGTCCCAGGAAAGGCAGCATTTGGATTTCCCAACTCCACAGAGACCTCCTTCTTTTGTCTCTGGCCCTCTGCCTGCCATAGGTCACCTCTCACCCACCCATACCATGCCTGTTCCTCGCCATATTACAGATGGCTTCCAAGATGCAGTCATTCCCAACATCAAGAGTCACAGGGGCAAAGGCCACCTCCATATATGGACGCAGACTAACTATGGCCATCTTTCCTCTCCCCCTACCTGGCCCACCCACTGCATCATAGAAAGGCAAGTGAAATAAACAGACCTCCCCTAAACATTTTGGGTTGTGAATGTTCAGAGTTCACTAGGTCCCAAAGGAGGCCAACAGTAGAGTCTGCACCTCCCCAGTGCAGGGACTAAAGGCGTGCGCCACCATGCTTGGCTCAAGGCTTTGTTTTGAGGCAGGATTTTACTCTAGCCCAGGCTCACTCTGTAGCCTAAGGCTGGTCTTGAATTGATGGTCATCTTTCTACCTCAGATTGCTGAGATTATAGACATGAGCCATTATACCTGGCTGTTACTTTCTTTTAAAGTTTTTAAAATTTATTTTTATTTTTTTATTGACAACTTCCATAAATATAGACAATAACCCATGGTAATTTCCTCCCGCCCCCCACTTTCTCCTTTGCAAGTCCACTCTTCATCATACCCCTTTCCCCTCTCAATCAGTCTCTCTTTTTATTTATTTATTTTTATCATTTTATTAGATACAGAGGGACAGAGGGAGAGAGAGAGAATGGGCACACTAGGGCCTCTAGCCACTACAAAAGAACTCCAGATACATGTGCCACAATGTGCATCTGGCTAACATGGGACCTGGAGAATCAAACCTGGGTCCTTAGGCTTTGCAGGCAAGTGCCTTAGCCACTAAGCCATCTCTTCAGCCTTCTCTTTTATCTTGATGTCATCTTTTCCTCCTATTATGATGGTCTTATGTAGGTAGTGCCAGGCACTATGAGGTTACGGATATCGAGGCCATTTTGTGTCTTGAGGAGCACACTGTAAGGAGTTCTACCCTTCCTTTGGCTCTTACATTCTTTCCGCCACCTCTTCCGCAATGGACCCTGAGCCCTGGAAGGTATGATAGAGATGTTTCAGTGCTGAGCACTCCTCTGTCCCTTCTTCTCAGCACCATGGTGTCTTCTGAATCATCTCAAGGTCACCACCATCTGAAAAGAGAAGCTTCTCTAACCAAAAGTGAGAGTAGCATTAATATGTGGGTATGAACATTAAAAAGAATAGTATATACATTTAGCCAGATACCAGCAGATGTTACACCCTAGGGCTCATGCCTACCTGTCATAGGTTTTCAGTATCAGGTGTATATTCCTTCCCGTGGAGCAGGCCTCCAGCCCAGAGAGCAGTTGGTTTCCCTCTTAACAGACATGCCACTATTGCACCCGTTGGCTCATTTGGCCTGTCTGGCCAAATTTAAGAATTGCACTGTCCACTGTTGAGTAACACCACTGGTGATTTTTCTCTCTCCCATTGAATTGCAAGCAGTATAGCTTTTTCCAGCTTTCTGTCAGCTGGTCTATACAGAGGAGGTTTTCAGCTCAGCTCTAGGAGGATTTCTAAGTGACCTTACAGCCCAAGTATATGGAGTCTTCAGCAGTAGCACCTTACCATCTATTCCTGGTGGGAAACCAAGAGCCTCAGCAATGGCCTGTAATGTTTTGGTGGTATCAGGGACCTTCCTGGCCAACAACTCACTGGAAGGTATCCCATCCCTGGCACTGAAAATTTTCTAGTAATAATCTATGGCTTCAGGCTTCTGGCTTTTTTGAGGTAGGGTCTCGCTCTAGCCAGCTTGACCTGGAATTCACCATGTAGACTCAGGCTGGCCTTGAATGCACAGAGATTCTCCTACTGCTTGCCTCCTGAGTGCTGAGACTTAACGCATGCGCCACCCACTTTCTTCTTCTATTTTCTCCTCCTCTTCCCCCTCTCCTTCACTACATATAAAGCCAGGCATGGTGGTTCAAGCCTTCAATCCCAGCATTGGGAGGCAGAGGTAGGAGGATCACTGTGAATTCAAGGCTTTGGTTTTTTTTTTCTTTTTTTTTTTGGTGTTTTGAAGTTGGGTCTCACTCTAGCCCAGGTTGAACTGGAATTTATGATGTAGTTTCAGGGTGGCCTGGAATTCACAGCAATCCCCCTACCTCTCCCTCCCAAGTGCTGGGACTAAAGGCGTTTGTCACCACCATGCCCGGCTCTGAGTCAGAATTCTTGACCCACAGCTAGTGAAAGGCTTCAACCAGACTCTAAGGTAGAGGGTTTGTTCCCCCCCCCCCCCAAACACACACACACTATGTCCTATAATTTTCCCTATCTTTCTATCCTGCCTCAGAATGTGGCCACTTATACTAGGTATGCCCTGAGCTGATGCATAATACAGCCTTAATTAGCCCAGTATCGGGTCTCAGACTATAGAGAGGAAGAAGCTGGAAGGTAGGTCCCAGGAAAGGCAGCATTTGGATTTCCCAACTCCACAGAGACCTCCCTCTTTTGTCTCTGGCCCTCTGCCTGCCATAGGTCACCTCTCACCCACCCATACCATGCCTGTTCCTCGCCATATTACAGATGGCTTCCAAGATGCAGTCATTCCCAACATCAAGAGTCACAGGGGCAAAGGCCACCTCCATATATGGACGCAGACTAACTATGGCCATCTTTCCTCTCCCCCTACCTGGCCCACCCACTGCATCATAGAAAGGCAAGTGAAATAAACAGACCTCCCCTAAACATTTTGGGTTGTGAATGTTCAGAGTTCACTAGGTCCCAAAGGAGGCCAACAGTAGAGCCTGCACCTCCCAGTGCAGGGACTAAAGCGTGCGCCACCATGCTTGGCTCAAGGCTTTGTTTGAGGCAGGATTTTACTCTAGCCCAGGCTCACTCTGTAGCCTAAGGCTGGTCTTGAATTGATGGTCATCTTTCTACCTCAGATTGCTGAGATTATAGACATGAGCCATTGTACCTGGCTGTTACTTTCTTTTAAAGTTTTTAAAATTTATTTTTATTTTTTTTATTGACAACTTCCATAAATATAGACAATAACCCATGGTAATTTCCTCCCGCCCCCCACTTTCTCCTTTGCAAGTCCACTCTTCATCATACCCCTTTCCCCTCTCAATCAGTCTCTCTTTTTATTTATTTATTTTTATCATTTTATTAGATACAGAGGGACAGAGGGAGAGAGAGAGAGAATGGGCACACTAGGGCCTCTAGCTACTACAAAAGAACTCCAGATACATGTGCCACAATGTGCATCTGGCTAACATGGGACCTGGAGAATCAAACCTGGGTCCTTAGGCTTTGCAGGCAAGTGCCTTAACCACTAAGCAATCTCTCCAGCCTTCTCTTTTATCTTGATGTCATCTTTTCCTCCTATTATGATGGTCTTATGTAGGTAGTGCCAGGCACTATGAGGTTACGGATATCGAGGCCATTTTGTGTCTTGAGGAGCACACTGTAAGGAGTTCTACCCTTCCTTTGGCTCTTACATTCTTTCCGCCACCTCTTCCGCAATGGACCCTGAGCCCTGGAAGGTATGATAGAGATGTTTCAGTGCTGAGCACTCCTCTGTCCCTTCTTCTCAGCACCATGGTGTCTTCTGAATCATCTCAAGGTCACCACCATCTGAAAAGAGAAGCTTCTCTAACCAAAAGTGAGAGTAGCATTAATATGTGGGTATGAACATTAAAAAGAATAGTATATACATTTAGCCAGATACCAGCAGATGTTACACTCCTAGGGCTCATGCCTACCTGTCATAGGTTTTCAGTATCAGGTGTATATTCCTTCCCGTGGAGCAGGCCTCCAGCCCAGAGAGCAGTTGGTTTCCCTCTTAACAGACATGCCACTATTGCACCCGTTGGCTCATTTGGCCTGTCTGGCCAAATTTAAGAATTGCACTGTCCACTGTTGAGTAACACCACTGGTGATTTTTCTCTCTCCCATTGAATTGCAAGCAGTATAGCTTTTTCCAGCTTTCTGTCAGCTGGTCTATACAGAGGAGGTTTTCAGCTCAGCTCTAGGAGGATTTCTAAGTGACCTTACAGCCCAAGTATATGGAGTCTTCAGCAGTAGCACCTTACCATCTATTCCTGGTGGGAAACCAAGAGCCTCAGCAATGGCCTGTAATGTTTTGGTGGTATCAGGGACCTTCCTGGCCAACAACTCACTGGAAGGTATCCCATCCCTGGCACTGAAAATTTTCTAGTAATAATCTATGGCTTCAGGCTTCTGGCTTTTTTGAGGTAGGGTCTCGCTCTAGCCAGCTTGACCTGGAATTCACCATGTAGACTCAGGCTGGCCTTGAATGCACAGAGATGCTCCTACTGCTTGCCTCCTGAGTGCTGAGACTTAAGGCATGCGCCACCCACTTTCTTCTTCTATTTTCTCCTCCTCTTCCCCCTCTCCTTCACTACATATAAAGCCAGGCATGGTGGTTCAAGCCTTCAATCCCAGCATTGGGAGGTAGAGGTAGGAGGATCGCTGTGAATTCAAGGCTTTGGTTTTTTTCCTTTTTTTTTTTTTTTTGGTGTTTTGAAGTTGGGTCTCACTCTAGCCCTGGTTGAACTGGAATTTATGATGTAGTTTCAGGGTGGCCTGGAATTCACAGCAATCCCCCTACCTCTCCCTCCCAAGTGCTGGGACTAAAGGCGTTTGTCACCACCATGCCCGGCTCTGAGTCAGAATTCTTGACCCACAGCTAGTGAAAGGCTTCAACCAGACTCTAAGGTAGAGGGTTTGTTCCCCCCCCCCAAACACACACACTATGTCCTATAATTTTCCCTATCTTTCTATCCTGCCTCAGAATGTGGCCACTTATACTAGGTATGCCCTGAGCTGATGCATAATACAGCCTTAATTAGCCCAGTATCGGGTCTCAGACTATAGAGAGGAAGAAGCTGGAAGGTAGGTCCCAGGAAAGGCAGCATTTGGATTTCCCAACTCCACACAGACCTCCCTCTCTTGTCTCTGGCCCTCTGCCTGCCATAGGTCACCTCTCACCCACCCATATTACAGATGGTTTCCAAGATGCAGTCATTCCCAACATCAAGAGTCATAGGGGCCGGGTGTGGTGGTGTACACCTTTAATCCCAGCACTCGGGAGGCAGAGGAAGGAGGATCGCTGTGAGTTCAAGGCCACCCTGAGACTACATAGTGAATTCCAGGTCAGCCTGGGCCAGAGTGAGACCGTACCTTGAAAAACCAAAAAAAAAAAAAAAAAAAAAAAAAAAGAGTCATAGGGGCAGGCTGGAGGGATGACCTAGCAATTAAGGCACTTGCCTGCAAAGCCAAAGGACCCAGGTTTGATTCTCCAGGACCCACATAAGCCACATGCACAAGGTGGCGCATGCATCTGGAGTTAGTTTGCAGTAGCTGGAGGCCCTGGTGTGCCCATTCTCTCCCTCTGTCAAATGAATAAATAACATATTTTTAAAAAGTCACAGGAGCAAAGACCACCTCCATATATGGACCCAGACTAACCATCTTTCCTCTCCCCCTGCCCTGCCCCACCCAATGCATCATAGAGTCACCACTATCTCTCCTCTAGCCCCACCCACTGCATCATAAAAAGGCAGGTGAAATAAACAGACCTCCCCTAAACATTATGGGCTATGAATGTTCACAGTTCACTAGGTACCAAAGGAGGTCAACAGTAGAGTCTGCGTGCAAACTTCAAAGAGAAGCTTAACTATAGGAGAAGAAATGGAAACCAAGAGGTTGGACTCTCACACCTTGGAAGCCAGGGGTGTCCATATTACTCTTAGCCCCCAAAGATTGGTAGGCCAAGCTAGGGCTTATAGTACTTCCCCGGTTAAATCCCTCAGGGTTGCACCAACCAGCAATAGAAAGCTGAGTGAACTGCAGTCTAGCTGGGGAGAGCCTACTCAACCTTACCACCAACTGCAGAAATCCAGG
Organism: Orientallactaga sibirica; assembly: GCA_036365145.1. NCBI lineage: Eukaryota > Metazoa > Chordata > Mammalia > Rodentia > Dipodidae > Orientallactaga > Orientallactaga sibirica. Next base: position 29,484,985 of record JAEOAD010000014.1, read on the forward strand.
CAACTTCCCTACCTTATAGGCCCTGGGAGAGTGCGCCGTGCCCCTGACCCTAGCAGCTTGTCCTCCGTACTCACCATAAACGCACTGCGGAGCGGCCAAGACCAACACTTCAAGTCAGGGGCCCTGTCTACAGAATACAGAACTTCTCTTCCAACCTCACCATACTTGGGTTTGCAAAGCAAGAGGTCTGAAGAAAGACCAGTCACCTTGTATTTTGACTTCACCGAGTTTATAAAGAAAACACAACAACTAGAGGACGTCAAGATACAAGAAATAGAGGCGGAGAGCAAACCATTCCTAGAGAATGTGAGAAAACCGGGGGACTGGCACAGGAGCCCCAGAGAGCTGCAGAAGAACCAACTCAGAGGAGGTGGAGAGACAGAACCGTGGAGAGGGTTAGACACAACCCGCAGAAGCAACTCAGACAGTGCTGACCTTGTTTTAGAGGGCAGAAAGATCCATCCCAAATACAGGCGTGGAATGGGCTTCACAATGGAGGAACCAGGGCCCCCACCAAAGAACAAAGAAAACAAGAGGGTCCCTAAGAAGAAGAAGGCATACTCCCAATTCCTACTGGAAAGGAGGTATTTAGAGAACAAAATAAGGGAGCTGAACCAGTTGCCCATGGGACAACCGAGCCCATGCCTCCACAGGAGGAAGAACACTCAGGCCATGGGGCTGTCCACTTCAGAAGACCATCAGGTGGCACATGGCCCCAGTCACACCAGAAAACTACAGCTCCTGGGTCAGGACCACCACAGAGAGGAAGGTACAAGAAGCCCATCACTTGAGGACAGGAGATGCCCAAATATAATATGGAACCACACAGTGTGGGGGATCCAAGTGGTTCTGGCAGAACGGCCACATTCAGCTCTCAAGAAAGGCCACCAAAGAGCAAGCTTGGTCTGAAGAAACACTCAGCTCTCAAAAAGGGCATCAAAGGCGAGGCTGAACTTCCCTGCAGGGAGAAGGCTGTCTCAGCCTCGCTTTCCTCTCCACAGCTGGGATAGATCTGCCCCAAGTACCCAGGTCTGACATTATTGCATGACTGCAGGAAGTGACCAAGCAGGGCCCACTTCCCTAGGCCAGGCAGAAGTCAAGTCAAAGTCAAGGCAAAGTCCATATTTCAGCCTCTTGCCCTGGGTGGAAACATCCCAAGCCTCACTTCTCCAAGGATATTGGCAGATGATCAGAATAACGAGGCCATCACAAGTGACTTGGATCACAGGTGCCTGGCTTTCCCTGCCTGTCCCATGCAAACCTCTCTTCAAGTCCCAGATTCTCCTTCCCCTCTTCAATAAGCCTAATAACCACTCCTTCCCTTTGGATCTCACCATTCCCTTACCTAGTGTTAAGTAAATTACTGTGTAGCTTCAGTTTGTGTCAGAGTCCTGTTTTCTTTATTATTTTTTAGAGACATAGACAGAGAGAGAGAGAGAGACAGAGACAGAGAGAGGAGAGAGAGAGACAGAGAGAGGAGAGACAGAGAATTGTCATGCCAGGGCCTTAGTCACTGCAATCGAATTCCAGATGCTTGTGCCTCCTAGTGGGCATGTGCAGCCTTGTACTTGCCTCACCTTTGTGCATCTGGCTAACGTGGGATCTGGATAGTTGAACATGGGTCCTTAGGCTTCACATGCAAGCACCTTAACTGCTAAGCCATTTTTCCAGCCCTTTTTTATTATTTTAAAATATTTTATAGCCAGGTGTGGTGGCACACATCTTTAATTCCAGCACTTGGGAGGCAGAGGTAGAAGGATTGCTGTGAGTTTGAGGCCACCCTGAGATTAGAAACAAAATATATATATTATATTTTTTTGAGAGAGAAAGAATGGGCACATCAGGGCTTTGGGCCACTGCAAACTCCAGATATATGTGCCACCTTGTGCATCTGGCTGGGGAATTGAACCTGGGTCCTTAGGCTTCTCAGGCAAGCACCATAAGTGCCAAGGCATTTCTCCAGCCACCAGAGAGTCCTATTTTTCAAACCAGAACTTAAGCAGATCAAGTCATTTTGCCACTATCTAGCATCTAAAATACTGAAGCTCATGCCACCTGTGAGTTTGGCTTGTGGCAGATAGATGTGGTAGTGAATGTGAGAAAAAGTTTGTGTCAGGTGGACTCCTGAGAAAGGCAAGCTCAGAAACTCTCTGCCCCATTGATACTAAGTGTCAGTGAAGGATGGGCAGGCAGCCTTGCTTGGAAGGTACTCATTTCTTTCAATTTCTGGAGAATGATGTGGCTCTCCAATGAAATGAATTTATGAAAGCTTTGCGAGCCCATCTGGTAAGTGGCCCAGTAAGAACTCTGATGGGCTTTGGGAGTGAGGGTAGCTGGTATGAATTTCAGAAAAACCACTCCAAATGTTACCACTGCTGCCCTGGGAATGCTCCATTTCTCTGCAAAAAAGAAGAGTACATAAGTGCATGCAAGCTTTCCTTCTATCTCAACAAGTGCACACCATTAAGTAGAAGACCTAAGTCACATTTCACTTAAGTGAAAGTACACAACCCATTCTGCCAGGAGGAAAGGACGGACACATTAACATTTCAATTACTTAACATCTTAGGTAGGTGTGCTTTAGGGAAAGTCCTGTATAACTAGTATTTTGGGGGGGGGGTTCGAGGTAGGGTTTTCCTCTAGCCCATGCTGACCTGGAACTTATGTACTCTCAGGGTGGTCTCAAACTTAAGGCAATCTTCCAACCTCTGCCTCCTAAGTGCTGGGATTAAAGGTGTGTGCCACCACGCCCAACTCCAAATTTCTCCAAATGAGCTTCCAAATTGACAAGATCTGTGATGCCAACAGGTTAACAGCTCAAATGGTACAAGAGAACTAAAACAACTCACCAGAACTTGAAAAGAAAAAGCCAGCCATCAAATAACAGTCATTGGGATGGTTCTAAAAAAAAAGCCCAGAGAGGGCTAGAGGTGTAGCTTAGCTGGTCAAGTGCTTGCCTTGCAACATGAAGACCTAAATTTGTAATCCCAGTGCTGGGAGGCAGAGGTATGAAGATTCCTGAGGCTTGTCAGACAGCCAGTCTAGCCTAATTGGTGAGTTCTAGGCCAAGGAAAGACCTTGTTTCAAAAAAGGTGTATGGCATTCCTGAGGAATGACACATGGGGCTGTCTGTCCTCTGGCCTAAACACATGCACATGTGCACGCATGCACACACACGTATCTACATGTGTACATACATTGTATTTATAAAGAAAAAAAGGAGGGCTGGAGAAATGGCTTAGCGGTTAAGGTGCTTGCCTGAGAAGCCTAAGGACCCAGGCTTGATTTCCCAGTACTCACATAAGCCAGGTGCACAAAGTGGCACATGCTTCTGGAGTTTGTTTGTGGTGGTAGAGGTCAGGAGTGCCCATTCTCTCTCTGTGCCTCTTTCTCAGTCTATCTCAAATAAACAAAAAAGCACATTAAAAAAAAAAAGAAAGAAAAGAAAAGAAAAAGGAAGGGCTGAAGAAATGGCTCAGGGGTTAAGGTGATTTCCTACAAAGGCTAACAACTGGGATTTGATTCCCCAGTACCCAAGTAAAGCCAGATACACAAAGTGGCACATGTGCCTGGAGTTTGTTTGCAGTGGTTGGAGTTCCAGGTGTGACCATTCTCTGTCTCTCTTCTAACTCTCTCTCTGCTTGAAAATAAATTTAAAAAATTTTTAATTTTTTTTTTTCGAGGTAGGGTCTCACTCTAGCCCAGGCTGACCTGAAATTCACTATGTAGTCTCAGGGTGGCCTCGAATTACAGCAATCCTCCTACTTCTGCCTCCCAAGTGCCGGGATTAAAGGTGTGTGCCACCACATCTGGCAAAAATAAATTTAAAATATTTTTAAAAGGGGGGCAGTGTGGTGCACACCTTTGAACTCAGCACTTGGGAGGCTTAGGTAGGAGGACTGCAGTAAATTCAAGGGCAGCCAGTGCTACGGTCAGCCTGGGCTACTGTGAAGCCCTGCTTCAAAAAGCCAAAACAGCTGGGCATGGTGGTACACGCTTTTAATCCCAGCTCTTGGGAGGCTGAGGCAGGAGGAGTGCTGTGAGTTTGAGGTCACCTTGAATTCCATGTCAGCCTGGGATAGAGTGAAACCCTACCTTGAAAAACCAAAAAGAAAACAACAACAATAACAACAAAAAGCCAAAACAACAAATCAAACAATTCAATGGATTCCCAAACTAAACCAGTGAGAGTGCAAGAAATGGGCTGATCATGGGGAACTTTGCTAAGGGTCAGACTTAGAGTCCAAGCAACAAAGTAGAAACACTCATTTCTCTGCTTTACTAAATAGAGGCAAAAAGCAGCTGATGCTGGCTGAAGCAATTCCAGGAGAGGGTGACATTAGGTGTCTTCCTAATTGCTCTCCATCTTTATTACTATTATTGTTGTTGTTGTTTTTGAGGTAAGGTCTCACTCTAGCCCAGGCTGACCTGGAATTCACTATGTAGTTTTAGGCTGGCCTCGAACTCACAGCGATCCTCCTACCTCTGCCTCCTGAATGCTGGGATCAAAAGTGTGCACCAGCCCTCCCCTTCTTATTTTTCAGACAGTCTCTCTCACTGAACCTGGAACTCACTGATTTGGCTAGGATAGCTAGCCAGCAAGCTCCAGGGATTCTCCTGTCTCCACCTCCTAGTGCTGGGATGACAGCACACCTTGCCATTTCCAGCCTTTTATATGGGTAGTGGGATCTGATCTCAGGTTCTCATGCTTGTGTGGCACACATCTCTCCTGCCCCAATACTACTCTATTTTTTAACTTTTAATTTATTTATTTGGTGCATGTACATGGTTTTTGTGTGTGTAACTGTGCGTGTGCATGTGCCACACAGGCGTATGGAGGTCAGAGAACAACTTTGGGGTCGTGTTGTTCACTACTCCTTTAAAAAGCTTTTGGGAAATTCTCCTATCTCCACCTCGCTTCTTACTGTAGGGATTATGGAAGTCCAACACAGCTTTTAGTTTTTACTAGAGGACTTTACTCTAGTACTCAGAGTTTCATGGCTTTTGGGGGCAGGGGAGATGGCTCAGTGGCTAAATGCATTTGCTTGCAAATCTGATCTTCCTTGGCTTCAATTCCTCATGTAAAGCCAGAAGTACAAAGTGGGGCTCAGTAGCAAGACACATCACATTCTCTTTCTCTCTCTCTCTCTCAAAAAAGGGGGGGGGCGGGGACCTGGAGCGATGGCTTAGTAGTTAAGCACTTGCTTGTGAAGCCTAAGGACCCCAGTTTGAGGCTTTATTCCCCAGGACCAATGTAAGCCAGATGTACAAGGTAGCATAAGCATCTGGAGTATGTGGCAGTGGCTAGAGGCCCTCTGTCTGTCTGTCTCTCTCAAATAAATAAAAATAAATAAAAAGAAGTAAACAAAAAAAGGAGTCTGGAAAAATGACTCAGCTATTAAAGGTGCTTGATTGCAATGCCTGATGGCCTGGGTTTGGTTCCCTAGAACTCATGTAAAACCAGATGCACAAAGTGGTGCATATATCTGGAGTTCGTCTGCAGTGGCAAGAGGCCACGACATGCCCATTTTCTCTCTCCACAAATAAACAATAAATTTTTTGTTTGTTTGTTTTTTTTGAGGTAGGTTTCACTCTATCTCAGGCTCACCTGGAGTCTCAGGGTGGCCTCAAACTCATGGCAATCCTCCTACCTGAGTGCTAGGATTAAAGGTGTGTACCACCACACCCGGCCAATAAAGTATTTTTATAAAAATAAATAAAGATATAAAAAAGAAAAGAGAATTTTTTTGTAACAGATGACCATTGTTATTTAGGAAAAATACATAGCAGTTAATACATGAAGAGTGATCTTTGCTCCTATTTTGTCTATAGGTTTGCTTTAAGGAATAGCTCTCACTTCAAAATGGAAGATCATAGGCACCTCTTAGTTGATGGAGGTCAAAGCTAAGATGGCTGAATAAACAAACATGGGTGACTGGAATCTCCTTGAAGGTATACTGGAGGAAGTCCACACTCACTCTACCATAATTGGAAAGATCTGGCTTACCATCCTGTTCATATTTCGAATGCTTGTTCTGGGAATAGCAGCTGAAGATGTCTGGAATGATGAGCAGTCTGAATTCATCTGCAATACAGAACAACCGGGTTGCAGAAGCATGTGCTATGACCGAGCCTTTCCTATCTCCCTCATTAGATACTGGGTTCTGCAGGTTATATTTGTGTCTTCACCATCTCTGATCTACATGGGCCATGCTTTGTACCGCCAGAGAGTTCTCCAGAAAGAGAGGCAGAGGATGAAAGTTCAACTACGAAGAGCACTGGATCAGTTAGAGTTTGAAATGACTGTGGATCAGAAGAGACTGGAACGAGAGCTTTGTCAGTTGGAACAAAGGAAGCCACACAGAGTGCCCCTCCGAGGAAACCTGCTTTGCACGTATGTGATACACATTTTTATTCGCTCTGTGGTTGAAGTTGGGTTCATGATTGGACAGTACCTTCTATATGGGTTTCGCTTAGAGCCTCTATTTAAATGCTATGGCTACCCATGCCCAAATATAATTGATTGTTTTGTCTCAAGACCCATGGAGAAGACAATATTTCTATTATTTATGCAATCCATAGCTACGGTCTCACTTTTCTTAAACATTTTAGAAATTTCCTACCTAGGTTTCAAAAAGACGAAAAGAGTGTCTGGGGGACAGTATCAGTTTCAGGATGGATATAATGAATTCTATCCAAACGAGTTAAAACAAAATGTTGCCAAGTGTCAGAGCACATCTGCAAAGCCCCTAAAGCAACTCCTTCCTGCATGCAATTATAACCCTAACATGTCTGTGGAAAAACAAATACACACAGCAGCATACCTGAGTTCAAATTCATTCTCTGAACTTCAGGCAGGTCTCTATGATCTCAGTGTAAATGATAGGAGATACATTTTAGGTGAAGAGGAAACTAATGACATGGGCACACTCAGTACTGTCTGCAGTCACCTTCAACGTACTGACTCAGATAGTAACCAAAACACTCATACAATATATGGAAAAGAAGTTCAAGGTAACCACTCAAAGAAAAAAAGAGAAAACGATGACAATACCAGCCAGAAGAACCAGGGCTCTAGAAGTCACTGCTTTCTCCCACGCGTTGCTATAGATACAGACAACCACAGGGGGCACTCGGCCCACACATCTTTCTCCTTGCCAGCTACCTGCGCCTGGGATCCTGAGCAGCTTAGTGTTACATGGGATCCCCGTTGCAAACATGAAAGGCAGTGGTCGCCTCTTCAAGGTTACCTCAAGAGCCAGCTCAGAGAATTTAGAATTAGAACCCTTCCTCCTTTGCAGGGCGCCTCCCCACCACTTGCCATTCCTGCTTCTTCACAAGGGGAGTCATTTGAGCCACGCTTTGTGAGATCCTGCCCCCATTCTATGGCTTGTCCTCCAAACAATTTAGTGTCCCCAAGGAACAAATTCATTGGTAGGCGTGTTCCCACTGACCTTCAGATCTGAGCAGTTGTGGAGTGTTGGACATTGTATTGGATTAGAGAAGTATCATTAGAGTAGTGGTGGGGCATGGAGAAAGTAGGTAAAGGATGCTATGAAGACTAGCTGTCCAGACAACTGTAAATTCATTTCAGAAACAGAAAAACATTAATAAACTTGAAATGTAAAGGCATAGTTTTAAATTCAAAGATATAAGGTATATATATCAATCCTCCTTGCCCTCCAAATATGTGAAGCTAATTTTAAGAAAAATTACATGCTCACATTAGAGACTAAGTGGGTCAGGGACTGGGTTGTCTCACAGCCTTAGGAAACTTTTTTTTTTTTTTTTTTTTTTTGAGGTAGGGTCTTGCTCTAGCCTAAGCTGACCTGGAACTCACTCTGCAGCCCAGACTGGCCTCAAACTCAAGGCTCTCTGTTCCTCCTCGTTCAGGCTCCCAAGTGTTAGGTTGGGACAGGCTCCCAAGATGGAGGGAGTCACCTTGGTCATCAGAATGGTGACAGAGGCATGGGGAAGTGAACTATCCACACTCCTCAAGAGACCACCCGATCATTATTTTCTCCTTGCCTAACAATGCCCAGGGGTCATGGTTTCCTGCCCACTTATCTAGTAAGTTACACGGTCCCTGTTCTGGTGTCACAACCTAGCTATTTAAAATGGTTAATGTAATGATCTCCCTTAAAGGAACTTTTCTATTTTACTTAACAAAGGAGTTCTTTTTTTCCTTCCGCACCTCCCCCCTACTGAACAAGCCCTATAAAGCCCACTGTGTGAAAACTCAGGTAAGCTGTGCTCCTCTCTTGTGACTCAGTCCTGGCAGCTTGTGCTTTTCCCAAATAAAGCTTTCATCGTTGCCTCAGAGTGGTCTGCATGGTCTTGGTCACTTCCAAACTTTACACCAAGTACTGAGATTATATGTCTGGCTCTTAGGAAACTTTTTGATCCATGCAATCCCCTTTAGTTACTCGTTGAATATTGGAACAGTAGGTTAATTCTGTTTTACCCTTGTATTTAATAACTTGGTTTTCTAAAAGATTGTAATCTGATGTGTTGACTATAAATATGTTGTTGCTATCTGGTAAATAAAATCTTAAAAAGGGCTGAGGCTAACTTTCATCAGTTTATAGCATAGTGATTCACTCCCTGCATCGGCAGTCTTTCTTGACTCTCAATGCTCATGTAACCAACCTTGTCACACTATTAAAATACTTATCCTGATAGGAATGCTGTGCGGGTTAAAATCAGGGGGGAAAATGTAAGCAGTGGGGGAGATGAATCAGTAGATAAAAGCACTTCCTTGCAAAGCCTACCAGCCCCAGTTCAATTCCCCAGAAACCAAAGTCAAGCCAGATGCACAAAATGGTGTATGACTCTAGACGCCCTGGCACACCCATACACTTTCTCTCGCAAAAAAAATTAAAATAAACGCCAGATGTGGTGTTGTATGCCTTCAGTTTCAGCAAAGGAGGCTGAGGTAGGATGGTAGCTGTGAGATTGAGGCCAATCTAGGGTAGAATGTGCGACAGGTCAGCCTGGGCTAGACTTAGACCTGGTTTAAAAAAAAAAAAAAAAAAGAAAAGAAAAACCCCAAAGAACAACAAAATAGCCAGGCATACTGGCACAAGCCTTTAATCCCAGCACTCAGGAGGCAGAGGTTGGAGGATCACTGTGAATTTAAACCAGCCTGAGACTCTACCTCCACCCCCCCCCAAACAAACAAACAAAAAACCAACCAACCAATTAACCAGGAAATAGACAAGAAAAACCGCCTGAGGCGTGGCTTGGTAGTGCAGGCTTGTAATCCTAGCACCTGGGAGACAGCCCTAAAAACTCTAGGCCACCCCAGTCGCGGCTACACAGAACCTGTCTCAAACCGTGTTTAGCACAGTGCCTGGCACAAAAAGCACTACGTGAAGTCACACAGGGGTTAGCACGTTACTGTTTGTCCCCGGAGGCCCAGGTAGAGGGACTCATAAATTAAGACTCAAATGCAAAAACAAACAAAAAAAAAACCCACAAAAAAAACCAGAGGCAAAACATACAATTCTAAAGCCTGTCTTCAAGCCACTGGAAATCCCAAAGTCGTCCTAAGGGTGTCATGCGTATTTTCACTCGGATGAGCGCCAAAGACCGCGTCACCAACTGTTCCCCAACGTATCGTAGGGTCCAGGGCCATCAGGGTGCGCCCGCCGCCACGTGGGCACGACTCAGTGAGCTGGAGCCGCGCGCTCGGGGCCCCGCCCCCTGTCCACGCCCACCGCGGGCCCCACCTGGACGCTCGTGCCCAGGTGCCAAAACCCAACCCCTCATTGAGCAATCGAACCGCTGCGGGGACCGGAAGAGGAAGGCAAGGTGCTGCCCCGACTGTCGGGGGTGAGGCGGGCGTACGCAGCCTCCCTCTGCTCAGCCAGCGGCGGGGAGGGGAGGACTGGGGTGGGAGGGGGAATGCAAAGCGTCCCGGTCGCCATGAAAACAGGCCACACCCCGGCGATCGCCGCTCGTGTTTCGCGAGTGCGCAGGCGCGCGCCCCGGGCCGCGCATGAGCAGTGGCGCTCCGAGCCCGCCAGCCAGAGTGTCGGGCGCCAGCTCCGCGGCTGTGGCTGTCACCATGGCCCATTACAAAGTGAGGGGGGCGCGGCGTGTGCGGGCGGGCGGGTGGCTGGGTTGAGAGCTGGGGGTGCGTGCGGGTTTGATGTGGAGCAGAGGTGAGGGCAGCGAGGCGGAGGCGGGGGTTGCCGGGAGTCCCCGGCGCCCTCTTCCTGCTTCGGCGCCCCGGCTCCGGTCACTGAGCCACGGCTGTCTCCTTCAGGCCGCCGACTCGAAGCGGGAGCAGTTCCGGAGGTACTTGGAGAAGTCCGGGGTGCTGGACACACTCACGAAAGGTAAGCCTGGGCTGGCAAGAGGGCTCCTGAGACCCGGGAGGGGCACAGGTGGGTCCGGCGAGGGCGACCTCGGGGGGTCCGGTGGGCACGGGCGCTCGTGGCCACCCGACGCCGCCTTGCTCCCGGCTGCCCGGAGTGAAACTCCTGCAGCTGTTGCAAAGTCTCTCCTAACTTCCGTCGCTCTCCCGCGAGCAGCCGCAGTGGACGTGTTTGCAAAAGACCTTGAGATGAGGATGCCCGTTCCTCCCGCCTTACAGTTTGCCGGGTTCTCAGAATCGGAAACATTTTCCTTCGAACAAAGGGCATACTCGGGAAATTATGAGATTTGAAAGTGGGCTACTAAGTGACCATACTCTCCAAAGCAGGGGACTCATAGATGTTTTTTTCCTTTGCCACTCCAGCTTTTTAACCCTATTTTTAGTCTATAGTAATTCCTACTTCGTGTAGATTCTATAAGCATCATTAAAATCCTTGAGGTAAGGTCAGAGAATAAGGTGAATCAAACAGGCGGATTCCAAGAGACAGAATCCTGCTAATTAGTTCATTGGTATTTTGAATGCCTGGTACGTGGTACTTAACACATTGGCTGGGGTCTCTAAGGGGTAGAGTTGCAATGGCTAGGTAGGGATGAGGGCGTTGGTTTCTGTGAGAATGGGGAGTTCCTGGCAAATAATTTGTAACTGGTTAGGGGAAAATTCTGGGAGATCTTAGAAGCAAGCAAGCAAGGCTTTGAATTCCCATGCATGGATGGGCTGGTAATTTTGAATGACTTTGGGTCCAGATGCTAGCTCCCCTGTGGCTTTGAAGAACTGCTCTAGGGAAGCACTATGCTAGCTGGCTACTGGAAGTATCACATCTTCATTTTTTTCATGGAGTCATTTTGTTCAAGTCTGTGTTCCAGACACCAGTGATACAGCAGTGAGAAAGTCCCTGCTCTCACGAGCTTGTCTTAGGGCAACAGGTGCTAAAGAAATAGTGTCAGCTAGTGGTAAGTGTAAGGACTGAAAACCATGGCAAGGCTAAGGTATAAAGATGTGTGGTGTTTTACCTCAGGTCTTACAGGGAAGATCCTTTTATTTTATTTTATTTTTTAATTTTATTTATTTGAGAGAGAGAGAAAGAAAGAGAATGGGCATGCTAGGGCCTCTATCCACTATAAACAAACTCCAGATGCATGTGCCCCCTTGTGCATTTGGCTTACGTGGGTCCTGGAGAGTCAAATTGGGATCCTTTGGCTTTGCAGGCAAATGCCTTAACCGCTAAGCCATCTCTTCAGCCCCGTGGGAAGATCTTTGATCACAGATCTGAATGAAATAGTGTGCAATATTACAAGAATTGCAGGGAGACAGGTGTGATGGCGCACGTCTCTAATCCCAGCACTCGGGAGGCAGAGGTAGGAGGATCTCTGTGAGTTTGAGGCCACCCTGAGACTACATAGTTAATTCCAGGTCAGCCTGGGCTAGAGTGAGACCCTACCTTGAAAACCACCTCCCCCAAAAAAAAAGAATTTCAGGGAATACAGGCTGATGAGTGTCCCACATCTGAAATCAAAAATGCCTCATAAACCGCAACGTACTGAGCACTGACATGCTGCAAGTGGATGGTTTTCTATCGGATTGTGTATACTCTGTCAACATGGAGCCTAAAAATGTTATAGAAAACTATCTTCAGGCTATGTGCATAAGATACATATGAAACATCAAATAAATTTCATGTTCATTTCTGCATTCCTTTTTTTTTTTTTTTTTTTGGTTTTGCGAGGTAGGGTCTCACTCTGGTCCAGGCTGACCTGGAATTAACTATGTAGTCTCAGGGTGGCCTCGAACTCTCAGTGATCCTCCTACCTCTGCCTCCCGAGTGCTGGGATTAAAGGCGTGTGCCACCACGCCCGGCTTGTGCATTCCATTTTTAAGATATCTCAAGGCTGAGCATGGTAGCTCTTGCTTTTTATCCCAGCACTCAGGAGGCTGTGAGGTACGAGGTAAATTCAAGGCCAGCCTGGCCTACAGTGAGTTCCAAGTCAGCTCATTATGTGTATGTAAAATAGTCTAATTCTGGAGAGGAAAAAAAAATCCAAACACTTCCAGCCCCAAGTAGTTTGTGATGGATACTGAATGTGCATAAGGAGAGCTGGGGGTGGGTGGATAGAATGATGAAAGGTAGAATAGTGACAGTTCTAAGAGGTAACTGACTATAGAGGGCATGTACAGCAAGCAGCCTGGTGAGGAGGGGGGTGTGTATAGGATGATCCTCCTGAGAGACTGGAAACTGTAGGAGGCTTCTGGTTCCTTCCTGAGTCCTTCATAATCTAACCCTTTAGCCCTTTTAGTCTGGACGGTCTCCTAAAAAAAAATATCAGACAACATAACATCTATGGATATAATTTATTTTGATTTCCAGCTTCAAACAGGTGCTTTTCACAAGTGTGTATTTTCTTTTATTTATTAGAGAGAGAGAGAGAGAGAGAGAAGGAAGCAGATAAAAGAATAAGTGTGCCAGGGCCTTCAGCCACTTCAAACTCCAGACGCATGCACAACCCATCTGGCTTACATGGGTATTGGGGAATCGAACCTGGGTCCTTAGGCTTCTCAGGCAAGTGCCTTAACCACTAAGACATCTCTCCAGCCCATTTTCTTTTTTTTTCTTTTGGTTTTCTTTTTGGTTTTTCTCAGGCTGACCTGGAATTCACCCTCTAGTCTCAGGCTGGCCCTGAACTCTCAGTGATCCTCCTACCTCAGCCTCCCCAGTACTGGGATTAAAGGCCACCATGCCTGAACCAAGTGTGTATTTTCTTTTCTTTTTTAAAAATTTTCTTGAGAGAGAGAGAGAATTTGTGTGCCAGGGCCTCAGCCACTGAGATCAAACTCCAGATGCTGGCACTACCTAGTGGGCATGTGTGACCTTGCGCTTGCCTCATCTTTGTGCATCTGGCTAAGGTGGGATCTGGAGAGTAGAACATGGGTCCTTAGGCTTCACAGGCAAGTGCCTTAACTTCTAAGCCATCTCCCCAGTCCCAAGTGTATATTTTCTTACCCAGCTCTTTCCCAGAGGATTAAAGCTGCTTTTAACAAAACAAGTTGGGTGTGGCAGCTTATTCCCAGCACTCAGGTGGCAGAGGCAGGAGGATCATTCAGTACTTCTTTGGGCTACCTATTGAAATCCTAACTCAAAAAATAAAAAACCAAGCCGGGCATGGTGGTATACACCTTTAATCCCATCACTTGGGAGGCAAAGATAGGAGGGTTGCCATGAGTTCAAGTCCACTCTGAGAATATAGAGTGAATTCCAGGTCAGCCTGGGCTAGAGTAAGACTACCTTGAGAAACCAAAAATAACAAAAAAAAAAAACAAAAACAAAGACAAAAAACACCCAACCAAAAGCTAGGCATGGTAGCTCATGCTTGTAGGCACAGGATTTGGCAGGCTGAAGCCGGGGACTGCTGAATTTGAGGCCAGCTACAGAATGAGACTTAGTCTCAAAAACAACAAAGCCCAAAACAAAACCTAAAATTCCAACAAAACAGAACCACCACAAATACTGATAGAAGTGGCATTTTATATGGAAGAGAATGGTTAGGAAAGACACTGCATGTCAGCATCTGGCTTCCACACATACATAGCTATTAGCTATAATGAGCCGAATATCCACCTTTAAAAATTCTTTCTGCTGGGCCGGGTGTGTGAGCACACACCTTTAATATCAGCACTCAAGGGAAGCAGAGTTAGGAGGATCGCTGTGAGTTTGAGGCCACCCTGACACTCTACATAGTGAATTCCAGATCAGCCTGAGCTACAGCGAGACCCTATCTTGAAAACAAAACAAAAATTCTGCCTTCTAAGGCAAAAAAGAGAATAAAGAGAATATGATCTGTTATAGACTTTTTTTGTTTTGTGTTTTTGAGATGGGGTCATATTCTAGCCAAGGCCGATCTGGAACTTTGTAGTCCCAGACTAGCCTCGGACTCACAGGGGTCCTCCTATCTCTGTCTCCTGAGTGCTGGGATTAAAAGTGTGCTTCATCACGCCCAGTTTAGACTTTTGTTGTTGTTGTTTTTTGAGGTAGGGTCTTACTCTAGCCCAGGCTGACCCGGAATCACTATGTAGTCTCAGGTTGGCCTGGAACTCAGTGATACTCCTACCTTGATCCCCCAAGTGCTGGGATGAAAAGTGTGTGTCACCACTCTTGGCCCAATTTTTTAAAAATAAGAGTAACATTTTTGCTTGCATATATGTGGTGTGCATGCATATGTTTATGCATCTTGTGTGTAGAGGTGTATATCTGGTCATGTATGTATGGAAGCCAGAGGACAGCTTTGGGTATCATACTCAGAAATGTTGTCCACTCCTCCCCACCCCCCATAGACAGGGTTTCTCATTGGTCCAGAGTTCACAGATCAGGCTAGAGTTTCTGGCTACGGAGCTTCAGGTGGAGCCTGTCACCCCCTCCCCAGCACTGGAGTCATAGGTATAAGCCATCATGCCCATCATTTAGTATGAGTTCTGGGGAGAAAGCCTAGGTTCTTGTGGTTGCAGGGCAAGCACTTCACTCCTGGGGCTATCTCCCCAACCCTATGTTTTATTGTAAATGTAAATTAAAGTAGCTGGCCATTTAACTTTTTTTTTTTTTTTTCAGTGCTGAGGGCTGAACCCAGGCCCTTGCGCTTGCTAGGCAAGTGCTCATCCACTGAGCTAATCCCCAACCCCCATTTAACTTTTCGATACTGCTTATATTATTTTAAATTATTAAAACCCTAAAAAACAAAAAGGACATACGTACATGCACTTAAGCCAGAGCTCAGCTTGTGATCTAAACCTACACATTGTATGTGGTCAAATAAGCTTTGTCAGATTTTTCAAAGGGGGGAGGTGGATGGCTCCCACCTGTAACCCAGGCCCTTAGGGGACCGAGTATTGCCATGAGTTTGAGGGTAACCTGGGTGGATAGTGAGTTCCAGGCCAGCCTGGGTTACAGGTGTCTCAAGACTCCACATGCATGTGCACAGACACACACACATGTTTTCAAAAGGTTCCATGCACCAAACATGTAGCCACTGGATTACAGAACTTACTGAATAGTAAATTCCAGGAGAAATTTGTCCAGTAGATGCATGAGTGCTCCCATGTGTACCAGATAGGAAACCACATGTTAACGCTGATCACTGGTAAGTTTTTAGTTGGTAGTTAGCATGTCAGTACTTGAGATTTCATTCTTGAACAATCTGGATGGAAAGCATCTCCCAATTATTACCGTGGCCTTATATTCTCTCCTAAAATTTTCTCAAATTCCTTTTCAAGACTTTTTTTTTTTTTTTTTTTGGTTTTTCGAGGTAGGGTCTCACTCTGGTCCAGGCTGACCTGGAATATTAACTATGTAGTCTCAGGGTGGCCTCAAACTTACAGTGGTCGTCCTACCTCTGCCTCCCAAGTGTTAGGATTAAAGGTGTGTGCCACCACACCAGGCCAAGTCTTTGTGTTTTTAAACTGGTTACAACATCGGGCTCTTTTTTTAAAAATCCAAGTAGGGTCTCACTCTATCCCAGGCTGAGTTGGAACTCCTCTTACCTCTGCCTCCCAAGTGCTGGGATTAAAGACATGTGCCAGCCATCACGCCAGGCCTTGCCACTTTCTCTCTTTTTTTTAGTAGTAGTTTTTTTCTGAGGTTGGGTCTAATGTAGTCCCAGGTAACTTCCTACATGCTTTGTAGCTAGGGATGATGTGACCTTGAACACTTAATTCTCTGGTGGAGGCCTCCAGCTTCCTAGTGGGTTTGTTGGCCACCACACCCAGCTTTTTAAATTGTTCTTACAGCCATTATCCTTGTCCCTTACTCTTTCATGCAGTCTGAAGTGTTCCTATCATTTCCTTGCTTGAACTGTTCATTTTTATGTTTGTTCAGGATGAAATTTCAACCAAACTTGCTTGACTCCTTAGCTGGGCCCCTGACCACTTCTCTATTCATATTACCCACAACTTCCAGCCATATCTGAAATGTCAGTTCCTCAGTAAGTTCTTTCGTCCCAGGGCTTTCCCATTTGATCTGGAGCACTGAACACTGAGGTCTCAGGTCTTAAAGGGAACTTCCAGTGTGCCTCCATGACTCATTAACCAGTATTCTGTCACATGCTGTTACGTTCCTTACTCTTCTTTGGCATGGGGCTATAAATTTGTTGGGAGCAGATGAGAGGAACTTTCCTGAACCCCTAGCATCCCGTTATACAGGGACACTATCTGATTTGTTCATCACTGCAAGGATGTCAAAACCTAAGCAATATGCTTGGCATATAGCAGTTGCATAGTATTTATTGAGTTGTGAAGTATTTCAGACATTCACAGTTCCGACTTGACTTGTTGCTGGTTTTGCTCTGTGATTTGCAGTGTTGGTGGCCTTATATGAAGAACCGGAGAAACCCACGAGTGCTTTGGAGTATCCTTTTCATCTCTGAAGTCAGGAAGGAAAAGTCTTTAGTTTTGGAATTCTTCCTCCCCCCCTACATATTGGCTTAAAATACTTTTGCTTATTAAAAGACTTGTTGTGAGTCTTTGGATAATCTCTCAGTAAAATTGGTGGTATTAACTGGTTCATGCTACTCTGAACTATTTCACTCAGCTTTAAGTAGATTCTTAACATTGATGTTAGTTTTTTAAAGCATCACTTAGGAGCTGCTACCCCGGAAAATCCAGAAATAGAGCTGCTTCGCCTAGAATTGGCAGAAATGAAGGAGAAATATGAAGCTGCTGTAGAAGAAAATAAAAAACTAAAAGCAAAGGTAAATTTTTTAAAGGAATTCTTATTAAAGACAATTTTGCCTCTTAATGATCATCTGATGAAATTCTTACTAAAGATCTGGGGATGTAGCTTAATGGTAAAGTATCTGCCTAGCATGCTCCAAGGCCCTGGATTCAGTCATTAGCACTGCAAAACCAAACCAAACCAAACCAAATCAAACAGCTAAAACCCAAAACCACCTAAAAGGGGCAGCAGGGGAAGGAGAAGCCTGCAAGCCTGAATCAAATACAGGGCAAACTGATCCCTCATCTAGGTTATCACAGGACTAAACAGAGTGTGGTCAAGAAGATGGTTTTAGCCGGGCGTGGTGGTGCACGCCTTTAATCCCAGCACTCGGGAGGCAGAGGTAGGAGGATCGCTGAGAGTTCGAGGCCACCTACATAGTTAATTCCAGGTCAGCTTGGACCAGAGTGAGATCCTACCTCGAAAAACCAAAAAAAAAAAAAAAAAAAAAAAAAAAGATGGTCTTAGGCCAGGTGTGGTGGCGCACGCCTTTAATCCCAGTACTTGGGAGGCAGAGGTAGGAGGATCATCGTGAGTTCAAGGCCACCTTGAGACTACATAGGGAATTCCAGGTCAGCCTGGGTGAGACCATACCTGGAAAAACCAAAGGAAAAAAGATGTTCTTGGGAACCTGCACCCACAAAAAGGTGTAGGTATTGGCTAATGCTGCTCTGAGTAAAGTTTTAGGATTCAAGGTCAGTTGAGGTCCACTTTGATGAAAGGCACCTCCTAGTATTGACCTGTTGCCCTGGGTTAACAAATCTACAGATGTAAAAAACATGTAATTTCTTTTCTTTTTCTTTTTTTTTTTTTTGAGGTGTAGGGTCTTGCTCTAGACCAAGCTGACCTGGAATTCACTATGTAGTCTCAGGGTGGCCTCAAACTCATGGCAATCCTACTACCTCTGCCTCTTGAGTGCTGAGATTAAAGGTGTGTGCCACTATGCCCGGCTGAAAAACATGCAATTTTATATAGTGTTAAATTTTTTAAAAAATCTTTGTTGAAATCCCTATGAGAATTCTTAGAGACTTCAGTGTTAAAGTCTGAAGTTTACCACATTCTGAACCAGAGTGCATGATGTTACTGTTCGTATTTCTGATGAAACGGTTTATCTCCTGAATAGCTCTGACATACAAAGCTTAAAGCACAGTGAGGCCTCCTAAGCTTTACAAGTCTGATAGCTGATTGGAAAAACCCACATTTTAGTGTCCTTGCAAGGAACTACAACATAAAAAAATGCATCGTAAGATGCTGTGATGTATACTTGCTAGTTAGCTAGCTCTCTGGCATTTATTGGATCACACATCTTACTTAAATTTGTGTGTGTGTGTGTGTGTGTGTGTGTGTGTGTACAAGGACTAAAGGAGAATGTCTGGTGTCTTCTGCTATTGCTTTTCCCATTGAGATAAAGAGTCACTGAGCCTGAAGTTATAGTTTTCCATTAGACAGGCTGACCAGTCTGGGCTCCGCCCTCTTAGTACTGGGGTTTACAAGCATGCCTGGCCACACCTGGCTTGTTTTCTTCTTTTCTTTTTAAATTGTTACTTGTTGATTTGCAAAGACAGAGAAAGAGTGAATGTGCCAGGACCTCTTACCACTGCAAATGAACTCCAGATGCATGCACCACTTTGTGCATCTGGTTTTATGTGGCTACTAGGGAATTGAGCCCAGGCTGTTAGGCTTTATAAGCAAGCACTTTTTTTTTTTTTTTTTTTGGTTTTTCAAGGTAGGGTTTTGCTTTAGCCCAGGTTAACCTGGAATTCACTATGTAGTCTTAGGGTGGCCTTGAACTCATGGCGATCCTCCTATCTCTGCCTTCCGAGTGCTGGGAGTAAAGGTGTGTGCCACCATGCTCGGCTCACAAGCAAGCACTTTTAACCACTGAGCCATTTCTCCAGCTAGATCAGCAATTGCTCTTCTATGCTGATTCATCTCCTCAGCCCCTGTAGTACTTTTTTTTTTTTTTTGAGGCAGGGTCTTACTCTAGCCCAGGCTGGCCTCAAACTCACAGTGATCCTCCTACCTCTGTTTCCAGAGTGCTGGGTTTAAAGGTTTGCACCACTACACCCTCTGTAGTCCTTTTAGTCACATGAGTTACTTTCTGTGGACTGGCCATACGAATATAAATTCTAACCTTTCCCTCTCCTTTTCAGTGAGAGGAAGGCAGTTCCTTATTATAAGACATGACATCTTTGGAAAGATACATATTATTGCACATCAAGCGTTTGGACAGTTCAGTCAAGAATTGATACTAAATTTCAGTTTCCCCACAGTATTAAAGATTTACACAAAGGCTTTAGTTGTATTGTATCTTATTACATCACTGAATGGTTTTTAAAGGACAGGAACAGAAACATTACTGATAACTAAAGTGAATATAACTTCTAAACTCTTTTTGCTTTGTTACTTTTTTTTTAAACCCAATTTAGAATAAAATTCACCTAAACTCCTCTGTCTTTGCCCCATAGCTTGCTCAGTATGAACCACCTCAGGAGGAGAAGCGTGCTGAATAAGATTCTTCTCAGTTGCAAGGACACTGAAAAATGGTTTTGTATGACTTGAATAGTTTGTACAGTATATAATCTTTTCTGAATAGATGCTCTAAGACTTTTAATATGTTAAACTCACCACACTTTAACTGTTATAAACACATATACTTAGAATCACCAATAAAAACTCAATATAACTTTCTTTGGGTCTTAAAGCAGGAGAATCCAAAGTTAATCTTGAAGAAACTCCAAATAGCCATAGAACTCATCACCTTCAAGGACATTCTATTTATTACCCCAAAAGGAATAATGGTACTGGTTGTATTTTAGCCTTGTTCAGTGTGGAGCTAATCCGTGGTTAGTTCAGGTTATAAACCTAGATAGGTACAAAGCTTCCTTTACAGAGAGCTGGAGAGATTTGTGTGATGGAAGATGCTTTTACGTGGTTCCCACAGATCTGCTCGTGTTGACACAATGCAGAACAAAGGACTCTTCTTTGCCACCACTTTGCCTTAGGTGACTGTGTGTGCCAGTCTGAACTCTGACACCACGCTATCCTCTATGCAATCATGCCCATCTGATAATGCTGCCTCGCTCTGCTGTGTGCTGTACTGTGTCCTTGCTGCTCATTTGTCTTTCTGTGTTGTGTGTTTTCAGTTTCCCTGGTGGTAATTTATGTAACTTTAAACAGGGTTGCACTCTTACCCCGCCTACTTACTTAGTTGCTTAGTTGAGCACAGAAAAAAGGTAATATAAGATTCTGGGTTCAAGCACAAGTTGGGATGGGAAGGGGATTGAGCTGTATAGTAGACAATTATATAATAAGTGCTTCCCCCCACCCTCCAATATCTTTCTAGCCTTGAATTCATTTTATCTTCCTATCCCTGTGAAGTAGGTAGGGCAAGAGTGACAGGAGGCTGGGTGCTGAACTTTTAGGCCAAAGGTTGACATACAAATTTGAAACTGTCGAACTTTGGGCATGTCAGTTAATGGCTCTGAGATTCACTTTCCTTATCTGTTAAGTGAGAACAGCTGTGCTGCCTACCTCACAGGGTTGTTGTGAGGGTTAAATGAGAAAATGTGTATGAAAGATTTGTAAATGGTAAAGCACTATATTCTTGTTTGTTAGTCCTTTTTTTTTCCCCCTTTTCTCTCTTGCTCTTTCTTTTTCTTTTTTTGAGATGGTCTCACATAGCCTAGGCTGGTATGTCCTTCTTGGTAGGTGGTCTGACTTCATATTTTGATCAGAGCACCCACCCAATGAAAGCTGTTTTAACCAGAAGAAGCACTGGCACCTTCTGGAAACTGACCAAAGCAATGACAAGGGCATTGTAATCAGTCACACTGACAGGACTGTGGCAATGGTCTGTGTGTCCTCCAGTCACAAGTTTACTTTTTGGATGGTGGCCAAATACTATTGGAAGAACTTTCACATGGGTAGATTTCTCTTTGACCGGTCTCAGTGCCTCTTGCATAGACTACACTGGGCTAAGTGCTGAGTATGATACAAAGCTGGGTATGAGACGTGTACATAATTACAAGGTGGGTGGCATGTGCTAAGAGTGTAAGGATAATAAAGCATGTCCTCATGAAGGTTCAGAAGAGGAAGGACTTGGCTCCCTTAAGCAGTTGGTATGGTGATCCTTTAATGGACACAAACAGGGACTTTTTATTTTTTTCCTGGCAGCCAATCATTTTTTCTTAATGGCACTGGCATTAATATTTTTGTCAGTTTAAGTCCATGACACTCTTTTAATGACTTTCCATGTATTAATAGTATTAATATTTATGTCCTTAGTTAAGTCCATGACTCTTATAATATCTTTTGGACACATGACAGCATATAGGTTGGAGAACTACTTTTAGTTGGAACTGGCCTGTCCAAACTGCTGACATTTCTACCAAGGGTTTGGATGAAGACTATGTAAGATCATGCTTAATGGAACAGAAAATGGAAGCCACCAGTTGATTTCCTGCTATGTATCAGTTGCCTTATCTATAAAATATAAATATCAGCTGTAATCCCAGCTCCGAGGAGGTGGAGGCAGGGGTTCAAGGTCACTCCCTACTGCTGGTGAGTTAGAGGCCAGTCTTAAACTTGTTACATAGCTGAGGCTGGCCATGTAACTCCTGACTATTTTTAACCTTGTCTCAAAAGCACAAGCCTTTAATCCTAACCAGCACCAAGAGGCTGAGTTAGGAGGATTGCTGTGCATTCGAAGCCAGCCTGGGCTACAGAGTGAGTTCCAGGCCAGTCTGGACTAGATTGAGACCTTGACTCATAAAAGAAAAAAACCAAATATTTGGGGGTAGTTTATGCCTATAATTCCAGCCCTGGGAAGATCACTGTGAGTTTAAGACCAGTCTAGGCTAGAGTGAAACCTTGCCTCAACAACAACAACAAAAAAACCCTCCAAAGAAAAAAGTATAATTTCACATCTTGCCTACCTCACTAAGTTATAAGGATCAAATTAAACAATGGATATAAAAATGTTAGGACTCTATACAGATTGTATGATAGAAATGGCAAATCTTTCAGTGCCACAGCATTGGAAATGCTAGTTGCTATATTGGAATAGCTTTTAACATGGAAATCGTAAGTACCTAAAGTGCTGGGCCTGAATGAAAGTGTTAAAATATCAAGATATACATAGGTTAAAAAATACAAAAGTTTAGACAGTAGGATTGTAGACAAAATACCAGTTCTGGTGATTATTAATGTAAATCCCATGGACACTTAAAAAATTCTACTCTAGAAAACAAGAAATATTGCCCAGGTGTGAAATAGTGAATACTTATCCTGAAGGCTATTTTGGTTTGTTATTGCTCTGTAGGTATCTGATAGTTGAAGGATATTAATCACTTGAATGCATTTAAAGAAAGAATTATTACTTGGGGGGTGAGGATGTGAAAAGGCTGAGCTGTTCAGGTCCTGTGGCAATTAAAGTTCAATGCTCAGTCATACCTCCACTATTTCTAGTATTCAGTGCTTGTGTGGCTAGCAGCTATCATACTGAACAGTACAGATAGAAAACATGTCTATTATTTTGTTCCATTTTAGACCTCAGGGCATATGACTGTTGGCTTGAATAAGAAATTTTTTTATTTTTTGGAGACAGGGTCTCAGCCCATGCTGACCTCAAGGTTGTGGAGGATGACATCTGAACTTCTGATCCTTCTGCCTCTACCTTCCCTGTGTTGGGATTACAAATATGCTTCACCACACCTGGTTTATTTGATAGGGTTTGGACCCAGGGCTTCATGCATGCTAACAACTTTGCCATATTTGCAGCCCTTTTGATAAAAATCTTAAAAAAAAAAAAAAACTTATCACACTCATGAATTCTGTAGATTGAAAATATTTGGGGAAAAAGTGTCTATACTCAACATGTACAGACTTTATTCTTGTCATTCAATACCGTCAGTATTGACAGGCGATACCGTTCTCAGATGAGGTTTCACTTTGTAGTTCAGGCTGGCCTGAAACTCACTATGTAGACTATACTGACCTCCAATTTGTGGCAGTCCTCCTGCCTCTACCTCTCCAGTGCTGGGATTATAAACATGTGCCACTGTGTCTGGCTTACATACCACTTTCATTTTATTAGGTATGTTTAGAATTGATATAATGCATATAGAAGGATGTGTATAGGTTTATATGCAAATATCACATTTTATATGAGATTTGCACATTTCTAAGCTATGGGATTGGGGTATCCTGGAAGCACCTATGGATGCTGAGGGTCGACTGTCAGTCAGATGGTGGAGAGGTTGGGCTAGAGGATCTCCAAGGGAATGTCGTGCCTTAAAACAGGTCCGTGGACAACCAGTCCCAGCTCTACATGAGCACACCCCCTCCAAGGCCAACTCAGTCTCTGGCTTTTAATGTGGCTCTGGTAGAGAGTTTACCTAGCATGCACCAAAGCCTTGGGTTCCATCCCAGAATGGTGACGGAGACCACCGTTTTTAGGGCTGTACTTTTAAGAATTTATCCGATTTCCAGTTCTAGGTACTGAAAAGTGAACGTTCCTTTACAACTTAAACATTCTAGTTTGGCGTGGTGGTGCACGCCTTTAATCCCAGCACTCAGGAGGCAGAGGTAGGAGGATCGCCATGAATTCGAGACCACCCTGAGACTATCTAGTGAATTCCGGGTTAGCCTGAGCTAGAGTGAGACCCTATCTCGGAAAACCAACCCCTCCCCCCAAAATATGTATCTTCAAGCATTTTGGTAACAAGAGCTTGCTTTCATTTCCATTCCTTTGGTTTCAAATCTGAAGGAAGTCCTAGAAGTTGCAACGATTGGGGGAATGGGAAGGAAAGGAAATTGAGTCCCGTTGAGTTTGAAGCGGCAGCAGTAACCAATCAGGAATCTGCTGGAGAAAAGGTATTCTAGCTTGGTTGTCTTTGCTGTCCAATCAGAGTACGGCTACTGCTAGAATAAGTTACCATACAAACCCAAGATTGCTTTGGTTATGGTCGAGGCCCTGCCCTCTGTCTGGCTAGCTCCTCCTCTTAAACCTTTGCACATCCCAGCCACATCCATCCATCTAGAGGTGGTCTGATGGTACTTCCTTTATAGACTTTGTCACCCAATTCCGGAGCGTATCATCTATGCCCATGGCTTTCCCACGCAAATCTAATAGCAAGGCTACTTACGCACAGGTCCAATCTCTCTTAACCTTCAAATAACTTGAGGGCAGGCAGAGTTCGAGTGAGTTTCAGTTTCGAGGCCTTTCCTAGGTACCCAGGACACCGAAGGCAACAATGAATACTGTCTGGACAAGTACAAAATTGCAGGACAATGAATTTCTTACCCCAGATGCCCAGAGAGCATCTCGCCGGCGAAACTCGGAGCCCGGATGCAGGCGCGGGGAAAGGGGAGTTGTACCACGCACGCCAGCAAGGACCGAGGTGCGTGCAGGCTGCGCTCAGGGCCGAGGCCCCGGAGCCCCGCAAGAGGCGCGGCCCGGCAGCACTCCTCGTGACTCCTCCCTCCCCCCTCGGCCGCTGCGAGTCAGGTGATTTCGGACACGTGATGAGCACCACCTACCCTGCTGTTCCGGAGTGGCGGCTCAGGCGGCCAATAAGAAGCCGGGGTCGTGGCCCGTGGCCTATCAGAGCCGGGCTTGGGGGCGGGTAGGACGGTGGGCTGGCTGCCGGGGGGCAGCGGCGGCGGCCTAGGGAGGCGGCGGCCTGGCCTGGCCTGGCCTGTCAGCGCGCGTGCAGCGGCGGTCCAGCACCATGTCCCTGCAGTACGGGGCGGAGGAGACGCCCCTGGCCGGCAGTTACGGCGCGGCAGATTCGTTCCCCAAGGACTTCGGCTACGGCGTGGAGGAGGAGGAGGAGGAGGCGGCGGCGGCGGGCGGTGGCGTCGGGCCGGGGGCCGGCGGTGGCTGTGGCCCGGGGGGCGCTGACAGCTCCAAGCCGAGGATTCTGCTCATGGGGCTGCGGCGCAGCGGCAAGTCCTCCATCCAGAAGGTGAGCGCGGCCCGCCGGCCTGGCCGTCGGCTCCCCGCGCGGGGGCTCAGGTGGCGGCCGCCGGGAACCGAGGCCCGGAGAGGGAGGGAGGGAGGCCGGGCGGCGGCCGCTCTGGCCCCGCCGGCCCCGCCGCGTCCCGAGCCACTTTCTCTGCCACTCCTGGCGTGTCCAGCCACGGGCGGGCCGCCGGGAGACCCCGGCCTCCGCCTCCACGCCGAGGTGCCCAAGGGAGGCTGGCAGGTGTCCCGGGCACCGCCCTAGACCTCCGCCCCCTGGGACTTGGACGAAACCGACGCGTTCTCCTCTCTTGTCCTCCCTTGGAAAGTCGGGGGACTCGACTTGGCGCCGCAGCTCACTTCCCATGGCCCGAGTTTGCAGGCATTCCCAGCTGAGTTCCTGGAGAGTGTTGTGACCAAGACACCGGACATTTAAACACTTCACTTACCAGCTGGGGACACTTGACTGTTCATTTATCGGGGATTGGGTCCCATGACCGCACTTAGAACTTGCGGCCTGGTAAGGGTAGTTACAGGTGATATTCTCCCTTCCTATAGGTGTGCGGCTATAAAGATCATTAGTGACTGTTTCGCGGGCAGACACATCCATTCGTTTTCATCTTGAATCTGTCAACGAATGGAGTAGTTTGAGCTTTTTATTTCTAGTAATGGGGAATAGAGGCAAGGTTGACCTTTTCCATTATCCCTCCTGACTGCGTACAGCTTCTAATAAAACTATCACAGACTACTGGTCCTTCCCCCTTTGCTCTGCCACCAAGGTCCTTGTGTTGTTTTGTAGAGGTGCTCTTTATAAAAAATAGTTTTCTTCTGAATTTGCTCTATGGTTGTTTTTACTTCTATACCAAGACTTGGGCTCTTTTCTTTTTCTGACTTTTGTTGTTTCTCCTTCAGTGCCCAGGCTCCTACAACAGGTCCTTGGTGTATGCCAGGCCATGTTCCCAAACACTGAGCCATGTTCCCATCCTTGGACTTGTGTACCTTTGTGAAGTAGTTTTTAGCAAATTAAATGTAGGTCTTCTCACTTGTTACTCACAAAGCCTTGGGACTTTTTTTTTTTTTTTCCCCTCTTCTACAAAGTTAACTGTGAGAGAAAGTTCGTTTTTTTTTTTTTTTTAATTTTGAGAATATTGGGTTATGATTATTTCTGCCTCTCCCTTGTGTTGTTACTGGAACCCAGATACCCTGGGCCAGTAAAGTGGTCTAGCGCCATCCTCAGTCCTGCTGTGTTTAAAATTTTTATTTTTTATTTTGAGAGAAAGAGAAGCAAAGACAGAAACAGACAGATAGAATGGGTGTGCCAGGGCAAACGAACTCCAGAAGCATGCACCACCTTGTGCATCTGGCTTATGTGGATTCTGGGGAATTGGACCTGGGTCCTTTGGCTTTGCAGGCAAGCACATTAACCGCTAAGCCATTTTTCCAGCCCCCCCCCCCTTTGGGGAGTAAGGTCTCATGTACCCCAGGCTGGCCTTGAACTTCTGATTCTCCTGGGATTGCAGGCTTCAGGTTTTATGTGGTGCTGGGGATCAAACCCAGGGTACTGTGCATGCTAAGCAAGCACTCCCCCGCCGAGTAAGATCCCTAGCTCCTTTATTAACAGTAGACTTTATTTTATCATTTCTCTCCTACTAGAGGCCTTCCTTCCTCTTTGGATATTTTCTTTCCACTCAGACTGAAAACTGAGTAGGATCTAGTCTGTTTCATTTTTTATTCCTCAGAGCTTGAGATAGGCATTTGCAGAATTTTTTCCAAATATTTCTATTTATTTGTAGGTAGGTGTGTAGGTGCACCAGGGTCTTTTGCTGTTGCAAAGAAACTCCAGGTGCATGTGCCTTTTTTTTTTTTTTTTAAAGAAAATATTTATTTGGCAGAGAGAAGCAGAATGACGGGGAGGAAGGAGAGAATAGACACTCCAGGACCTGTAGCCATTGCAAATGAACCCTTGATGCATGTGCCACCTTGTGCATGTGGCTTATGTGGGTACTGGGGAATCGAATCTGGGTCCTTAGGCTTCATAGGCAAGCAACTTAATCATTAAGCCATCTCTCCAGCCCCTGTATAATTTTAAAAAATATTTCATCCATTTACAAGGGGGGAGTGCAAATATATATATATATATATATATATATATATATATATGTATGTATGTATGTATGTATGTATGTATGTATGTAGAGGGGGGGAGGGAGGGGAGAGGGAGGGGGGAGAAAGAAGAATGGGAAGAATGGGTGCACCAGGGCCTCCAGCCACTGCAGATGAATTCCAGATGCATGCACCATCTTGTGCATCTGGCTTATGTGGATTCTGGGGACTTGAACCTGGGTCCTTAGATGTCACAGACAAGCACCTTAACCACTAAGCCATCTCTGCATCCCTGTAGAATTGTTTTTTTTGAGGTAAGGTTTTGCTCTAACCCAGGCTGTTTTACTATGTAGTCTCAGGGTAGCCTCCATCACACAGCAATCCTCTTACCTCTGCTTCCCAAGTGCTAGGATTAAAGGTGTTCACCACCATGCCCAGCTCCCTGTAGATTTAAAAAAAAATTTTATTTATTTATTAGGGGGGCAAATATATAGAGAAAGAGAAAATGGGTGCACCAGGGCCTATAAGCACTGCAAAGGAACTCCAGACATGTACCACCTTGTGCATCTGGCTTTATGTGGGTGCTGGGGCTATTCCTGGTCCTTAGGCTTTGCAGGGAATTGCCTTAACTGCTGAACCATTTCTCCAGCCCCATTTGCAGAATTTTTGAATAAACCAAAATGTCATAAACTTTAACAGACTTACGCACATGAAAATGGTGTACATAGAGACAGCTAACTATAGTAACTGCAGTTAAAATAACAAAAAATTTTCAGTTTCAAAATAGACTGAATGAACTTAATCTAGTGTCAGAAATACAGGATATCACCAACAGATTTAGCATCAAGTTTGAATTTCATGCATTTTTTTTCTAGAATAATTTTTTTAGTGCTTAGTCCAATGGAATTTTGTAAAATTATCTTTGTTTCTCTTAATAGGTGGTGTTTCATAAGATGTCACCCAACGAGACCTTGTTTTTGGAAAGTACCAACAAGATTTATAAAGATGACATTTCCAATAGCTCCTTTGTGAATTTCCAGATTTGGGATTTTCCTGGGCAAATGGACTTTTTTGACCCCACCTTTGATTACGAGATGATCTTCAGAGGAACAGGAGCGCTGATCTATGTCATTGACGCACAGGTAGTTAGGAATGATGATGTTCACTTGTCTTCCCTGTGGCAGAAAGATGTAGATGCGTTGGAAGCTTCTTTCTTGTAGATTTCCTTAGAGTACAAGAGAAGTTCCTGCAGGGGTTTTGGGAGCAGGCTTGTCATTGGGTAAATGCAGACTATCTGGTGCTTAAGAGATGTGTTTTACAACCTTGATTCCTAGTTAGAGCTGTTAATTGGGCTTTTCACTTTTATTGCTTAATAGTAGATACTGCTGTGCTTTATTAACTATTGCAATGGTAACTTCACTCACTGAAAAGATCCTATGCGTGCCTGCAAGATAAGGAAGAATATGACAACCGAGTCACTATACTTTTGAGTGAATAGTTTCCTGAATTGTTTGTCCAAATTGAATTTCGTCCAGTAAGATTTATTGAAGACCTGCCTTGGGACGAGCCAGCAGATGAATGGGATGAGGCCTGACCCTCCTGCTTACTCTTTGAAGTTAGGAATGCTTTCTGAGTGATGGGCTCTGTAGTAGGTGTTTTCTCATGCATGATCTAATTTATCTTCACAGTATTGTGAGGGTAGGCATTGTGATTCCAGTTTTATCAATAAATGAATTGAAGTCACAAGAGAGTTAGCAAGTTGCCTAAAGCACACACCTGATAAATGGCAGAGCTGGGATTACTTTAAAAGTTTTATTGGGAAGAAATGCCCATTTCTCCTTTCCCTGAATAGTACCAGAATTTAAAAAATACTAGTATTAACTTGGTATTTGAATTTTCTTTCTTAAGAAATTGAATGTAGAGGTTGTCAAAAAGTTAAAGCAAAACAAAAGAAAAAGAAATGGAAGAGTTATTAGTTATACATGAATATATTTGAATATTGATGAATAATCAGGATAATGTATTTTCTGTGATTGGGGAAAGAGGTGGTTTGAGCTTTCTTTAACTTGTTATTTGCCTTTTGTAAGATTTCTTTTTAAAAAACATATTTTGTTCTAACTTACAGGATGACTACATGGAGGCTTTAACGAGACTTCACATTACTGTTTCTAAAGCCTACAAAGTTAACCCAGACATGAATTTTGAGGTTTTTATTCACAAAGTTGATGGTCTATCTGATGATCACAAAATAGAAACACAGAGGGACATTCATCAAAGGGCCAATGATGACCTTGCAGATGCTGGGCTAGAAAAACTCCATCTTAGGTAACAACATGTGTGTTTGCTATGAGAGCCCTGACAAGAACAACATGTGTGTTTGCTATGAGAGCCCTGCAAATGTATTCCCATCTCTGTCATTACAAACACTGTAGCTTTCTGTGACTGGTGTGCTCTCTCCTAATTCTGTGACACTTTTGATCTCATCTTTGCTGACTTCCAACCTGTTTGGGGAGTCTGATACTATGGAGATGTTGCTTCCCCCTTTCTGCTTTTTCCTAATGTTTGACGTCATGTGAAGTGTTTCCATTGGTACTTTGCAAACTCATCTCCAGAGACTGGAATCAGGCTGCTTCCTCATGGCAGAAGTCTGCTTTGGGACTTCTTCCTTCTCAGTTTCATCACTTTTCTCCCTCAGGGCCTTAGTGTAAGAAATCCCTGTAATATTTGTTGTCAAAGTTGAGTTTGGGTGTTGCTTGTATGTCAGTTGGAAGAATCTTCTGCAAGGTTCTTCAGCAGGTTTTTCAACCGTTTGTATTGCTTGAAACCACTGTGCATTTCTCCCCCTAAGTTTGCTTAGTATTGCTGTAGCTTAAGGGACTACTGGTTTGTATTATAAATATCATCCAAAAGTTACACTAAAGAACACATGACTAATTTGGATTGATGATTGTTTATTTATATCCTAAAAATATACGAGGAGCATTTTTTTGGGGGGAGGGGGCTTCGAGGTAGGGTCTCACTCTAGCTCAGGCTGACCTGGAATTCACTATGTAGTCTCAGGGTGGCCTTGAACTCATGGTGATCCTCCTACCTCTGCCTCCCAAGTGCTGGGATTAAAGACATGCACCACCGCGCCCGGCATGAGGAGCATTTTTTTATTCCTTTTAATATTTCTTCATTTGAGAGAGAGAGAGAGAGAGAGAGAGAAAGAGGCAGATAGAGAGAATGAGTGCACCTGGGCCTCTAGCCACTGCAAACGAACTCCACACACATGCACCATATTGTGCATCTGGCTTTTGTGGGTCCTGGGGAATAGAACCTGGATCCTTAGGCTTTGCAGGCAAGCACCTTAACCATAGCTCCAGCCCCCATTATTGTATTTTTTGATGTTATAGGTGAAATGAGTATTTAAAAGACCCTAAGAAAATGTTCTCGATATAAACAGCTTAAAGGGGAAGCACAGGAGAGGAGGAGTGTAAGATTTCCTTTTTCCTTCCCTTACAGAGTCAAGCTGGCTGGCTTTTAAGTCATGCAGATACTAGCAAACCTTGTAGAATCATCTCATTGATTTCTAATTTGCCTGGCTTAAAATTTTAAAACAATTCTAGGTAATTCATACTTAAAAACATAAAGTTCTGAGCTGGGCATGGTGGCGCATGCCTTTAATCCCAGTACTCGAGCGGCGGAGGTAAGAGGATCACCATGAGTTTGAGGCCACCCTGAGACTACATAATGAATTCCAGGTCAGCCTGGACTAGAATGAAACCCTACCTTGAAAAACCAAAAATAAAAATAAAAATAAATAAATAAGTAAATAAATTCGATGTTTATAAGAGCTGGGCATGGTGGCACCACCTGTAATTCCAACACTTGGCAGGCAGAGGTAGAGGCAGGAGGATTGCTACAAGTTTGAGGCTAGCTGGGTTTACATGATTAAATTTTAAATTTTATTTTATTATTATTATTATTATTATTTTGGTTTTTCAAGGTAGGGTGTCACTCTGGCTCAGGCTGACCTGGAATTCACTATGTAGTCTCAGGGTGGCCTCGAACTCATGGTGATCCTCCTACCTCTGCCTCCCGAGTGCTGGGATTAAAAGCATGCGTCACCACGCCCGGCTTATTATTTTTTTTTATTGACAACTTCTATACTTACATACAAAAAACGCATGATATTTCCCTCCCCTCCCCTCTACATGGTTAATTTGAGGCCAGCCAAAGCTAGTGAGATCCTGAAACAAAAACAAAAATAAATGTTTGTACCAGAAAGTAAAAGTGCTACCCATAAGATTCCTCAGTATTATTACACTTGATCTTAGCCAAAAGGCCAAGAAGTGATTCAATATTATTGTTATTTGGTTTTGTGAGGTAGTGTCTCACTCTGGTCCAGGCTGACCTGGAATTAACTATGTAGTCTCAGGGTGGCCTCGAACTCACAGCAATCCTCCTACCTCTGCCTCCCGAGTGCTGGGATTAAAGGCGTGCGCCACCACGCCCGGCTATGTTTTTTTGTTTTTTTGAGGTAGGGTCTCACTGTAGCCCAGGCTGACCTGGAATTCACTGTGTAGTCTCAGGGTGGCTTTGATTGTCTTATCTCTGCCTCCCCAAGGGTTAGGATTAAAGGCATGTGCCACCACACCCAGCTTTTTTTGTGGTTTTTTAAGGTAGGGTTTTGCTCTAATCTAGGCTGACCTGGAATTCACCGTGTAGTCTCAGGGTAACCTCGAACTCACAGCAATCCTCTTACCAGTGCCTCCAGAGTTCTGGGATTAGAGGCGTGTGCCACAATGCTTAGCTTTATAGGAACTCGGTTTCTGATCTTGCACTGTGCCTTGCAGGTTTTCCCTTTCCCTGTCCTACAAACCCCAAAGGACCTACACCTTGCTAAAGTTTTTGCTTGAAGGAACTTTGAACTGTTCTTTCTTCCCTTGTGCTTGTGGAGTCATCTGACTTTACCTGCCCCAGTGCTCTGTCATCCAGAAGGGCCATTCTTGTGTGGCATTAGCTTCTTTGGTCATCCTGAAAGGACCTTTCAGTTATCTATAAAACGGTAAACACAGTTCTGACTTGGTAACATGCACATAAACTATATCATGGATATAATTAAATGATGAAAAATGTACTCTTTAGTTAAAAAGCAGGTAGAATTGTCCAGTTGTCCATAGTGTTTTGAATTTGTTCAAGGGCTTTCTCTCAAATTTGTGTCTTTTTAAATCTACATATGTGATTTTTTCCACTTTGCATCTGTTTAAGCCTCCAGACTACTTAGCT
Organism: Orientallactaga sibirica; assembly: GCA_036365145.1. Classification (NCBI taxonomy): domain Eukaryota; kingdom Metazoa; phylum Chordata; class Mammalia; order Rodentia; family Dipodidae; genus Orientallactaga; species Orientallactaga sibirica. The sequence continues at coordinate 29,517,457 of JAEOAD010000014.1, forward strand.
TTACTGGACCCCAGCTTCCATGCTCCTGTCAGTTACCTGAACTCTATTTTTTTTCTATTTATATTTATTTGAGAGAGAATAAGAGAGAGAAAGGGTGCACCAGGGCCTTCAGCTGCTGCAAATGAACTCCAGATGTGTGTGCCCCTTGTGCACATGTGTGACATGGCATGCTTATGTCACTGTGCATCTGGCTAATGTCGGACCTGGTGATTCTAAATATGAGTTCTTAGGCTTCGCAGGCAAGTGCTTTAATTGCTAAGCCATCTCTCCAGCCAAGTTAATTACCTGAATTTTAAGCCCCAGTTGTATGTATTTGTTCAGATGAGAGCAGGCAAGTTCTGCAGCCAGTATACTCAGTAGATCCTCATAAACATTGTGCAGAGCATCGGACTGGCATCTGAGCCAGATGACAAAGCCCCTTGCCTCATGTGGTTTACACTGATGGAAGACATAGCTCACAAGCACCTATAAGCAGATATGGGGCACTTTTAAGCACTTGTCCTTGCTATGAAGAAAAACAAATCAGGTCAAAGGGATGTGTGTACAGGATTAATGTTATATGTAGGCTGGTCAGAAAAACTTTGATGAAGTGACATTTTAGTAGAAATGTGAACTATATTCTTATTTGATAAATTGTCATATGTCTCAGCTGAGTGTGGTGGAGTAAGCCCATAATCCCAGCACTTGGGAGTTAGAGCAGGATCAGAAGTTCAATATCATTCTCAGCTATTTAGTTTGAAACCAGCCTGGGAAACACCACAACAACAAAGGAAAGTGCCAATCTCTAACTTTCTCACATATTTGAGTCTGGGTTTTTGTTTCAGTTTTAGGCTTAGAAAGACTGAGGGAGGATTCCTGTTGGTTTGAGGGTAGCCTGAGGCTACAGAGTGAGTTCCCAGTCAGCCTGGACTTGTTTGAGACACCCCCCCACCTTTTTTTATTTGTTTGTTTGTTTTTCGAGGTAGGGTCTTGCTTTAGCCTAGGCTGACCTGGAATTCATTATGTAATCTCAGGGTGGCCTCAAACTCACAGCAGTCTCCTACCTCTGCCTTCCAAGTGTTCTGATTAAAGGCATGCGCCACCGTGCCCGGCCTGTGTGAGACTCTTTGAAGGGTGGGAGGAATCTAGAGAGCAGGTTATAAGGCTTTCCTGGAAACTCCCTCAGTTATCCTCTGTGTAAATATAATAAAAGGAATGATTGCCAAAAGTCAGGGTGGAAATGGTCTTGCCATCACAAATGATGGGGTTAGCAGACAAGATAAGCTATATTTGAACTTACTGAAAGCAAATGTGAAGAAACTAGATTTTATGTATTATAGTTGTCACTGAACTTTAGCCATTTTATAAATTAATAACCCTATGTTGTATTTTTCAGCTTTTATTTGACTAGTATCTATGACCATTCAATATTTGAAGCCTTCAGTAAGGTGGTACAGAAACTCATTCCACAACTGCCAACCTTGGAAAACCTATTAAATATCTTTATATCAGTAAGTGAGCATTTTCATTCACATACTTTCTAATTCCACTTTCATTAAGTGTATTTGTGTTTTCAAAAATCTCTAAAACCTAGGACTGGAATTAGCTTAAAGACCAATACACAGTGTGTAAACTAATACCATCAAACATGGCTTGAATTATTTTCTGAAAAAAAATTTATTTTGAGGAAGAGGCTCACTGTAGCCTAGGCAGACCTGGAACCCAAATCTGTAGCCCAGGTTGGCCTCAAAACTCATGGAGATCCTCCTAACTCAGCCCAGTACTCGAGTTGTGGCTGTGTCCATGTCTGGCTCTCTGAATTCTTAGTACTTTCTTGTTTGTCTTGTAAGTTGTAAAAAAAAATCCCCATGCTTTATTTTAATTTTATTTCATTATTTTAAAGCTTATTTTTTTTATTTATGAGAGAGAGAAAGAGGGAGAATTGACAAGCCAGATCCTCTAGCCACTGCAAACAAACTCCAAACATGCGCCACCTGTGCATCTGGCTTACTTGGGTTCTGGGGAATGAACCTGGGTCCTTAGGCTTTGCAGAAAACACCTTAACCACTAAGCCATCTCTACAGTCTTGTATTTTTATTTTTTATTTTTGTTTTAGTTTTTTGAGGTAAGGTCTCACTCTAGCCCAGGCTGACCTGGAATTCACTCTGTAGTCTCAGGGTGGCCTTGAACTCACAGTGATCCTCCTAGCTCTGCCTCCCAAGTGCTGGGACTAAAGATGTGTACCACCACACCTGGCTTATTTTCATTTTATTTATTTTATTTTATCTAATTTAATTATTATTGTTATTATTTTTATTTTTATTTTTTGGTTTTTCAAGGTAAGGTCTCACTTTAGTCCAGGCTGACCTGGAATTCACTGTGTAGTCTCAGGCTGGCCTTGAACTCACAGCAGTCCTCCTACCTCTGCTATTAATATTTTTTGTTTTTGTTTTTCAAGGTAAGGTTTCACTCTAGCCCAGGCTGACCTGGATTTCACCATGTAGTCTCAGGGTGACCTTGAACTCACAGCAGTCCTCCTACCTCTGCTGGGATTAAAGGTGTGCACTGCCACACCTGGTTGAACTTTTGTTTTTGAGGTAGGGTTTCACTCTAGCCCAGGCTGACCAGGAATTCACTATGTAGTCTCAGGGTGGTGGTCTTGAAGTCAAGGCAATCCTCCTATATCTGCCTCTGCTGGCATTAAAGGTGTTTGTGCCACCATGCCCGGCTGAACTTTTTTTTTTCAAGGTAGGGTCTCGCTCTAGCCCAAGCTGACCTGGAATTCACTATGTAGTTTCAGTCTGGCCTTGAACTCACAGTTATCCTCCTACTTCAGACTTAAAGGCATGTGCTTCCACACCTGACCTTGGGATTCCAGCTTTACATGGTGTTAGAGATGGACCTAAGGTGTCATGTATGCTGGGCAAGCATTCTATCAACTGATTGATATCTTGCACCTCTTCTCATGCTTAATTATAAACATTTTCATGAGGTTTGGGATATATCTAAGTACTGGGGCACTTGTTTAGCCTGTGCAAGGTCCTGGGATCAATGCCAGCCCTGCAAAAAAAAAAAAAAAAAAAAAAAAAAGTAAAAGAATTCTTGCAGGGAGTGGTAATCCCAGCATGCAGGAAGCACAGGCAGATGGATTGAAAATTCAAGCTAGCCTGGGCTATTTACTGAGGCCCTGTCTCCTCCCTAAAAGTCTCACAACCAAGTATTATATATGTTTTGGTATTCAGTTGTATCATTAAAAATCACAACGACAAGCTGGTGAATTCCAGGTCAGCCTGAGGTAGAGTGAGACCCTACCTTGAAAAACCAAAAAAAAAAAAAAGCTTGCCTGGTGATGCACGCCTTTAATCCCAGCACTCAGGAGGCTGAGGTAGGATCACCATGAGTTCGAGGCCATCCTGAGACTACATAGTGAATTCCAGGTCAGCCTGGACCAGAGTGAGACCCTACCTCGAAAAACCAAAAAAAAAAAAAAAAAAAAAGACATTTTGGGCTGGAGAGTAGATGTCTGGCAGGCATTTGTCTAGCTTGTGCAACCTGGGTTTATTCCCCCAGAACCACCCAAATAAATAAATGCAAGACAAAACCATGGGAAAAATTACCTTACAAATTGACAGTGGTTTTCTGTAATTCAAGGTCTTTGATAAGTTGCAAATTGTGATTCTTAAAAGAAACTGAATCCTTCCCAATTTTGTTTTTCCAAGAATTCAGGTATTGAAAAAGCTTTTCTCTTTGATGTTGTCAGCAAAATCTACATTGCAACAGATAGTTCCCCTGTGGATATGCAATCTTACGAACTTTGCTGTGACATGATTGACGTAGTAATTGATGTGTCTTGTATATATGGGTAAGTCATTTACATATTTCTGTAAGATCTCAGGCAGGTGGAAAATGACCAGCAGTATTTGTTGAAGGCACTGGTTTCTGAGGTTTGGCACATTCTATGTAAAGTGGTATTGTTGACTATAGCGCTCTGACTTGGAGCATGAGCCTCTGCAAGCTGGCTGCTGGATCTTCAGAGGATAGCAGGGAACACCTGGAAAATGGCTAGTGCTGCATTTATCACTGGAAGTTTCAGAGATTTGGGGTAGTTTATACTATTTGCTCACTCCTGGGACTTAGCTAGATTAAAAAAAAACTAGATTAAATTATTTAATGATCTGTATAGGCAGGGATGGTGGCTTATACCTATAAGCCCAACACTTGAGAGGTAGAGGCAGGCGGATTAGAGGTTCAAGATCAGCCTTGGCTCAACATGATACCATTTCTCAAAAAATAAAAACAAGTGGGCTAGCAAGATGGCTCACTGGTCAGAGACACTTGCTTGCAAAGTCTGCCAGCCCATGCTCAGTTCCCAGCTGGACGTAAAGTGGTGCGTGTGTCTGGCATTTGCAGCTGCAGGAGACCCTGGCACACCCATACACATGTTCACATGCATGCATATGTAAAATTAAGAGAAAAATAAAGCCTCCAAAATGGTTTGCATAAATGCTAGTTCCTAATTTAAACTCAGATTTTGTAGAATGGGAGATTCTTAATCTTTCAGAGTATAAAAAAATGAACATTTTAGATTTTTAAAAAATATTTTTTAAAATATTATTAATTTATTTGAGAGAGAGAGAGAGAGAATATGGGTGTGCCAGGGCCTCTAGCCACTGCAAAAGAACTCCAGATGCATGTGTCACTTTGTGCATCTGGCTTACATGGGTCCTGGGAAATCAAACCTGGGTCCTTTGGCTTTGCAGGCACACGCCTTAACTGCTAAGCCATCTCTACAGCCCAATTTGTTTTTGTTTTTGTTTTTTGTTTGTTTTTTTGTTTTTTGAGGTAAGGTCTTGCTCTAGCCCAGGCTGACCTGGAATTCACTATGTAGTCTCAGGGTGGCCTTTAAGTCTTGATGATCCGCCTACCTTTGCCTCCCCAGTGCTGGAATTAAGGTGTTCCGCAACCATGCCTGGTTCTGATTTTTTTTTTCTTTTCTCCTAGGTAGGGTCTCAGTCTAGCCCACGCTGAGCTGGCACTCACTCTGTAGTCCCAGGTTGGCCTCAAACTCAATGGCAATCCTCCTACCTCTGCCTTCTGAGTGCTGGGATTAAAGGAGTGTGCCACCATGTCTGTCATAATTTTTTTTTTAACTTTTATTTATTTGAGACAGAGAAAGAGGCAGAAGGAGAGAATGGGCCTGCCAGGGCCTCCAGCCACTGCAAACGAACTCCAGGTGCATACGCTTCCTTGTGCATCTGGCTTATGTGGGTCCTGGAGAATCGAACCAGGGTCCTTCAGCTTTGCAGGCAAACACCTTAAGCACTAAGCCATCTCTCCAGCCCACATTTGGCATAATTTTAAACTTAAAAATTTTTTTAATTTATTTGTGAGACTGTTAAAGAGAATATTGACACATCAGGGCCTCTTGACTCTGTAAACAAACTCCAGATGCACCCCTTGTGCACCTGGCTTTTCATGGGTACTGGGGAACTGAACCGTCAGACTTGAAAATTTTTGAGCAAGTGCCTTTAACCACTGAGCCATCTCTCCAGCCCCCAATTTTTCCATCCTTCCCTCCCTCTTTTTCTCCTTCCTTCCTTCTTTCCTTCTTTCCTTCCTTCCTTCCTTCCTTCCTTCCTTCCTTCCTTCCTTCCTTCCTTCCCTCCTCCCCTCCCCCTCCCTCCCTCTCTTTTTCTTTTCTTTTTCTTTTCTTTTCTTTTCTTTTCTTTTCTTTTCTTTTCTTTTCTTTTCTTTTCTTTTCTTTTCTTTTCTCTCTCGAGATAGGGTCTCATGTATTTAAGACTGGCCTTGAACTTGCTATGTACCCAAGAATGAGTTACAGGCATGTGCCATCTTGCTTTGTCCATGTGGTGCCGGCACTCAGGGCCTCATCATGTATGCTAGGTAAGCATGCTGCCAACACCCCAGTCTATATTTTTAAAAATATTTTAAAATTATTTTATTTATTTATTTATTTATTTATTTATTTATTATTTATTTATTTGAGAGAGAGAGAGAGAGAGAGAGAATGGGCACACCAGGGCCTCTAGTCACTGCAAATGAACTCTAGACGCATGCGCCCCCTTGTGCATCTGGCTTACATGGATCATAGAGAGTAGAACTGGGATCCTTTGGCTTTGCAGGCAGGTGTCTTAACACTAAGCCATCTCTCCAGCCCCTTAAAAATATTTTTAAATTTTATTTTTATTTATTTATTTGAGAGAGAGAGACAGAATGGACACACCAGGGCCTCCAGCCACTGCAGATAAACTCCAGATGCATGTGCCACCTTGTGCATCTGGCTTATGTGGGTCCTGGGGAATTGAACCTGGTTTCTTTGGCTTTCCAGGCAAATGCCTTAACTGCTAAGCCATCTCTCCATCCCCACCCACAGTTTTAGTGTTAGAAGAACATATACTAATGTTAGAAGAACATTACAAAAAATATTTGTCTTATATATCCGTGTTTCTAAAACATGGACTCTTCCTGTGTGAAAATTCCCTAAATTTTATGTAGAAGTTTATAAAGTGTTGAAAACAAATGGTTTTGTAAAATAGACCAGAGGAAGAATAAAAAAATTACTGGCCAGTAACTATAGCCTCTGATAGCCATCATTTCTCTAATGTAGTAATGTTAGAATTCCCAAGGTGCTTTCAGCCTCTGCTTGCTTTCCAGTACCCATGTCCTCTGCTATCCCCTGCTTTCTTCTTGCTCTGTCTCCCTTATTTATGACTGTCTTCCTTCAATTGCCTCTGAATAGAATGCCTTATCCTTTCTTTACTGTTCCTGCCTTTCATTTTTTGGTCTTTTTTGTTGTTGTGTTTTGTTTTTTTTTGTTTTTGGAGGTAGGGTCTCATTCTTGCCTGGCTGACCTGGAATTCACTACGTGGTCTCAGGCTTTCAATCCCTGTAAGACCCACTTTGCAAGTGTCAGAACTTCATAATAGTAGACCATATTTCTTTTTATTATTATTTTAAAAATATTTTTAAATTTTTATTTATTTATTTGACAGAGAAAGGGGAGAGAGAATAGGCGCCCCAGGGCCTCCAGCCACTGCAAACGAACTCCAGATGTGTGTACCCACTTGTGCATCTGGCTAACGTGGGTCCTGGGGAATTGAACCTGGGTCCTTTGGCTTTGTAGGCAAATACCTTAACTGCTAATCCATTCCTCCAGTCTATTTCTTTCTTTTTTTTTTTTTAATTTATTTATTTGCAAGAAGACAGAAAGAGAGGGAGAGAATGGGTGGGCCAGTGCTTCTAGCCAATACAAACAAACTCCAGATGTATGCACCACTTTGTACATCTGGCTTTATGTGGGATCTGGGGAATTGAACTCAGGTTGGTAGGCTTTGCAGGCAAGTGCCTTAACCACTGAGCTCTCTCTCCAACCCCTATATTTCTTTTAGTTGTTGTTGTTTACTTATTTTAAAAATATTTTTGTTTATTTGTGAACAGGCAGAGAGGGAAGGAGGGAGAGAAGGAGGAAGAGGGAGAAAGAGTAGGAGCTTGCTAGGGCCTGTTGCCACTGCAGATGAACTCCAGATGCATGAGCCACTTTGTGCATCTGGCTTTACATGGGTACTGGGATATTGAACTCAGGCTGGCAGGCTTTGCAAGCAAAAACCTTTAACTACTGAGCCATCTTCCCAGTCCTGTTGTTTACTTTCTTGTTTGTTTTTAAGATAGTGTTGAACTCCAAGTGCTAGGATTACAAGCATGTGCCAGCTGTTGTGTGTGTATATATTTTTTTCTTTTTGCTAATATCCATTCATTTCATAATTTAGATCTTTCATTTGCAGGCTGTGTCAGTACAGATAATATGAGGGAAGATTTGAAGCCCAGTGTATCCCATGTAAGCACAAAGGTGTGAATGCATGCATGGGATACTGCTGGCCACAGACAGAGAAGTGCCTGTCATTGGGCATTTGGCATGAAGTTTATCTTGTGATACCCTCTATAAGCTTTTAACTTATAGTTTCAGCACTAACCAGGTTTTGCTACCTCTCAGTTGCTGCCCTTCAGGGTGTGCTTTTTCTAAATGTGGTTTCCCTTGGCTATGACCTTCCTGCTTCTGCCTTGGCAAATTTTTAAAAATATATGGAAAAGCTATTTATTTGTTTGTTTGTTTATTTATTTATTTATGTGAGTAAGTTAGTGAGACAGAGAATTGGTGACCAGAGCCTCCAGCCACTGCAATCGAACTCCAGCTGCATATTCCACCTTGTACATCTAGCTTACATGAGTTTTGCGGAGTTGAGACTGGGTCCTTAGGCTGTCCAGGCAAGCACCTTAACTTCTAAGCCATCTCTCCAGCCCTGCTTTGGCATATTTGCACTAAGATTCAGTTAAGCGTATTTGCTTTAAAGTCTTGAAAACTATCCAAACTGCTGGGTGTGATGGCACACTGGAGAGACTCAGGTAGGAAGCTGTGAGTTTGAGGTCATCCTGTACTACAGTGTGTGTTCCAGATTAGCCTGGGCTGCAGTGAGAGCCTGCAAACAAAAAAAGCCAAAACCAAACAAAACTAACCTAATCCAAACATATACACATAGCAAGTTTTGAGAAAAAAAAAGTTTTCAGATAGTTTTTTAAGGTCACTAGCATATTTTAATTCTTTTAAAAAATATTTTATTATTTATTTGAGAGAAAGAGGCAGATAGAGAATGGGTGTGCCAGGGCTTTCAGCTGCTACAAGTGAATTTTTTTAAATTATTTATTTATTTGAGAGAGAGAGAGAGGGAGGGAGGGAGAGAATGGGCACACTAAGGCCTCCAGCCACTGCAAATGAACTTCAGATGCATGCACCACCTTGTGCATCTGGTTTATGCAGGTCCTGGGGAATCAAACCTGGGTCCTTTAGCTTTGCAGACAAGTGCCTTAACTGCTAAGCCATCTCTCCAGCCCTACTTTAATTTTTGACTTTATTAATCATCACAGTGTGACTAATCTCCAGACATTGAATGGAAGGAAGCTTCCCTCCTTCCCTCCCTCCCACCTCAAGGCCTTGCACATGCTAGGGAAGGCAGTACTGTATGACTGGGCTAGATCCCCAGCCAACAGTGTACCTTTCTCAAGTTCTTTCTCATGTTCATGTGTAAGTCAAGGTCATGTGCTAGCTCAACATTAATAGCTTTGCAGGTGCTTACAGCTGCTGGCTGTGGGTACATGGAGCTTATAGAGGCTCATTGTTGTGGTGTCTGTACTGGCCTGTTGTCAGTCTATGCCTGTTCTCTTTCCATGGGGCACACAGGATCTGTTGACATTGAACTATAAGCTGAGAACATGTAGCCCTTAGAACTACCTCTTTTCCAATCAAATGGAGCAGTGTGTGTGTGTGTGTGTGTGTGTGTGTGTGTGTGTGTGTGCGCGCGCGCGCGCGTGCGTGCGTGCTCTTAAAAGTAAACACCACTTATTTTTCTACCCAAATGAACTTTATAGTAGTTAGGAGTAAAACTGGAAACTGCATGGAATTGAGTTTAAAACTTTGTGGGGAGGGGGTGTTGAAGTAGGGTCTCGCTTCTAGCTTAGGCTGACCTGGAAGTCATTATGTAGTCTTCGGGTGGTCTTGAACTCACAGTGATCCTCCTCCCTCTGCCTCCAGAGTGCTGGGATTAAAGGACGCATCACCACACCTGGCCTAAGTTAGGAACTCTAGTTAGGAACTCTTATGTTTAAGTACTGGCTTTGTTAGGACATCACTTTAATCCCTTCTTCTCTCCCTCCCTCCCTTTCTTCTTTTTTGGTGTTTTTCTTTTTTTTTTTTTTTTTTTTTTTTTTGTTTTCTTTTTTGAAGTGGATCTCCCTCTAGCTCAAACAGACCTGGAATTCACTATGTAGTCTCAGGGTGGCCTCAAACTCATGCAGTTCTCCTACCTCTGCCTCCTAAGTGCTGGAATTAAAGGTATGGGCCATTGTGCCCGGGCAACTTTAGACTTTTACTAAGCAAGTACGTTAGAAAAGACTCGTCAGAGATCATCTATTTTAAAAGTTGTTGATTTTCATATAATTCCTACTGGTTTCTAGCTAGGACTGTTTTTGTGTGTCTTAAGAATTGTCTTGCTTTTGTGAGGAAACAAAAATAATTTCTGAGGCAAAGTGTTACTGGCCTGGCATGTAGACTATGTCCAGTAGCTGGCTGAGGTGTAGCAGGTCCAGGGATCATGTGGTCTGTGGGAAGTAGAGAGAGAAGACCCTCAGCTAAAAGAGGACAGTCTAGAGAAGCAAGGAGCTCTGTCTGGCATGATGTTGGAAATGTCATTGGTTCTGATCTACATGTGTTTTCTTTCACCTTTTTCTCTAAGTGCCTGATATGCCTGATACAGTAGTGATGGGTGAATGTATTGAGCTTTTTGTTGTTATTAACATGAATCCCTGAGATTCTGTTTGGGAACACTATACCTGCGTGGCAACTCTGTTCCAGAATATCTAAGTCATGGTCTTTCTCAGAAGACATTTGGGAGGCTAGGTGGAAAGACTTGTTCTTCTGCAAATTAAATGTGACACAATGCCCAGTTGGGAAACTTGTAATGAATAGTACTTTTTTTTTTTTTTTTTTTAATAAACAGGTTAAAGGAAGATGGAAGTGGAAGTGCTTATGACAAAGAGTCTATGGCAATTATCAAGCTGAACAATACAACTGTCCTGTATTTAAAAGAAGTGACTAAATTTTTGGCACTGGTTTGCATTCTTAGGGAAGAGAGCTTTGAACGAAAAGGTAATGTGATTTTAAAAAGCTGCTTGTATTTATAACAATAGTTATTATTGTTTTATTTATTTAATTATTTTTGAGGTAGGGTTTCACTCTAGCTCAGGCTGACCTGGAATTCGCTATGTAGTCTCAGGGTGGCCTTGAACTCATGCCGATCCTTCTACCTTGGCCTCCTAAGTGCTGGGATTAAAGGCGTGTGCCACCACACTGGGCTTGCTTTATTTTTTGAGACCGGTTTCACACTGTAGCCAATACTGGCCTCAATCTCATGGAGAACCTTTTGCCTCAGCCTTCTGAGTTCTGGGATGGCAGGTGGTTTTTAGTTATCATTTCTCAGGTTCTTGAAGTGAATAATAGTGTGTTGTTAGATAAATGATTACTTTTTATTAATATCTAATACATGTATAATATGTTGAACATATTTTGGCAAATGATAGCTCAAAAAAATGAACTTTGCACTTTCCATTCTGTATGATTTTTCTCCTTTGTTCAATCTTTCATTTTAAATCTTTTTTATATATTTTATTTTTATTTATTTATTTGACAGAGAAAGAGGGAGAGAGAGAGAGAGAGAATGGGTGTGCCAGGGCCTCTAGCCACTGCAAATGAACTCCAGATGCATGTGCCCCCTTATGCATCTGGCCAATGTGGGTCCTGGGGAATTGAATTGAGGTCCTTTGGCTTTTCAGGCAAACGCCTTAATTATTAAGCCATCTCTCCAACCCTTGTTTTAATATTTTATTTATTTGAGAGGGAGGGAGGGAGGGAGGGAGGGAGAAAGGGGGGCGCACCAGGGCCTTTAGCTACTGCAAACGAACTCCAGATGCATGCGCCACCCACCTTGCGCATCTGGCTTACGTGGGTACTGGGGAATTGAACCTGGGTCCTTAGGCTTCATAGGTAAGCACCTTAACCACTAAGCCATCTCTCCAGCCCCAGTCTATTTTAAGGTGGTTGAATTGACAAAGTTTGTCTAAAAGCCCCTCCCCACCCCTTGTGTGGTGCTGGGGATGTAACCCAGGGCCCTGCAAATGTTAAGTTGATGCTTTTCCATTGAGCTGTGTTTTCAGCCCAGTAGTAGTTCTTGGTAGATTTTTTTGTCTTTTGAGAAAAGGTCTTTAGGGATGGAGAGGTGGCTTACTGGTTAAGGCATTTGCCTGCAAAGCGAAAGGACCCAGGTTCAGTTTCCCCAGACCCCCACGTAAGCCAGATGCATAAGGGGCACATGTGTCTGGAGTTTGTTTGCAATGGCTAGAGGCCCTGGTGTGCCCATTGTCTCTCTCTCTCTTTTCTATATCTCTCTGCTTGCAAATAAATAAATAAAATTTATAAAAAGAAAAGAACATGTCTTCTATTATTATTATTATTTTTGGTTTTTCTAGGTCTCACTCTAGCCCGGGCTGACTTGGAATTTAGTATGTAGTCTCAGGGTGACCTCGAACTCACAGCAATCCTACCTCTGCCTCCTGAATGCTGGGATTAAAGGCACACGCCACCATGCCCGGCTGCTCTGTGTTCTCACTGCAGCTCCTTACGGTTTTCTTTACTCCCACTCCTGTTATTGCTCACTTAAATCTTGTCAGTTTACCCAGACTTCTGCCTCATCCCTGAAGCTTTCATTGACAACTTTGCCCTGCACTTGTCTTTCCCTTCTTTGGACTCCTTTCACATTTGTGCTCAATTGACACCAGATTGTCTTGATTTGTTTCTGGTGTGTTGGCTTTAAGCCCTAGCTCCCATATCCTTGAAGGTGTGGACCATGTCTGCTGCTTATTTTAACACATTGTATCCTCTGTCATGCTGTTCAATAAGTGTTTCATGATTTTGATCAAATCAAATATAAATTATTGACAGATCACACTGTGTTCTGGCAGGCCATGCTGAATGTGAATTGAGCGATTTGAAACTTTGATGCCCAAATGTTAGTTGCACATTTGTTTTGTACACAAGTGGTTACTGTAATAGTGGAGATATATGATATCCATGTGGTTCTTACCAATGAAGAGCTTGCTATCTAGTTGGTAGTTTAAGAATTTCAAGCAGTGGGACCATATCTAACTCCAGAGGCTGGGAGATGTGCTGAGCACCAGTGTGCTTATTCAAAATGAAGAGTGTCATGTGGAAGCCCAGTTCCTGAAACAGACTAGAGCGGAAGTGACCTTCTGAAGTTAGGATGCAGCAGCCTGGAGCTCTGCCTCATGGGTCTCTCTGGCACTCTACAGCCAAGCACTTTTCCATGCTATTCCTGTCTGGTTCCAGATCCTTGATTCACATCCTCATCATTTGCCTATCAGCATGTACCACCACAACCAACAGGTTCCAGACCTTCATTGACTGCCCTAGAGACTTATAAAGCGAACCACTTGTGAGCAAGTGTTTTTTTAAAATATTTTATTTTTGTTTATTTATTTATTTGACAGAGAAAGAGAGGGGGAGAGAGAGAGAGAGAAAATGGGTGCACCAGGGCCTCCAGCTACTGCAAATGAACTCCAGACACATGCACCCCCTTGTGCATCTGGCTAATGTGGGTCCTGGGAAATTGAACCTGGGTCCTTTGGCTTTTCAGGCAAATGCCTTAACCGCTAAGCCATCCCTCCAGCCCCCCAAAAGTGGTTTTATCTTGACTTGATTTCATTAGAAATTCTGCTTAACACATTTACTTTGTTTTTGTTTTTCTCGAGGTAAGGTCTCACTCTAACCTAGGCAGACCTGGAACTCACTCTGTTGTCCCAGGCTGGCCTCGAACTCACATTGATCCTCTTACTTCTGCCTCCCAAGTGCTGGGATTAAAGGTGTGTGCCAGCATGCCCAGCACATTTACTTTTTAATGCTTTCATTGGGTGAATTGTCCTCCCTGTCCACTTCTAGGCCCTAGTGTAGCCAGAGTAATGGTTTGTTATGTAATTTATTGAGTTTGCATGTCACCCTTGCTCAGGGGTCACATTCATCTTCTCTGTATCATTCTAATTTTAGTATATGCACTGCCAAAGCAAGCACTGTCATGTTTGTAAATTGCAGAATTCCTTAACTGGTACCTGTGTTTTTCTGTTACCAGATACTTTCTAGTGGGTAGTTTCATAGTTGACATTCAGTAGATGGGACCTTCTTTTTCTCTCTTGCAGGTTTGATAGACTACAACTTCCACTGTTTCCGAAAAGCTATCCATGAGGTTTTTGAAGTGGGTGTGACCTCTCATAGGAGCTGCAGTCATCAGAGCAGTGCCCCGAGCCTGAAATCGTTGGCACACAATGGCACACCACGGAATGCCATCTAGTCTGAATCTCAGTGGTCAAGGCTTAGTCAGCTTGCTCCTCACTCCAGGGTCAGATGCCACATGGTACAGGACATGGGAGCTGTTGCTGTGGGCGTCTGGTGCCTGTCCCACTAGAGACGAGGGGTAGAATTTCATTTGGATGAAAACCCCTTCACCGGGTGGTGTACAACTGCAACTATTTCTCTAAAAAAAAAAAAAAAAAAAACCACAAAAAACGGCGCAAATGAATTCTAGAGACTTCAGAACTCAGTTTGTCTTTCTCTTTTGGGTCTTACTTTAACCATTTGGAAAATTTTGGACTTAGAGATAACATGAGTTATCCATTCTTACCAGGGAATATTGCTGTCAGTTCCAGCCTAAAATAATAGAAAAACAACTGAACTTTTATATACTCCCCATAGGCTTTCATTTGAGTAGTCTCTAAAAACCTTGCTTTGCTTACGTTCTAACACTGCCTGTCAGATCTCAGTTTTGGATGTTGTACCTCTTAAGACCTTCCACATTCGCTTGCTAACTCAGAAGACACATTGTCTGAGTGTAGCTAAGGATGTTCCTGGGTCTGCTGTGAAGAAATGGGAGTTGGGTACCGCTTCGGGTGGTGAGTGGGGCCCCGCTGGGGCTGTGCTCACCCCCTTGGAAGTGCTGAGCAAACTTGGAAACAGGAGAAGCTCTGCACCTGTGTGTCAGCACCGGCACCGATGGACGCTGGACGCGTTCTTTCCCGCATCTGATCGTGATCGTGCACCACGGAACAAAGGGAATGTCAGACGCTTTTCCTCATAGTCCCCTTGGGGGAGAAACTCATTATGTCACTGAAATATTTATCCCATTTTTCTTTAACCTGATATCAGCTCTACATACTTTTTATTCTAAGTTATCTAGATTCTTATAAGAATTGCTGTTTTTTGTTTTTTTCTTTCCACAAATGACCCTGAGGCACTGGTGGGCTATCCACTGGGGGGTGGGAAAGAGCATGTAGTGCCACATGTGTGTTTTTACTTACTCTGTATCCAGTATTGTGACACCAAGTGTCACCTGTGGTACTCCCCTTTGCCTGGGATATGAATTCTTAATTGTTTTGCTCATAGTTGAGCCTTCCCATTGATTTGAACTCACACATTGTTTTATTCCACATGCCCAGTACTCATGTATTCCAAAGCCACTGGGCAGCTTGAGTACATAAGTGCCACTGTTCAATGACATCGAAATTCAGGTCTGTAAACCTAACAGTGTGACTTGGAGTGCTTCCTGCAGATGATTCTGACTGTTGAGTATTTACATGGACCATGGTGATATCCAAAAGAAAAAATGCTTTTATATTTATAGACTATTTCATTGAACTATATATAAAATGGGTATCAATAAATGTATTTACTCCAAGTTCAGTTTTGCTAATTACCTCTGATATGAGGGCACATAGTGATGAGCAGCAAGCCTACTCTCCTCCCCCATTTCCTGTTCTCTCACTGCCTTTTATGGTTAATATTCCTTCTGTTTCAGTACTTCAAGTTCTTTCCTGATGTGAAAATTCTGTAGCCTTGTGTGCATTTTCCCTGGTCCATTTCTGCTATAGCGCAGTGGGTTAGTAGGCCCAGGTGGAGATATGTTTGGGTTATGTGTTTTATGTCAACAAAACTCAAGGCCTGACATGACTGATGCATTGCATCTAAGCTAAGCATCGAGGAGACTGGAAACATAGTGCTATGGCTTTTTATTAGTTTTAATTTAATTTAATTTATTTAGGTTTTTGTTTTTTTGAGGTAGAGTCTTGCTTCTAGCCCAGACTGACCTGAAATTCAGTAGTCCAGGGTGGTCTTGCACTCATGAGGATCCTCCTACCTCTGCCTCCCAACTTCTGGAATTAAAGGCATGCACCACCACGTCCAGCTAGTTTTTATTTTATTTTATATTTTGTTCTTACTCATTTATTTGAAAGAGAAGAAGGGAGAGAGAGAGGAGAATGGGCACGCCAGGGCCTTTAGCCAATGCAAGCAAACTCCAGATGCATGAGCCTCCTTGTGCATCTGGCTAACGTGGATCCTGGGGAATTGAATATGGGTCCTTTGGCTTTGCAGGCAAATGCCTTAACCGCTAAGCCATCCACCCAAGCCTTTATTTTATTTCCATATCAATAAAAAAACCTTTTTTTTTTGAGGCAGTGTCTTACTCTAGCTCAGGCTGACCTGGAATTCACTATGTAGTCTCAGGGTGGCCTCAAACTCATGATGATCCTCCTACCTCTGCCTCCCAAGTACGGGAATTAAAGGTATGAGTCACCATGTCTGGCTTAATATTTTTTTATTTGAAAGAGGGAGGCAGAAAAAGAATGGGCATGCTAGGTCCTCTAGCTACTGCAAACAAACTTGACACGTGCTACTTTGTGCATCTGGCTTACATGAATCCTGGAGAATAGAACCCGGGTCCTTTGGCTTTGCAGGCAAGCACCTTAACTGCTAAGCCATCTCTCCAGCCCCAGTTTTTAGTTTTGAGGGTTTTTTGTTCTTTTTATTTATTTATTTATTTTTTGAAGCAAGGTTTCACTCTAGCCCAGGGTGGCCTGGAACTTTCCCTGAAGTCTAGGATGACCTCAGACTCTCAGTCATCCTCCTACCTCATGCTCCAAAGTGCTGGGATTAAAGGTGTGTGCCTCCATGCCCAGTTTTTTTATTTTTGAGGCTCGATCTCACTCTAGCCCAGACTTACCTGGAACTCACTATAGTTCAGGCTGGCTTTGAACTCATGGCGATCCTCCTCCCTCAGCCCCTGAGTTCAGGGATTATAGGTATGAGCCACTGCACCGGGCTCCATGATCCCATGTTTTTAACAGACCTTTAAATGTTAACATCAGTGTTTATGTAAACACAATGTAGTTGTGTCTAAGCTGATTGGAGAAAAGCATTATTTATTGATGGAGGAGATAGAGTTTAAATGATGTTTAAAGGCTGAAGATACAGCTCCACAGTCAAGTGTGCATTCATTCTCTCTCTCTCTCTCTCTCTCTCTCTACCTATAACTGCAGTCCCACAAATGGGAGCAGAGACCAAGGAATCGCCTGGGCTTGAGGCTTGCAGAAACAACAGCAAACTGTGTTGTAAGACTCTGGCTCAAAATGAGAAGGGGCAGATGAGAGGGGCACCACTGGCAAGCTTCCCCCACCCTGCTGCAGTGGATATGGGGGTGCTGCAAGGGCCCATACACTTGGAGATACTACACACACACCACATTACACACAATCAAAAACAAAAGCTTAACTTCCTGTTAGAAATTTTCAAACTCAGAGCTGGAGAGATGGCTCATGGTTAAAGGTGCTTGCTTGAAAAGCCTACCTGCCTGGGTTCAATTCCCCAGCCACCTATATAAGACTAGATAGGTGGGTATTTGCAGCTGCAAGAGACCTTGGCATGTGCATGAACACATGCCCCCAAAAAAAAAAAAAAATTAGAAAAATTTTAACCTTAAATGAAAATCACAGAAGCACTTTGAAAACCTGTTCGAATACTGTCTTATTTTTCACATGAAAACTGAGGACCAGAGGGGTAAAGAGCCTTGCTGAGAGTTACAGAATGATATTAAACGTCAAACTCCAAGCCAGAATAAGGCCGAGAGGCCCAGTTAAATCACAAATGGCCAAACATCATCCATGTGGTGGCTGCAGAATGCAGCATACACTCCAGGCCCAGCAGCTCTGCTCTCTGCTTTCACCTGCCTTGGGGCCCCCATGGGTGAAGTGGGAATAGTTAAGATTCCTGTTGCACTGCTGGCGTGCTGGCAAGCACCTGTAGTCCAGGAACTTCAGAGGCTGTGGCAGGAGGACCATTTGAGCCCAGGAGTTTCCAAAGCCAACCTGAACAACTGTGAGACTTTTTAGTGATTTTTTTCTTTTTAAAACCAAACATGGTGGCTTAGGCCTGTAATGCCAGACTCACTCCAGAGAGCAGGAAGATCTCTGAGTTGGAGGCAGCCTGGGTTACAGAGTGAGACCCTATCAATACATTACTTAGAGGCTCAAGGTTTTCTTTCTTTTTTTTCTTTGCATTTTTTCAAATTGTATGTATTTTTATTTATTTTTATATTTTATTTGTTTATTTGAGAGAGAGAGAGGCAGATAGAATGGGTGCAAACAAACTCCAGATGCCTGTTCCATCCTATGCATCTGGCTTACTTGGGTATTGAGGAATTGAACCTGGGTCCTAAGGCTTTGCAGGTAAGCGCCTTAAGTGCTAAGCCATCTCTCTGGCCTGAATTTCTTTTCCTTTTCCTTTTCCCTCTTCTCTTCTTTCAAGGTAGAGTCTGACTCTAGCCCAGGCTGACCTGGAATTCACAATGTTGTCTCAGGGTGGCCTTGAACTCATGGCGATCCTCCTACTTCCCCAGCCCTACTTTCTCTCTCTCTTATGACTGAACAAAATTATAAACTCAGGGCAGATTAAGGTGAAAAAAGTGAAAACTGGTGAGATAGAATTCAACTGAATGCGGAAAGGCATCTCTGTAGGAGAAAGGAAGCAGAAACTATCGAGTGGACCTGAGATGCCCAGATTCCTCAGAGTGAGCCTAAGTCCTTTCCAGTAAGTGGTTGGGCCATGTGACACGGTCTCACACACGTACATAGATGCACACAGATGGCGCAGCCACTGTGAGTTGTGTTCATTCACCTTCCACACGTCAGCTCTGTGCTTGTATAGAGAAACATGACAGAAAAACGAAAATGATTTATAAACTTTCTGGGAAAAGCATTGTGCATGGTTTTTGAGGGCCACTAGGGTTCTGTATTTGGCCTTATTTTGTACAAATGCTAAAAAAAACTTCCAGTAATTCAAAAGAAATGATTAGTGTGTCTAAGCTGATTGGAGAAAAGCATTATTTATTGATGGAGGAGATAGAGTTTAAATGATGTTTAAAGGCTGAAGATACAGCTCCACAGTCAAGTGTGCATTCTCTCTCTCTCTCTCTACCTATAACTGCAGTCCCACAAATGGGAGCAGAGACCAAGGAATCGCCTGGGCTTGAGGCTTGCAGAAACAACAGCAAACTGTGTTGTAAGACTCTGGCTCAAAATGAGAAGGGGCAGATGAGAGGGGCACCACTGGCAAGCTTCCCCCACCCTGCTGCAGTGGATATGGGGGTGCTGCAAGGGCCCATACACTTGGAGATACTACACACACACCACATTACACACAATCAAAAACAAAAGCTTAACTTCCTGTTAGAAATTTTCAAACTCAGAGCTGGAGAGATGGCTCATGGTTAAAGGTGCTTGCTTGAAAAGCCTACCTGCCTGGGTTCAATTCCCCAGCCACCTATATAAGACTAGATAGGTGGGTATTTGCAGCTGCAAGAGACCTTGGCATGTGCATGAACACATGCCACCCCCCAAAAAAAAAATTAGAAAAATTTTAACCTTAAATGAAAATCACAGAAGCACTTTGAAAACCTGTTCGAATACTGTCTTATTTTTCACATGAAAACTGAGAACCAGAGGGGTAAAGAGCCTTGCTGAGAGTTACAGAATGATATTAAACGTCAAACTTCCAAGCCAGAATAAGGCCGAGAGGCCCAGTTAAATCACAAATGGCCAAACATCATCCATGTGGTGGCTGCAGAATGCAGCATACACTCCAGGCCCAGCAGCTCTGCTCTCTGCTTTCACCTGCCTTGGGGCCCCCATGGGTGAAGTGGGAATAGTTAAGATTCCTGTTGCACTGCTGGCGTGCTGGCAAGCACCTGTAGTCCAGGAACTTCAGAGGCTGTGGCAGGAGGACCATTTGAGCCCAGGAGTTTCCAAAGCCAACCTGAACAACTGTGAGACTTTTTAGTGATTTTTTTCTTTTTAAAACCAAACATGGTGGCTTAGGCCTGTAATGCCAGACTCACTCCAGAGAGCAGGAAGATCTCTGAGTTGGAGGCAGCCTGGGTTACAGAGTGAGACCCTATCAATACATTACTTAGAGGCTCAAGGTTTTCTTTCTTTTTTTTTTCTTTGCATTTTTTTCAAATTGTATGTATTTTTATTTATTTTTATATTTTATTTGTTTATTTGAGAGAGAGAGAGGCAGATAGAATGGGTGCAAACAAACTCCAGATGCCTGTTCCATCCTATGCATCTGGCTTACTTGGGTATTGAGGAATTGAACCTGGGTCCTAAGGCTTTGCAGGTAAGCACCTTAAGTGCTAAGCCATCTCTCTGGCCTGAATTTCTTTTCCTTTTCCCTCTTCTCTTCTTTCAAGGTAGAGTCTGACTCTAGCCCAGGCTGACCTGGAATTCACAATGTTGTCTCAGGGTGGCCTTGAACTCATGGCGATCCTCCTACTTCCCCAGCCCTACTTTCTCTCTCTCTTATGACTGAACAAAATTATAAACTCAGGGCAGATTAAGGTGAAAAAAGTGAAAACTGGTGAGATAGAATTCAACTGAATGCGGAAAGGCATCTCTGTAGGAGAAAGGAAACAGAAACTATCGAGTGGACCTGAGATGCCCAGATTCCTCAGAGTGAGCCTAAGTCCTTTCCAGTAAGTGGTTGGGCCATGTCACACGGTCTCACACACGTACATAGATGCACACAGATGGCGCAGCCACTGTGAGTTGTGTTCATTCACCTTCCACATGTCAGCTCTGTGCTTGTATAGAGAAACATGACAGAAAAACGAAAATGATTTATAAACTTTCTGGGAAAAGCATTGTGCATGGTTTTTGAGGGCCACTAGGGTTCTGTATTTGGCCTTATTTTGTACAAATGCTAAAAAAAACTTCCAGTAATTCAAAAGAAATGATTAGTGACTGTAATTGTTTTCCATCTTAGTAAAGAAACTTCAAAGTTTAACGGGGTGCTGGGTCCAGGAAAGTCCTTGAACCCCAAACCCTAGGTTTGTTTCTAATTTTTTAAAAGATTTTATTTTTATTTATTTATTAGATACAGAAGGAAAGAGAGAGAGGGAGAGAGAGAATGGGTGCGCCAGGGCCTCCAGCCGTTTCAAACAAACTCCAGATGCATGCGCCCCCTTGTGCATCTGGCTTAGGTGGGTACTGGAGAATCGAACCGGGGTCCTTAGGCTTTGCAGGCAAGCACCTTAACTGCTAAGCCATCTCTCCAGTTCTCTTGTTTCTAATTTTTTTCTTTTTGGTTTTGCAAGGTAGGGTCTTACTCTGGTCCAGGCTGACCTGGAATTAACTATGTAGTCTCAGGGTGGCCTCAAACTCTCGGTGATCCTCCTACCTCTGCCTCCCAAGTGCTGGGATTAAAGGCGTGCACCACCATGCCTGGCTTTGTTTCTAATTTTTAAAAAAATATATTTTATTTATTTGAGAGAGAGAGAGAGAGAGAGAGAGAGAGAGAGAGAGAGAGAATGGGTGCATCAGAGCCTTCAGCCACTGCAAACAAACCCCAGACACATGCACTCCCTTGTGCATCTGGCTTTCGTGGGTCCTGGAGAATTGAACTGGGATCCTTTGCCTTTGTAGGCAAATGCCTTAACCGCTAGGCCATCTCTCCAGCCCTGTTTCTAATTTATTTATTTATTTGTTAGAGAGGAAGAGGCAGAGAGAAAGAGAGAATGGGCGTGCCCGTACCAGGGCCTCCAGCCACTGCAAAGGAACTCCAGATGCATGTGCCCCCTTGTGCATCTGGCTTATGTGGGTCCTAGAATAGAATCAGGGTCCTTAGGCTTCACAGGCAAATGTCTCAACTGCTAAGCCATTTCCCCAGTCCTGTTTCTAATTTTAATCAGAGAATTAAATAAAAAAGACTGAGAAGGATAATTATTAAATTATTATATTTATTGCGAGAAGTACAGAGCCCAGGAAAGCACCCATGTGGCTAGAGATCTCACGTGGTAAGCCTGGAAACAAAAGGCATGGAAAGAAAAAAGAAAGTTCAAGGAGCACCTGTCATGTGGGGAACTGAAAGGGATCAAGGAACCCATATGGAGTGTAAGGGTGAGGGAAAAAAACCCACACAGCTGGAAGTTCCCAAGTGGTCAGAGAGCCTGCCCTCCCCTTGCCAAGGTATTTATAACCTTACGGTGGTGGGCTGTCTTCCAGCTCAGGTAAACCAGAGGGACAGCTGGCTGGTTAGGGCTAGGGGCTGTCTTAGGAAGAGGCTAGCCCTTGCACCATGTTCCAGGGGCTGAACTTGACCAACCACAGTATTGAAATCCTATGAAAGAGCCCCGTCTCAAGAGGGGTCCTGGTTTGTGGAAAAATGGGTCTAGGCAAGAGATAAGAAGGCGGATCATCTTTGATTTCTAGCAAACTTTCCTGCCCTTTTTACCTTCAGGGGTCCAGTCACCCTAACTGTACCCCTCTCTCAAAAACATCTTGTCCCACCTACCGGTATCCCCTGCCCCTGCTCCAAGGAGGCAGGCAACAATTGAGAACAGCTGGGGTGTGTCCCTGTGGTTAATAGTGGCTTTAATGAACTGCTTTGCCAGAAATAACACTCAAGAGGGAGATGAGAAAATGTCATCTACTACCAGTTATTTTTGGTGGTTTATACTGTAATCTTCACAGCACCACACACATGAGGTAGTTACCACTTTCTTGTGTTTTTAATTTTTTTAATTAAAAATAATTTTATTAATTATTTGAAAGAGAAAGAAACAGAGAGAGAGAGAAAGAAAGAATGGGTATGCCAGGGCCTCCAGCCATTGCAAACGAACCCCAGATGCATGCACCACCTTATGCAGCTGGCTTATGTGGGTCCTGGGGAATCGAACCTAGGTCCTTTGGCTTTGCAGGCAAGGGCCTTAACCACTAAGCCATCTCCCCAGCCCTTTTTAATTTTTTTTTTTTGAGGCAGGGTCTCATTCTAGCCCAGGCTGTCTTGGAAGTCACTCTGTAGCCCCAAGCTGTATGTGTGTGTGTGTGTGTATACATATACATACATACATACATACATACATATATATATATATATATATATATATATATATATATATACAATTTATTTATTTGAGAGGGAGAAAGAAGTAACGAGAGAAAGAGAGAGAGAATGAATATGAATGGGCACACCAGGGCCTTTAGCCACTGTAAACAAACTCCAAAATCATGCACCACCTTGTCCATCTATCTGGCTCACATGGGTACTGGGGAATCAAACTGGGGTCCTTTGACTTTACAGGCAAGTGCATTAATCACTGAGCTCCAAGCTGGTTTTGAACTCACAGTGATCCTCCTACCTAGAGTGCTGGAACTAAAAGTGTTCATCACTATGCCTGTCTCACATTCCTGTTGTTCAGATGAGGAACTGAGGCACAGAGAAAGTAAATCCAAAATGGCGATGTTAGAATTGGAACCCATACATTGTGCTTGCAGAATCTGTACCCTTAAACCACCCTTGATTTAGCTCCTTAGCAGGGACAGTAGTTTTCTATGGTATGTAGTGAAGAAAAGATTTTATATTTAAATTTTGGTTTTCATTTTTATAAAAAATTTACTTACTTGTAAGGAGAGAGAGAATGAGAATGGTCATGCCAGGGTCCCTAGCCACAGCAACTGTAAACGAACTCTAGATGCATACACTACTTTGTGCATCTAGCTTTACATGGGTACTGGGAAAGAAAACTCAGGCCATCATCAGGGTTTGCAAGCACGCACTTTAACCGTTGATCCACCTCTCTAGCCCCTCATTTTTTTTTTTCAAGGTAGGGTCTTGCTCTAGCCCAGGTTGTCCTGGAATTCACTATGTACTCTCAGGGTGGACTCAAACTCATGGTGATCCCCCTTCCTCTGCCTTCAAAGTGCTTGGATTAAAGGCATGCATCACCATGCCCAGCTTCAGCCCCTCATTAAAAAAAAATTATTTATTTGAGAGAGAGAGTGAAAAAGGCAGATAGAGGGAGAGTGAGTATGGGTGCACCAGGGCCTCCTGTCACTACAAATGAACTCCAGATGCATGTGCCACTTAGTGCATCTGGCTTTACATGGGTCCTGGGGAATTGAACTTGGGTCCTTAGGCTTTGCAGGCAAGCACCTTAACCACTGAGCAATCTCTGTAGACCCCCACATTTAAAAGCAAATCCAGAGCCTGGAGAGATGGCTTAGCGGTTAGTGCTTGCCTGTGAAGCCCAAGGACCCCGGTTCAAAGCTCTATTCCCTAGGACCTATGTAAGCCAGATGCACAAGGTGGTGCATGCATCTGGAGTTCATTTGCAGTGGCTGGATATCCTGGCATACCCATTCTCTATCTATCTGCCTCTTTCTCTCTCTCTCTGTCTGTCACTCTCAAATAAATAAATAAATAATTTAAAGCAAATCCAAATGATTGTAAAGTTTCCTAAATTATATTCTTTTAAAAAATATTTATTTATAAGGAGAGAGAGAGAGAGAATGGGTGCACGATGGTCTCCAGCCACTGCAAACGGACTCCAGATGCATACACTTTGTGCATCTGGCTTTACATGGGTACTGGGAATCAAACTCAGATCATCATGCTTTGCAGGCACACTCCTTAACCACTTAGTTATCTCTCCAGCCCCTCATTTTGTTGTTGTTGTTGTTGCTGTTTGAGACAGGTAATCATGTGGCCCAGGCCGGCCTGAATTCATCATGTAGGCAAGGATAACCTCAAATTCCTGATCCTCCTGCCTCCACTTCCCAAGTGCTAGGATGACAAGGAAACAAGCATTCTGTTACAATCTTTTTTTTTGGACGTTTGCTGTGCATAGCCAAATAGTGAAGCATCTGAGACCCGTAATCAAGATGTTTACCTTAGCTCACATTCCATGTCCCTGTTTATTTGCTCTTTCAGAGAAGCCTATTCCAGCAGTGTGAAATACATACAGGAACACAGCAGGATTGGAAGTCCCTCCTCCCATGCTGGGGCTCAAACCCAGGTAGGCAAATGTACTACCCTGAGCTATATCCCCAGCTTGGATCAATGACTTTTTTTTTTTCCCAAAAAAAGCTCAGGTTGACCTGGAACTCACTTTGTAGTCCCCAAGCTAGCCTTGATGTCATAGGATTCTCCTACCTAAGCCTTCCAAGTGCTGAGACTAAAGGTGTGCTCCACTATACCTGACTAACGATTTTGTGTTTGTTTGATTTTCAAGACAGGGTCTCATATTAGTCCAGATTGACTTGGAACACATTCTGGATCTCTAAGCTGGCTTTGAACTCACAGTGATCCATCCTACCTCAGTCTCTTGGGCGCACGCCTTTCATCCTAGCACTCGGGAGGCAGAGGTAGGAGGATCACCTTGAGTTCAAGGCCACCCTGAGACTACATAGTAAATTCCAGGTCAGCCTGGACTAGAGTGAAACCCTACCTCGAAAACCCAAAATAAATAAATAAATAAATAAATAAATAAATAAATAAATAAATAAATGTTTATGTCACCATGCCCATTTTAACAATGACCTAAAAAAGTTTTAAAAATATATATTTTTTAAATATTTTATTTATTTATTTGAGAGAGAGAAAGAGAGAGATACAGAAATAGGCAGGTGTGGGGGGGAATGGGCACACCAGGGCCTCCAGCCACTGCAAATGAACTCCAGATGTGTGTGCCCCCTTGTACATCTGGCTTACGTGTGTCCCGGGAGTCGAACCTGGGTCCTTTGGCTTTGCAAGCAAGCGCCTTAACCACTAAACCATCTCTCCAGCCCCCAAAATATTTTTATTATTTGGGTGCAAATATATTTATTATTGTGGTGCACACCTTTAATCTCAGCACTCAAGAGGCAGAGATAGGAGGACTGCTGTGAATTTGAGGCCAGCCTGGAACTACAAAATGAGTTCCAGGCCAGTCTGGACTACAGTGAGACCCTACCTTGGAGAAAAAAAAGAAAGAAATATTTTATTATGCTAAAGAGAGAGCGCGCGTGTGCACCAGGGTCTCTTACCACTACAAACTCCAGATGCATACACAACTTTTTGCTAAAGATCTTTGTATTCTCAGCAAGAAAAGATGCCCTGGCAACCATCACCATGGCATTCAGCCTCCCCACCCAGACTCAGCCTCCCCTCCTGGAGTCCCAAGCAAACACCACAGTGGACTCCCCAAGAATCCCCGCATATACCACTTTTAACAATGATATTTAACAATTAAAAAATTATTTGCCAACAGAGAGAGAGAGAGAGAGAGAGAGAGGAGTATTCCAGGGCCTTTTGCTGCTGTAAATGAACTTCAGATGCATGTATCACTTTGTGCATCTGGCTTTACATGGGTACTGGAGAATCAAACCAAGGCCGTCAGGCTTTGCAAACAAGTGTCTAACCTCAGAGCCATCTCTCCAGCCCCATAATGATTTTTTTAAAATTTTGGGTTTTATTTTTATTTATTTATTTATTTTTTTAGTTAGAGTCTCACTCTAGCCCAGGCTGACCTGGAATTCACTATGTAGTCTCAGGCTGTCCTAGAACTCACCATGATCCTCCTACCTCTGCCTCCCAAGCGCTGGGATTAAAGGTGTGTGCCAAACATAATGATTTTTTTAATACCATTTTTCAGGTGTCAGTACAGCTTACAGCAAACTTGTTTCTTGGTTGCCTAGTTCAGCAGATGACTGTGAGAGGAGTTATTTGACCAGCATTTTAATTACCACCGCCAAGGAAAAGCTTTTCCACATTTAAACTACTTTACGTCCTAACTTTGTTGTGAAGCCAGAGGCCCCTACTGGTCTGGGCAGTGCATAGCATATCTAGCTTTTCAAATGGTTTGGTTGAGGTGTCCAGTTCCTTAACATTTGGTCTCTAGGTGGCGGCGTTGCATTATGTTAACACAGTGCTGATTTTTTTTTTTTTTTTTTTTTGGCTCTGCCATTTGCTCAGTTATGAAAGTTTAGAATGCTTATATGACAGACCTAAGTGCACACCTAATTTAGAGAGCCAAAGAATTTCTGAAGTTATTTCCCATAGCATGATATTCAGGACTGATTTGCGACATTTGAGCAATTTGCAGTGTTGCAGTGTTTGTGCACGCGTGCGTGCGTGCATGCGTGCGTGTATGGGCACATGTGCCATAGTGGGCATGTGGAGGTCAAACACCTCGCAGTGTTTTTTCCTCTCCTTCTACCTTCTTTTTTTCTTTTTTCTTTCTTTTTTGCTTTGTTTTTTTTTTTACAATTTGTGTTTTTAAAAATATTATTTATTTATTTATTTATTTCGAGAGAGAAAAGAGGCAGAGAGAGAGAGAGAGGAGAGAGAGAATGGGCACGCTGGGGTCTCCAGCCACTGCAAATGAATTTCAGATGCATGCGTCCCCTTGTGCATCTGGCTTACGGAGATCCTGGAGAACTGAACCAGGATCCTTTGGCTTTGCAGGCAAATGCCTTAACCACTAAGCCACCTCTCCAGCCCCCACCATCTTTTTTGAGACAAGGGTCTCTGGTTGTCATAGTGCTGGGTGTGCAGCAGTCTAGCTTGCCCTTGAACTTCTGGCTTCTCCTGGCTCTCCATTCCCATTGCTGCAGATGCTTTGGAATCACAGATGCATCTACTACTTTGTGTCCAGCTTTAAAAAAAAATATTTTATTTGCAAGCAGAGAGAGGGGTGGTGGTGGAGAGAAAGGGTGTGCCAGCATCTCCAGCTGCTGCAAATAAACTCCAGATGCATGAGCCGCTTGCATCTGGTTTTATGTGGGTACTGGGGAATTGAACCTGCATCCTTAGGCTTGGCAGGCAAGTCCAGCTTTTACACAGGTGCTGGGGAGTTGAACTTGTGCTGGCAGGCTTATGAGCAAGTTCCCTTAACTTTTAAGCTCTCTCTCCATCTCCCAGTTTTTTTTTTTTTCTTTTTAACAAAGAGTTGGATAGGATGAAAGTCATAACATTGCTTACTTTGTGGATTATGAGTTACATAGAGGTTTTGGGAAGATCGCCCTGTCCATACTCCTATAGCAGGTAGAACTTTTTGCTCCCTAAGCCATTTGTTGGAGATGCATGTGCCCTTAAAGACTCCCATGTGAAGAAATGCACGCATTTAAATGAGAATATCAGCTCCATCACTTCCCTTGGCCTTAAATGAGGTTTGTTGAAATTATTTCACACTTGGACTTGAGAAAGAAAATATTGCAAATGAAACTAGCTGCCACACACTGTCCTTCAGATGACACTTGCTTTTCTTTTTTAAAAAAATTCATTTATTTTATTTATTTGACAGAGAGAGAAAGAGGCAGATAGAGAGAGAGAGAGAGAGAGAGAGAGAGAGAGAGAGGGCATGCCAGGGCCTATAGCCACTGCAAATGAACAACAGACACATGTGCCACCTTGTGCATCTGGCTTATGTGAGTCCTGGGGAATTGAACCTGGGTCCTTTGGCTTCACAGACAAATGCCTTAACTGCTAAGTAATCTTTCTAGCCCTTGCTTTTCTTTTCTTTTTTCTTTTCTTTTCTTTTCTTTTCTTTTCTTTTCTTTTCTTTTCTTTTCTTTTTCTTTTTTGAGGTAGGGTCTCACTCTAGCTCAGGCTGATCTGGAATTCACTATGTAGTCTCAGGGTAGCCTCAAACTCAGGGCCTCCTGCCACTACAAACGAACTCCAAATGCATGTGCCACTTTGTGCATCTGGCTTTATGTGGGTACTGGGGAATCGAACCCAGGTTGTTAGGCTTTGCAGGCAAGTGCCTTAACCACTGAGCCAGCCCCCAACACTTGCTTTTCTTCTGGAGCTACAGCATCTTTTCACACTCCCCAGCTGTGACTTTGTTCTGTAAAGGCATTAAAAAATTTTTTTTTCCCTGAAGTAGGGCCTCACTGTAGCCCAACTCACTCTGTAGCCTTAGTCTGGCCTTGAACTCACAGAGATTCTTGTACTTTAGCCTCCCCAGTGCTGGGATTAAAGGTGTGAGCCACCATGCCTGGTTAAAAGGCAAATATTAATATGAAATGAAATAGAAACATAAATATATCTTCAGACTTGTTTTAAAATATAATTTACATCCTGGTGTAGTGGTGTATTCTTTTAATACCAACACTCTGGAGGCAAAGGTAGGAGAATTGTTGTGACTTTGAGGCCAGCCTGGGACTACAGAGTGAGTTCCAGGTCAGCCTGAACTAGAGTAAGATCCAACCTCAAAACAAACAAACAAAAAACCCCAAAATATAAAATCTATAAAGGATGGTTAGGATGAGAAAGTGAATGATAGGAAACTAGTCCCTACCCTCACTTTAAAGTGTTGGTATATGTGTGAGATGGCCTGGGATTCAATTCCCAAACTGTTCTCATAAGCCGGTTGCACAACAGTGGCACAAGTGTCTGATGTTCATTTACAGCTACAAGAAGCCTTGGTGTGTTCATACACATAGGCACACACATGCAAATAAATAAATTTAAAAATATAAATAAATAAAGTGCCGGTATCTGCCCACATGCTGCCCTCAAGGGGTTATAACTTCCACCTGAAGTCTCTTACACTTTAAGAATCTTCTGGGGTCTGGGGAGGTGGCTGAGCTGTTGAAGGAGCTTGCTGCTCCTTGTGGTAGCCTCTTAGTGGAAATTGGATGGCTGAGAAAAGCAGGCTGTTTAGCAAGAAGAACCCATTTGGGGCCATGGTCTCTGGATCTTAGTAGGAATGTCGTCTGATAACCAGAATGATGAGGGAAAGGAGGCTGTGCTGGAGACTGGCCTAGAACACTGAGAAAGGTCAGCGCTCCAGCTCTTCCTTATTGATTTGCAAGCAGACAGAATATCTGCATGTACCATGACCTCTTGCCACTGCAAATTAACTCCAGATGCACACGCTGCTTCGTGCATCTGGCTTCGTATGGGTACTGAGGAATTGAACCCAGGCTGGAAGGCTTTGCAAGCAGTGCTTTTCAGTGCTGAGCCATCTCCCTGACCTCCCTTTGGATTTTATAATCCAGCCCCACCTGCTAGTGCCACTCTTGCTGCTTCCTCCCTGCTGGTGTGACAAGATGCAGCACCCAGCTATCTGTTTGTGCTGTGTTTCCCTTGCTGTGATGAAACTAAGCTGAAATAAACCCTTCCTTCCAGAATCCTCTTCCTGTTAGGGGTTTTGTCTCGGCAATGAAAAAGTAACTGCTACATAGTGTGGATTCTAGCAAGAGAATGTCAGAAGAAGTCAATTAGACTGTTTCAAGGCCAAGCGTGTAAGTCCTTCTGTGCATGATTCCCTCTGGCTAGAGCTTAGTACCCCTGTAGAAAATACAGAGTCTCCACATGAAGGACTTCTGGACTCCTGGGACTGTGAAAGTTTGATGTGAAATGCCTGCACTGGACTAATACACACACAGGACCGATTTCTCTGGTGGCAAGCCTTTGACATTTATTACAGGATATAGTCATACCTTAACATATACACCTACGTACTACCTACATTGTGTGGGTCACAATTCTTGGCTAGGAGCTTAGGCAGATAGTGAAAAGGAAATAATTTTTTGCCAAGAGCTAGACATGATGTCCCATGCCTGTACTTCCAACACTCAGGAGGTAGAAACGGGGGAATTGTGACTTCCAGGCCACCTTTGACTACGTAGACCATGATTAAATACATATTGGAAAAGAAACAAACCAGAAAGATCCAGTTTTTGTGCCAAGTAACACAATAAAAACAACAGCAGCAGCAAAACCTCCAGACATAACCAGTTTCTCAGGCCATAGAAGTTGAAATCTGAGGTTAGCTGGATGCTCTTCAGGGCAAGTTTCTAATGCAGAGAGTTCACTGAACGAGTGTTGGAGTCAGTGCGCAGGGCACAAGGGCTCCGAAAGCACCTGAACTTGAGTGCAAAATTATATGTGCCAACTGGACAGAAGGAACCTGACCTTCCCTGCATTCAAAAAGGTGAAAAGCTGTGAATTTGTGAGTTAAGCACAAACATTCAGGAGGCTTATTTAGAACAGAAATGCAAAATTGGACTTGGCTGTATGTTCAGGATTTCACATTTTTCTGGGGTTTCCAATTCTGCCCCTTATATATGTAAAAAAAAAAAAAACCTATAAAAGGAGAGCTTTTCTGGAAACTGATACATTAGCATATGATTAGCATATGGAGCAAGTGTCAATGAGCAAGTAAGATAGTCTGCTTGAAGGAAATCATGAATGTAACTGTCTCGTGGTCAAGTAGAATTAAGGCAATGGACACAGGGATAAAAGGGAGCCTGGGTCACTGTGGTCGTTCGAAAGTTTAAGTGTCCCTTCTAGCTTCCTGTGGTTGTGATTAAACCTCACACTCAATCCCCAGCTGGCGGAGCCTTGCTGGAGAAGGTGTGTCATTGGGAGGAGACCTGAATGAACCCTCTTCTTCCATAAGCTGCTTTGGTTAGGCGTGTTGTACCAGCGACGTGAGGGAAACTGCTGCAACCACGGCTTTCCCCCCCACCTCGGCCGTGGCCTGCCCATCTCCTCTTCTCTGAATGTTTGAGTTCCATTGTCTATTAGTCAGCTCCGCTTGTGGGTTTCTCCTTTAGTAAGCCTTTGTGATCCTATTCTCTCCCCCACTTTAATTTTTTTTTGCATGGTGTGTAGAGTATGGGTAGTGTGCTGTGTGATGTGAGTGTAGTATATGCACATATGTGTGCAAAGATGTATGTACTGTGTGCATGCATGTGGAGGCCAGAGGAAAACGTTGGATCCTGCTCAGGACTGGAGTCCTAGATGTGTGTGGCCACCCAGTTGTTTACATGGCTATTGGAGAATGGAGCTCAGGCCCTCATATTTGCTCAGCCATTCCCCAGTCCTGTTTTTCCCTTCCTCCCTTTCTTCCTCCTTCCTTCCCTCCCTCCCTCCCTCCCTTTTTCCCTCCCTCCATTCCTCCCTCTCTCCCTCCCTTTCTTCCTTCCTTCCTTCTTTCCTTCCTTCCTCCCTTCCTATTCTTTTCCCCTTCCTTCCCTTTTCCTTCTTGTTTTTTTTTTTTTTTTTTGGGGGGCAGGGTTATACTCTATAGCCAATCCTGGCCTCAAACTATCACCAATCCCCTTGCTCCAGCCTCCCACGGGCTGGGATTGTAGGTAAGAGCCAAGTTTTGTTTTTTCCTTCTTTAAAAAACATTTTATTTATTATTTATTTGCTAGGAGAGAGAGAGAAAGAGAGAAAGCATTTCAGAGCCTCTTGCCAATACACATAGAATTCCAGATGCATGTACCTTGTGCATCTGGCTTTACATGTGTACTAGGGATTCAAACCTGGCCTATCAGGCTTTGCAAGCACCTTCAATTGCTGAGCCATCTCTCCAGTCCCCTGTTTTTTCTTTCGTGATTTTACTTCTCAGTAAGACACCTCTCTTTCTCTCTCTCTCTCTCTCTCTCTCTTTTTTTTTTTTTTGGTTTTTTGAGGTAAGGTCTCACTCTAGCTCAGGCTGACCTGGAATTCACAATTCACTATGTAATCTCAGGGTGGCCTTGAACTCTTGGCGATCCTCCTACCTCTGCCTCCCAAGTGCTGGGATTAAAGGTGTGCACCACCACATCCGGCTTCTTTTTTTTTTTTTTTTTTAAAGAAGTAACATTTATTTATTTATGAGAGAGAGAAAGATTGGAAGAGGCAGATAAAGGTAGAATGGCTTGCCAGGGCCTCCAGCCACTGCAAACGAACTCCAGATAAATGTGCCACCTTGTGCATTTGGCTTTATGTGGGTACTGGGGAATTGAACCTGGGTCCTTTGGCTTTGCAGGCAAGTGACTTAAGTGCTGAGTCATTTCTCCAGTCCATATCCCTGCTTTTTTAAAAAAAAATCATTTTAGGGCTGGACAGATGGTTTAGTGGTTAAGGTGTTTGCTTGTAAAGCCAAAGGATCCCAGTTTGACTCCTAGACAGATGGTTTAGTAGTTAAGGTGTTTGCTTGCAAAGCCAAAGGATCCCAGTTCGACTCTCCAGGACCCACGTAAACCAGATGCACAAGGGGGCTCATGCATTTGGAGTTTGTTTCAGTGGCTGGAGGCCCTGGCATGCCCATTTCTCTCTCTCTCAGTCTCTTTCTCTCTGTCTCAAATAAATAAATAAATTTAAATAAATTAAAAAAATTATTTTCAGGCTGGTGAGATGGCTTAGCAGTTAAGCGCTTGCTTGTGAAGCCTAAGGGGCCCAGTTCGAGGTTCGATTTCCCAGTACTCAGGTAAACCAGAGGCACAAGGTGGCACATGCATCTGGAGTTTGTTTGCACTGGCTGGAGGCCTTGGTACGCCCATTCTATCTCTCTCTGTGCCTCTTTCTCTCTCTGTCTGTCTGTTGCTCTCAAATATATAAAAATAAATATTTTATTTTATTTTATTTATTTGACAGAGAGAGACACAGAGAGAGGCAGATAGAGAGAATGGGTGTGCCAGGGCCTTCAGCTACCACAAATGAACTTCAGATGCATGTGTAACCTTGTGCATCTGGCTTACTTGGGTCCTGGGAAATTGAACCTGGGTCCTTTGACTTAAGTACTAAGTTATCCTTCCAGCCCATCTCTCATTTTTTTTGAGGTAGAGTCTCATTAGGCAGCCTAGGTTGGCCCTGAACACACAATTCTGCCTGCTGAGGGCTGGAAGCACAGGTGTGCAGTACCACACCAGCTCATTTCCTCTGTTGATGGTGCTGTGTGTTTGATGAAGTCCTGCGAGATGGTGTCAGTAGGATGGAGGACAGCATCAGAGGCTTCCATTGTGCACAAAGTACAGACTGTACTGGGCTGGGGGATGATGAAAGAGCACTATGAGATGCAGCTCCTGATTGGTGGAAGGCTGCTTGGGAGCAGTGATTTCTAAGTTTGGCTGTGGATGACAGCAAGGTTCAGTCACGTGCACTGATTGTCTGCTTTGGGCTCAGGTAAAGCCAGACACTTATTCAGCATGTATTGATAGAGTGCCTACTGTGTGCAGTGCTCTGCTGTAGGTTTTGGTGAGTGAGGTAGCAAAGTGTTAGCCATTATGGTATTGACTGAATAATGAAAGTTAAGATGCAGATGGAGAAAGCCCAGAGACTCCTGAAAAGGGAAGTAGATGCCCCTAAATCACAGTGAGAATATGAATCTTCTGATAACAGTCACACGGGCTTATCAAAATACCAAGAGGGTAGGGAGGTGAGAGAGGAGGCAGTCAGAGAATCATGTTTATAGAATTGGAGTTTATGGAAGAATGAAAAGCTTCTTTCTGTCAAAATGTACTATAAACAAAACAAGAGAAGCTACTAAAATGCTTTCTTTTTAAAAATATTTTATGTATGTATGTAGTGTGTATGTATTTGAGACAGAGAAAGAGGTGGACAGAGAGAATGGGTGCACCAGGGCCTCTAACCACTACAAATGAACTCCAGATACATGCACCACCCTGTGCATCTGGCTTACGTATGTACTGGGGAACCAAACCTAGGTCTTTAGGCTTCACAGGCAAGCACCTTAACTGCTAAACCATCTCTCCAGCCCCTAAAATATATTTTTAAAAAATGTTTTATTTATTTATTTATTTGAGAGAAAGAAAGAGAGAGAGAGAGAGAGAAAGAATGGGCATGTCAGGACCTTTAGCCACCGCAAGCAAACTCCAAACATATGTGCCACCTTGTGCATCTGGCTTATGTGGGACCTGGAGAATTGAATCTGAGTCCTTAGGCTTCACAAGCAATTGTCTAAACTGCTAAGCTTTCTCTCCAGCCCTCTATGCATAAGTTAATATTTTATTTACTCATTTTTAATTTATTTATTTTCACGTGTGTGTGTGTGTGTGTGTGTGTGTGTGTGTGTGTGTGGGTGTGCCAGGACCTCTTGCTGCTGCAAACACCAGACATTTGGGCCACTTTTTGTGTCTGGATTATGTGGGTGGCCTGATAATTGAAACAGGGCTGGCAAGCTTTTCAAATAAGTGCCTTTAACCACTGAGATACATTACCAATCCTCAAAGTTTATATATATAAACTTTTTTTTTTTTTTGTAGGGTCTCACTGTAACCCAGGCTAACCTGGAATTCACTATGTAGTCTCAGGGTGGCCTTGAACTCATGGCAATCCTACCTCTGCCTTCTGAATACTGGGATTAAAGGTGTGAGCCA
This sequence comes from Orientallactaga sibirica, assembly GCA_036365145.1. Taxonomy (NCBI): domain Eukaryota; kingdom Metazoa; phylum Chordata; class Mammalia; order Rodentia; family Dipodidae; genus Orientallactaga; species Orientallactaga sibirica. The sequence goes on from JAEOAD010000014.1 coordinate 29,552,332, forward strand.
CCACACGCAGCTCCAGCTCCATATGTAAAACTTTTTTTTTTTTTTTTTTTTTGGCTTTTTGATGTAAGGTCTTACTGTAGCCCAGGCTGACCTGGAATTCACTCTGTATTCCCAGGGTGGCCTTGAACTCACAGTGATCCTCCTACCTCTGCCTCCCAAGTGCTGGGATTGTTTTCTTTTTAATTATTTATTTATTCATTTATTTGAGAGCAACAGAGAGAGAAAGAGAGAGAGAGAGAATGGGTGCACCAGGGCCTCCAGCCACTGCAAACAAACTCCAGATACATGTGCCACCATGTGCATGTGGCTTACATGGATACTGGGGAATCGAGCCTCGAACTGGGGTCCTTAGGCTTCACAGGCAAGCACTTAACCATTAAGCCATCTCTTCAGCCCTTGTTTGTTTTTAGATGCAGGGTCTTGCTCTAGCCCAGGCTGACCTGGAATTCACTATGTAGTCTCAGGCTGTCCTCAAAGTCACAGCAATCTTCCTACCTCACAAGTGGTGGGATTAAAGGCATGCATCACCAAGCCTAGCAGAGAGAGACAGAATGGGCACACCAGGGCACTGCAAAAGAACTCCAGATGCATGCACCATGTTGTACATCTGGCTTTATGTGGGTACAGGGGAATTGAACTCGTGTCATTAGGTTTTATGGGTAAGCACCTTTAACCGCTGAGCCATATCTCCAGCCCAAAGTTAATTTTTTTCCCCAAGGTAGAGTCTTGTTCTAGTACAGGCTAACCTCAAATTTACTGTGTAGTTTCAGGATGGCCTCAAGTTCATGATGATCCTCTTACCTCTGCCACCTGAGTGTTGGTATTAAAGGCATGTGCCACAATGCCTGGCCCCCAAATTAGTATTTTATTTAGTTATTTATTTGAGAGAGAGAAATAGGCAAAGAGAGAAAGAGAAAGAATGGATGTGCCAGGGCCTCCAGCTGCTGCAAACAAACACCTTGTGCATCTGGTTTATGTGGGTCCTGGGGAATCAAACCTCTGTCCTTTGGCTTTGCAGGCAAGTGACTTAACTGCTAAGCCATCTCTCCAGCCCCAAAGTTAATATTAAAAAAATATATATTTCATTTGCAGGCTGGCCGTGGTAGTTCATTCTCTTAATCCCAGCACATGGAAGGCAGAGATAGTAGGATCACTGAGTTCGAGGCCAGCCTGGGACTACATAGTGAATTCCAAGTCAGCCTGGGCTAGAGAGAGAACCTACCTTGAAAAAAAAAACATTTTATTTGCAAGCAAAGATAGAGGGGGAGAAAGAGAGTGAGAGAGGAGAGAAAGAGAGCAAGAGAGTGAGCATGGGCACACCAGTGCCTCTTGCCACTGCAAACGAACTCCATGTACATGCACCACTTTTGCGTCTGGCTTTATGTGGGCACTGGGGATAAAACCCAGGGCATCAGGCTTTATGAGCAAATGCTTTAACCGCTGAGCCATATCCCTAGCTCTAAGTTAAGAACTACATTCCAAAAATAAAATGGGGGGGGAATCTTAGTATGTGACACATATATATAAAGAGGCCAAAAACATGAAAAGCCATGAACACAGAAGCAGAAGAAATGCTAATTAAAATAATGAACTTTCCTTCTTTACCAAGATGGCATTTTTTTTTTCAAGGGATGAGACTCCATGCTTTTGCATGTACAAGAAAAAGATCCTTCAGACATGCTTCAGTAACCAATTTTAGGATGTTCTTAAATAGATTGATTCTTGTACTTCTTTAAAATAATGTAGATTTGAAAAGTCTCATTACTTTTGATTTTTTTAACCATATTAACAGTGTCTTCCAATTTTTCTAGAGTAAATGAATATGTATCCTTTTTTATAATTAACAATATACATATATGCATTTTAAAAATTCTATAAAACTCGAAGAGGAGGTATTTATTGGTTTTACATGACATGGATTAAGGTCCTCACCTCAGAGCAGGAGATACAGCTTACGGCATGCAGTTTCCAGTGTCCTCTTAATCCTTCTTTGGTGGGCCTCCTCTGTGGCCATCTTTCTTTCAGCTCCCGGCCTGAGCCTGCTCATCAGTGCCTTCAGCCCTGAGCCCTGGCATTGCTGTGGGTCTTTGTAGGTGTCTATCTGTGTGTCTGACTCAGGATCCACTTCTACACAGAAGTGGTGGTAGCAAGCCCATCCCCATCTAGCCAGGCAAGGCTGTTCCCGTGTGACTTGCCATCAGTTAGGGTGGAGGACTAGTGGCTTTCATGCTGGTCAAGTGACATCTAGTTACGTTCTGTGCCCAGGCCTCAGTCATGGGACAGAATGTTGGTGCATTGAGTTAAGTGGGTTTGGCCCCTGGCCTCCTCATGCACAAAGAATTGGCTTTGCTGTTTCGTGTGTGGAGGGGGTGGGGGTGCAGGTGTGTGTGTGTACCAGAGTGTCAAAGACACAGACGTGAGTTCAGAGGTGCATCTGCTCATTAGTACATTAGTACATTGCTTGGTGATCTTCTAAACCCCTGGGTGTGACAGCTCATAGTATACCCGTGTTAGTGCAAGGTTGGTTGAGAGAATGTCAAAGCAAGATAAATTATTTTGGCTTACTTGGTTAAACAACAAAATGTTATGGGAAACTATCTGACAAGGCAGTGAACTTACTCATCCTCCATGCTCTACAGATACCCAACCAATGCAAGAGGTTTAAGAATTGAATTTTTAATATTTTATTTATTTACTTATTCATTTGCACACAGAGAGAGATAGTGAGAGAGGAAGAGAAAGAGAGAGAGAAATAGGTGCACCAAGCACCTCTAACCACTGTAAAAGAACTCTGTATGCATGTGCCACTTTGTGTATCTGGCTTTATGGATACTGGGGAATCGAACCCTGGCTTTATCTGGATACTGGGGAATTGAATCCTAGTCCTTAGGCTTTGCAGACAAGTGCCTTAGCTGCTGAGCAATCTCTCCAGCTCCAGTTCATTCTCTCTTTTATTTTATGGCATCCGGAGTTTTTATTTGTGTTTAAAATTGAAATAGTGAAACTATGATAATATTTTTTTGTTTAGTAAAAGCAATTTTTTATAAAAAAACTTTTTGTTTGAGGTAACTCCAATAAACTGGCCTTTTTTTTTTTTTTTTCTTTTTGGTTTTTCGAGGTAGGGGTTCACTCCAGCACAGGCTGACTTGGAATTCACTCTGTATTCTCAGGGTGGCCTCGAACTCAAAGCGATCCTCCTACCTCTGCCTCCCGAGTGCTGGGATTAAAGGCGTGTGCCACCACACCCAGCTTTTTTTTTTTTTTTTTTTTTTTTAATGTGAGAAAACAAGAGTGAGAGCAAGAAGGAAAGAGAATTGGCATCCCAGGGCCTCCAACCACTGCAATCCAACTCCAGATGCATGCACCACCTTGTGTGCATGTGCAACCTTGTGTGCTTGTATCACCTTGTGCATCTGGCTTACCTGGGACCTTAACCGCTAAGCCATCTCTCCAGCCCAAGGACAAATTTTTATTCCTACAGTACCCATTTTAGTGATTTGAATCATATCTTTAAAACTGAAGTATTTTCACTTTAATTGCTGTGCTGCTGTTTGTTTAATTATAATAGTATTCTTTTCTGTGACAGGTTAATATGTAAATCCAAGATTTTTTTTTTCTGTAAAAAATGGGGATATAGATCAGTGGTAGAGTGCTTACCTAGCATGCATGAGGCCCTGGGTTCAATCCCTAGTACCACAAAAACAAGCAAATAAATGAAAATAAAAACACATTAACAGGACTTCAAGGGTGTACCTTAGCAGTAAGCACTTGCCTAACATGCATGATGCCCTGGGTTTTATCCTCAGTACCTGGAAAAAATAATGAAATGAAAACAGTGTCATTATTTTTGTAGGCATCATTCTTTTTTAAAAAAAGTTTTATGTATTTATTTATTTTATTTATATATTTATTTATGAGAGAGAGAGAGAGATAAAGAGAAAGAGGCAGATAGAGAGAGAGAGAATGGGAGCAGCAGGGCTTCTAGTCAATGCAAACTAACTCCAGATGCATACACCATCTTGTGCATCTGGCTTATGTGGGTACTGGAGAATCGAACCTGGGTCCTTAGGCTTCCCAGGCAAGGGCCTTAGCCACTAAGCCATCTTTTCAGCCCCATTCTTTTATTATTATTATTTATTTGCCAGCAGAGAGAGACAGACAGAATGGGCATGACAGAGCCTCTAGCCACTGCAAATGAACTCCAGATGTATGGTCCACTTTGTGCATTTGGCTTTATGTGGGTACTGGGGAATCGAACTTGGGTCATTAGGTTTTACAAGCAAGTGCCTTAACCACTGAACCATCTCTCCAGCCTCCCATTCTTTTTTTTAAAAAAGAAATATTTTATTTATTTGAAAAAGGAAAGAGAGAGAGAGAGAGAGAGAGAGCGAGCGAGCACGAGGGCCTCTTGCTGCTATAAAAGAACTCCAAATGCATGTGCCACATGAGTACTGGGGAACTGAATCCAGGCCAGCAGGCTTTAAACACTCAGCCATCTCTCAGCTCCATTTTTTTAAATTTACTTATTTAGAGAGAGAGAGGGAGAAAGAAAGAGACAGATAGAGAGAATGGGCATGCTAGGGCTTCCAGCCATTGCAAATGAACTCCAGACACATGTGCCATCTTATGCATCTGGCTTATGTGGGTACTGGAGAATAGAACCTGGGTCCTTAGGCTTCCCAGGCAAATGCCTTAACCACTAAACAATCTCTTCAACCCCCCTCCCCATTATTTTTAAAAATATTTTATTTATTTATTTTTTTGAGAGAAAGAGGCTGATAGATAGGTAGATAGACAGAGAATGGGCATGTCAGGGCCCCATTCTTTTTCAAAAATTCATTTTAGCGGTGTGTGCACACATGTATGTGTGTGTTCACACACGTGTGAACAATGTGTGTGAAGATGGGATGTACATACATACTTGTGTATGCTAGAGGTTGAAGTCGGATGTCTTCCTTGATGTCTCTCCACTTTATTGAATGAGGCAGAGCTTGAACCTAGAGCTCACTGGTTTGGCTAGTCTGGCTAGCCAGCCTGCCCCAGGGATCCTCTGTCTCTGCTTAGTGAGCACTGAGATTAAAGGCAGGCCGCCTTGAAGACTTAGCAGCAAGTGGGTGCTGGGGATTCGAACTCCAGTCATCATGCCTATGTGGCAGGTGCTTTATCCACTTTATCCACTGAACCATCTCCCCAGGTTCCTACTTGTTTCTTACAAAAATCTCTAACCCCTGGGCTGGAGAGATGGCTTAGGGGTTAAGGTGCCTGCCTCCTAAGCCTAAGAACGCTGGTTCCAATCTCCAGCAGTTCCAATCTCCAGGTCCCACATTTAGCCAGATGCAAAGTGACGCAAGGGCGCAATGCTGCACTTGACCACAAGGGGGCGCACACATCTGGATTTCATTCCCAACAGCTGAGAGGCTGCAGGCAAGCCCATCTCTATCTGTCTTCCTCTCCCTCTCTCTCTCTCTCTCTGTCTCTCTCCAAAAAAATTAAAAAAAAAAAATCTCTAACCCCTTCAACCAATTCCTATTCCTATCACCACTCAGTTTTTATTTGGAACATAAGTTGAATGTTGCTGTTTTAGGGGATGTTGTATCCAAGCATCCAACAAAGACTAACCAAGGTGTCTGCAAAGTAAACCAGTTTGAGGGCTGAAACAGTGTTCAAGAACATTCACTCCAGAACCTGAGCCCCTGTAGAAGGCCCATCATTTCCTTCCGGTGGTTTTTTGCTAGCATTTACTCTCATATAAAACCCCCTCTTCCGCTCTCCTCTAAGAATCATTAGACTCAGGTAAGAACCTCCCCAAACTTCCCTGGGTGCATCTGCTCTGTAGGCAGGCATAGTAGTGTGAAAGCAAATGTCACTGCGGCAGCCATAATTTAAGACGTCCTTTTAAAAAATTCCAATTTCATCATTTCACAGAAGAATAGATCAATATTTCTACAGTTAAGAGTTTAGTTAAAAACCCTGCTGTGCGATGAAATAATGCATCTGCTGTTGGCGTAGAGCGACTGGGATGTTAATTCCCTGGTTTTGTGTCAGTTAAGGGCAAATTAGCCTTCCAGCACTAGTCATGACTCATTATGTCATTATGTAGAAGGCACTTACTGTACCTCCACTACTATGCAATTTAGATCCAATAAAAATTGTGACAGCGTTTTTATCCACTTCATTAAGCTACTAATTTCTTGTAAAAAAATGTACATTAATCTTTTTATAGCTTCATGCAGAGTGGCATATTTTTAGACTCTAACATTGATTAGGTCCTGGTTAAGAATAATTTTCACAGTACTTTTAAGAAATGTAAATAAAGTTACAATAATTTAATTTTTCAACATAGTTATGACAGTATTGATCTTAAAATGAACATGTTGGCTGAATTAAATGTGTAGCCCAAATGAAATACAGACTGAATATTTAAGCATACAACAAATTACAAAGCAGGCCGAACAATACCCTGCAAACAGAATGAAGAGAGGGAGCGTGAACTTCCGCAGAAAAATATTAATTGCTCATATTTTAAAAGATGTAAATGGAGATTTTTTCTTTGACATCTGACTTTTCTTACTCAAATGTTTTAAAAATACAGTGGAAAAAAGTCTTCCCTTTTGATTTTTCATTCCTTGTGAAGTATTAGCAGCACTCCTGTCTGAATGTATTAGGAGAAAATAGAAAACGAAACAGTTCCTTCTGCTGCTGAGCAGGTTGGAGTCTGAGGGGCAGTACCCAGGGTTTTCAGGGGGGCACTTAGGGCAGTGAGAAGTCAGGGGCAAGGGTCTGCAATTGTGCACTTTGTGGCAAGTCTGTTCCCTTCCACTCCAAGGACCCATCCTGTTCCGTCTTCTTTGCATAGCTCTGACAAGGCTGAGTCATGTCTTCGCCGCTGGAAAGGTGAGCTCTGCGTACCGGCTGGCATTTTATGCACTCACTCCCCATCAGATGCTGCTCTACTCTCTGGACTTCATCTCCTTGCTCCGGACTATAAACTGTACTCTGACTTTGTCTCCCCTGGACTGTGATGTCTTCTGTCTTGCCTGGTGAGGGAACCCCATCTCTGCCCTGGCCTCCAAACCTACCTGTCTTAGCTCCTTAGCATAAGTCCACTGTGCCAGCTCTGAGGGTCATGCAAGTTGTTACTGGGAGTGATGGATGGCTGGACTTTATCATAGGAGACAGACTGGGTGCACAGTATTGGATTCAAAGACTTTGATTCTCCCAAGAAACAGTGCCCCCCCCCTCAGCTTGTCTCTTCTGTTTTGTGCTGGATGATTGGAAAGGGCTGCTTGATAATGGAGTCCTAGGATATGAAGACCTCCTTATCACTGGAAGAAATCCTCCCAGGAAATCTGTTTCCAATATTAGCAAGCTCACTTCCTTTTATTTTCTGAATTTATTGGGCCATATGACTTTCCAGAAAGGATTTAAGGTGGAGGTAGAGAGGTACTTCCTGCCTCATGTCTTCACTACTTCAATGTCTGCAAGTCTGAGCACTTCTCAGGGCGGTACCAGCCAGTCTCATCTCTGCACAAAAGATGCTGCAGCAAGCAGTTGCTGACAGTAACTGGCCCTACGACCATTGTTCAAGTCCCTGGTCTGGGGGTATGGGCTTGTGTGGGGCCAAACCCCTGTCCTCAGCTCAGGCTTATCTTTTTGGTACATGGCTGCTCTCACTAGAGCTCACAGGACTGTGAGTGGATGCCCTGCTTTTGTGTTGTCCCAGAGCTTCAGCTCACACAGACCCCCTTTTCCCGGCATTTCCCTAGAGTCACTCCTTTTTGCCATTAGGCTGTTGCTTCATAGCTGTTTACTGCAGTGCCACGTTCCAGGGAGGAAAGCTTGGTGTGGCTGCTGTTTTCACTTGCACAGCCTTTACTCATTGGCATGAGTGGGCGTCCCAACTTTCAGGGCTAAAGAGCGTCTTCATGCTGAGAAGCAGGCACAGGAGCTGCAGAAGCAAAGTGATTCACTCAAAGTCACACAGGTAGGAAGTAGCAGAGCCAGGACTCAGAATCCTGTTCTCTGGACATGAGTGCTTACAAAATGCTTTTGGTGGTGGGACAAAATAACAACTAAGAACTCAGGCCCTAGAGTTGAGTGGATAAGGACTTAAACTCCACCTCTCCCACTTACTGGTTACCTAATTTCTGTGAACCTCTTGTACTAAATGGGGATAATTATTTTTTCAGCCTCATGTGGTTATGATGAGAAATAAATGAGAAAAATGTGAATCAACCTTGTACATGGAGTGAGTTAGTTATGATTTTTTGTTTTTTTTCTTTTTCTGTTTTAAAGATAATTTAGTTATTTTCAAGTAGAGAGAGAGAGAGAGGAGAGAAGAGAGAGAAGAGAAGAGAGCCAGAGAGAATGGTTACACCAGGGCCTCCAGCTGCTGCAAACAGACTCCAGATGCATTTGCCACTTTGTGCATTTGGTTTTATATGGGCCCTTAGACTCTGAAGGTAAGTGCCTTATATGCTGAGCCATCTCTCTAGCCCTGTTTTTCTCTTTTTAAAAATTTATTTATTGCTGGGTGGTGACGCACACCTTTAATCCCAGCACTTGGGAGGCAGACGTAGGAGGATCGCATAAGTTCGAGGCCACCCTGAGACTACAGAGTGAATTCCAGGTCAGCCTGGACTAGAGTGAGACCCTACCTCAAAAAAAATTATTTATTTGTAAAAGGAGAGAGGAGAGAGAAAGAGAAGAAGAGGGAGGGAAAAAACTAGGGCCTCTTACCACTGCAAATGAACTCCAGATGCATGTGCCACTTTGTGCATCTGGATTTACGTGGGTATTGGGGAACTGAACCCAGGCCTAAAGGGTTTGCAAGCTATTGCCTTTAATCACTGAGCCATCTCCCTAGCCCTTGTTTGATTTTTTTTTCTAGGTAGAATCTCAACCTAGCCAAGGCTGACCTTGAATTCACTCTGGCCCCAGGCTGTCCTCAAACTCGAACTCACAGCAATCCTCCTATCTCAGCCTCCTGAGTGCTGGGATTAAATGTGTGTGCCACCACTCCCAGCAGGTAGTTATGATTTTTTAATGTGTGTATGTATGTGCATGTTCACATGTGTGTATGCATGTGTGTGTTCATGTGCTTGTACACTTGTGTGCACTCATGTGTGGGGGCCAGAGGACATCCTCAGGTGTCATTCTTCAGAATCTGTCCGCCTTTTATAAGCTAGGGTCTCTCCCTGGAACTTGCTAAGCAGACTAGACTGGCTGGCCAGGGAGCCCCAGGGTCCATACATCTGTCTCCCCAGTGTTGGGATTACAAGTGTGTGTCACCATGCCCAGATTTAGGATTTTTAAAAAATATTTTTAAAGTTATTTATTTAAGAAAGAAAAGTCAGATTGAGAGAGACAGAGAGAGGGGGGAAGAGGGAGAGAATGGGTGTTCCAGGGCCTTCAGCCACAGCAAATGAACTCCAGATGCATGTGTCAGCTTGTGCAGCTGGCTTACGTGGGTTCTGGAGAACAGAACCTCGGTCCTTAGGCTTTGTAGGCAAGTGCCTTATCCACTAAGCCATCTCTCCCATCCTAAGATTATTTTTATCATCATTACTACTAATTCATTTGTATCTCACCAAATCCCCATGCTGCAGGTACTTACATATTGGCTTATACCTATTTATAATCACATAGCTAACACTGACAGAGGGAAAGACGAGGCTGGACAAGTTTTTCTAGGACCTCGTTGAAGACTGTTCTTCCTTTTTTTTTTTTTTTTTTTTTTTTTCCGAGGTAGGGTCTTGCTCTAACCCAGGCTGACCTGGAATTCACTATGTAGTCTCAAGGGTGGCCTTGAACTCATGGTGATCGTCCTCCTTCTGCCTCCCAAGTGTGAAGCCCGCTCTTGAATAATTCCCTGCCTGTGTCTAGCAGCACTTTGTCAAGGTTCCAGCCTTCTTACTTCCTTGGTCCTGCTCAAAGATGCTGGGCCTCACTGTGACCTCTGGTTCTCAGACGTGGCATGATGCCATGGCTGGAGAAGCAGGAACCAGTTCAGAAGAGGAGCTGAGAAGTGTTCCAGGCACCTAGCCTCTCTCTAGGAAGAGCTAGTGATCTGGGGGGTCACATAATTGCTCCCCACAAAAAGCTTTTTCAGCTTAAGTATAGGGTTCAGTATGTGACACTGTGTGCAAAGCGGCCCTGGGACTTGTGGGAGGTTAAGTTCTGCTTCTCTGCAAAACAATGACTCCTCTGAGGTTTATATAAATACTCAATCAGTTTCCTATTATGACAATGTGAAGGAGCAGTTGGTTGCATCTTTAAAATTAAGACTTGAAGAGAAGTCAGTGACAGTGGTTAAATTGCACTTCTACGCTTTTCACCCTCCCCTCCTTCTTTTCCCTGACCACTGCTACCCTGTCCTAGGGTGCACCTGCCAGCACAGCCCAGGGTCCTGGGCAGGCCTGGATCCTGAGCCTCAAGCATCAGCGGAGGCAGGAGGAGGCTGTGAGCCTCCTCTCCCCTCCCCTCCAGGCTGGGAAGTCCCAGAGTAAGAGAGGTTTCCGTTTGTGGGCTCCTTTGCCAGATGGTATTTGATACGAATATTGATGTTAATGGCGTTTGGATAATGACACTGTCTGTGGCAGAGGCTTTATTACCGCTATGAACAGCGTGGTCCTGGGGGGAGCTATTCCGTTTAGTTACCTTTGTGTGTGTGCTGCAAATGTTTAACAGACAATTATCGGGAGATGGTGTTCCAAGGGATTTGGATTCTTCCCGGGTTTCCAGGCAGGTCCTGCCGTCAGCCCACATGGTGGAGCTGAGGTGCCTTGCAGAGGGAGGACTGCCTGAGGTCACTGGGCTCTCCCCTTCCTGCACAGACAGGTCAGCCAAGCTTTTCCTGCTGGTCCCCAACATTCCCACTTTTGGAGGGTCTAGCTTTGTCACAACCTTTCTCCATCACTAGATACATCAAAACCCTACCTTTTACACTTCCTGAGGGAGTTTGAGCTTCTTCCTATTAAAAATGAATAATAAAATCCTCCGCTTTCATCCTAATGGGGTTAGTAGGAGGTGTTTAGCTTTTTATAGCTACCTAGCTGATCGAAAAAGGCAGATGAAGCCATCACAAAATTAAGGAAGAGGTCATCGTTAGAAGACCAGAGACTGAAGTCTTTTAAAAGCATTTCTGGTCTTAATTCAAAGCGCCTCTCTGGAGAGCTTCAGGGCGCAGAGCCCGGGGGTTTCCTCTGCTGAACCAAAGCTTTGGCAAGGTGGGGACCAGTGTGGCAGGCTCCTTTCTGAGTCCTGGTCTCTTCTGAGCAGAGATGACACTTTCAAGATGGATTATGTGGCAGATAGTCAGGCTTGTTTCCCTACATCAGGAAAATGCTTTCTGCCCTCGTGAGAAATGAATGAACGAATGAACGGGACCTCAGGTGCATTTTGGAGTCTTGTCAAATGGCTTCAGAGACCAAGCTGGCAGTTGCTAGGGACCAAATGCTCTTGGGATCGTAGCTATCAGGCAGCATGGGGGAAATCAGGGGGCTGGGCAGAACTTGTGGAAACAGCACTGAAATGGATTGTTGTGTGTGTTCCTGGTGTGGACAGCACGGCTCTGAATCTGAATACAAAACAGAGAAGAGGCTCCTTCGCCTCTTTCAGACTAATGATTTTGTCCTTTTTCCCTCTCCTCCTCACTTTATTTCTTCATCTATAACATCTGCAAGAGGGCAGCCAGACTAATAAAACTGCGCTAAGCTCGACTAATGCCAGCCATTGATCCGAGGGTGGGACCCAATTAATCAATGAGATTTTAGCGGTGTTTGCTTCCCCCCAGGGACCAGAGGCCCAAAGACAGTTCTTGTCCCCGCAGAGGGGAGGGGCTGAGAATTGATGGAGTGAGTCTCCTTCTGCAAATTCTGGGAGGAGCTGAGAGGCAGTGTGCCTACCCCCCAGGAACAGTCTTTGTGGTGGTTTCTGAGAGCTCCTTACTTAGGGGTGTGGGGGTGGTGGATGGCTTTGCTTTGGCATGCTTACTTGCTCTAGATGGGCTCTTGGTGGATTCGAGAACAGGGAAACCTCACAGGCCCACAAGGCACTTTTCACATCACTTGAAGTCTGGGATATTGTTTCCTCTACTGCCGCTTGCAGTGCAGTAAGGAAACTGAGGCCCACGGAGGGAAGACATATGCTAAAGAGCACATGCTGTAGAACAACACCTCTTTGCCCTCCCTGTATTTCTTTTTTTTAAAACACTTATTTTTATTTATTTGCAAGCAGAGAGAGAGAGAGAGAGAGAGAGAGAGAGAAGACAGAGAAAGGGAGAAAGAGAGAGAATGGGTGTGCCAGGGCCTCTAGCCACTGCAAACGAACTCCAGATGCATGCATCACTATGTGCATCTGGCTTTTGCGTGGGTACTGGGGAACTGAACCTGGGTTGTTAGGCTTTGCAGGCAAGCGCCTTAACTGCAGAGCTATCTCTCCATCCCCTTCCATGTATTTATTTATTTATATTATTTATTTTGAGGTAGGGTCTCATCTCACTCTAACCCAGGCTGACCTGGAATTCACTATGTAGTCTCAGGTTGGCCTTGAACTCACAGTGTGATCCCCCTACCTCAGCCTCCCGAGTGCTGGGATTAAAGGTGTGTGCCACCATGCCCAGCTCCTTTTATGTATTATTCTTTATTCTTTTTTTTTTTTTTTTTAATTTTAACTGTGAACTGACACATACATATCAAAGCAAATGAGATAGAATCTGACAATTTATAAGCAGATGCCTTTGGAACCTCCACCTTCATCACAAATTGAGCATTGCCAATCCCATAAAAGTCCCTGTGTGCGATGTGTCTTAATGCTGCCCTCTAGGAATGCTAGGCAAGGGCTCTACCACTGAGCCATAGCCCCAGCTCTGGTGACCATTTCTTTGCTTGTCTTTATAATTTTACAGTAAAAGAGCTTATTTCTGCTTGTATTTATAAACTTTATAAATAGAAGTACACACCACACACACACATATGTATGTGTGTACGTGCACATAAGGCATGTGTACGAGGCACCCACACTTCACTGTGATGTTTCTTTTATTTAACACTGTGAGGTTCATCCATGCAGGTAGCTGAAGTGGATTCATTTTCATTGCTAATTTTTCTCTTTTCCTTTGCTTGAAACTTATTTTTAAAACATTTATTATAATTTCACCCTGTGAAACAAAGCAAGCTCCACAAGATAGCTCATGCTACAGGGTATGTATTGGAACAAATATGCCCCAAAGAGTTGGTGTGTGTGCGCGTGTTTACCTTTGGTCCTAGCTCCTCTGATCAAATACCATATTTTTTATTTTATTTTATCATATTCTTTAAGCTTCAGAGACCTGATTATTTCATGAATTCCTCAAAAACATCCACCCGTTTCAGGGATGCAGAATTGGACTCGGGGGGTTGAGGGGGGAGCTCTACATCTTCATGATAGAGGGTAGGGAGAGGGAATAATAGAATTTCTTGCTTTGCAAAGGGGGCCTGACCTAGACTGAGTCCCTGGGGGCAGCAGTTGTTTTATCTGCCTGATGTCCCTAAAGCCCAGTATCCAGGCTGTTCATAGATCAATAAGCTTTCCAATGAACAGAAAAATAAGGCTGACTGTGTTCAGGCCTCTGTGGAATGCTGGAATTTCCTCAGCAATATGATCTACACATCTACCAGCAACCACTAACTATTGCCCAGGTTGTCTGGTGGAGAGGTACCACATGTGTGTGGTGGTGCATGCTTGTGATTCCAGCACTCAGAAGCTGAGGCAGGGGATTGTGAATTCCAGGCTAACCTGGACTACATAGTGAGAGAGAAAGAGCGGGGGTGGGGGTGGGGATGGGAATGCTAGGACCTCTAGCTACTGCAAACTAACTCCAGGTGCATGTGCCACCATGTGCTTCTAGCTTATGTAGGATCTAGAAATTGAACCTGGGTCCTTAGGCTTTGTAGGCAAGTGCCTTAACCACTAAGCCGTCTCTCCAGCCCAGATCTCAGCTTTTTGATGAGGGCAGAAATCTCGACCATCCTTGGTACACTTGTATCTTACACCCAATAGGGCTTTACAAAGGTCTGTATTAACCAGACACTTGCTCTTTCTCCAGAAATTGCTTAAGAGGAGTGAGGGGAAGAGAAGCTTATTTAAAACAAGTAAAGCTTAGCAGGACATGGTGGCGCACACCTTTAATCCCAGCACTCTGGAGGCAGAGGTAGTTGGAGGCAGAGGTAGTTGGATTGCTGTGAGTTCAAGGCCAGAGTGAGATCCAGAAAAAAAAAAAACAAAACACCCCCAAACAAACAAGGCAAAGGCAGGAAGATCACCATGTGTTCGAGGCCACCCTGAAATAACATAGTGAATTCCATGTCAGCCTGGACTAGAGTGAGACCCTACCTCGAAAAAACAAAACAACAACAAAACAAAACGGAGTGCAGCTTACAATGTGCTTCTGAAGAGGTGGATGGGGCTGAAGATATCCTAGCCTTTGATGGAGGGTTTGTGACCACTGAAGCTTCCGCAGCCCTGAGTCAAGGGCTGGGGGTTCCTGAGCAGGTAGGTACTTACTGCAGAGTGGGGAGAGCCAGTGCGAAGTGAGTCCTTGTTTGCTCTTCTGGTTATGTGGGGCTGGCTGGGCTGTCAGCTGCTGGCTCTGTGTTTATTGCCTGACCTTCCCCTTACCCAGCCCACCCTGGGGCGCTCAGGCAGCCAGGGGCAGCCACAGATGCAAATATATACTCCTTACATGATTTTAAAGTATTTATTAAAGCTCACCCTTTAAAGAAATACCTCAAGGGCTGGAGAGGTGGCTTAGCAGTTAAGGCGTTTGCCTGCAAAGCCAAAGGATGGCAGTTCGATTCTCCAGGACCCATGTAAGCTAGAATGCACAAGGGGGCACATGCATCTGGAGTTCATTTGCAGTGGCTGGAGGGCCTGGTAGGCCCATTCTCTCTTAAATAAATAAATAAATAAATAAATAAATAAATAAAGTATATTTAAAAAGTTAAAAAAAAGAAGGAATACCTCAACATATGTAGGGCAGTGAAGACTTACAGAGAAGTTAGATTCAGTCCCCCAAGGCACTCGCTATCATTTTAAAGTGTGGATTTATTCGTGGGGTTGTTCATTAAGTCAGCCTTTCCTCTCGGATGTGGATCCTAAGACTTTTGACTACCTGTCGCTGCGAAGGGCTTTGCAGTCACTTGGTAAGAGGTATTTGGGTGAGTGGATACCGGGTGAGAGCGAAGGTCTGATGTAGTTGCGGATTGGAGGAAAAGACCGGTTCTTGTAACCTCGTCCAGGTCTCAGTGAAGGCTGGATTCCAAGGTCCCCATCAAAAGCCGCTGTCATCCCCAATCGGACCCCAGGCAACCAAGGAAGCCCTTGCAGCCTCCAGAAGGCGCCCGCCATCGCCACCGCCGCGGGGAGGCCCGTCTTCCTGGAAAGCCACCCTTGGAATTGTCTTCAAAAGCTGCGACGCCGCCGACGACGACGCAGCCCCCGGAGTTTGAGCACTAATAAATCATTAGCATTTTATTTACAATTCTAGATTTACAATTCCTAGAAAAGTATTCCTGCTGTTCAGCGCGGATTCCTGCTTTGTGGGCTTCCCCCAGCACCTGCGTTCCTCCCGCTCCTCTTGGGGGTTGGCGTTGGGGACTGGCTCCGTTGGACCAGAATAGGGCGCCGGGCAGATGGACTAAGTGGTCAAGAGAAAGAGGACACGACGTCCCTGGATCCCCGACGACCTCCTCCGGATTTCACCAGGAAAGGAGGTGGGACGCCGAGGACGCGGGAGATGAGGTCACGCGGCTCCTGCTGGACTCTTCCCTACGAGCCGGGTCAGGTCCCCTGGTCGCTTGGACCGGGTTGTGTCCTCGACGGAGCCGGCCCGCCCGCCGCGCCCGCTAGATGGCAGCCTTGGTCTCCGCGGCGGCTGCGCTGGAAGGACCTGGCCGGAGGCGTCGCCCGCTGCTCCCGGGGATGCGCTGCCATTGGCACCCGAGGCTGGCCATGCAGTGTCCAAGGGACCAAAGGAGTGGCTCAGGACTCCCCACCCCCATGGAATGGAGAGGGTGCCTGTTCTGAGCTCTTCTGGGATGGGGCTCCTCTGGCCCTGGAGAGCTGTGCGGTGTCCGGTGCCTCTGCCTGGACGCTGGGCCTGGAGGGTGACTGGGTTTTAGGAAACTAGGGGGAGAACCCGAGCCATGTCGTGACAACACCTGGCTGTAGTTTGATCTGGTCCCTCTCTCCCTCTCCAGCCTCAGATATTCTGATTGTGACCTCAGCTGTGTCTTGGCCCTCCTCTGATCCACAACGTTGCATTTCACACACAGGATCCACAATGGTCTTGGTGTCACCCCTGCCCAGCCCATCAGCCACACTTTTGGGCAAGTAGGCCTGCCAGATGTGGAAACCTGGGCCCAGACTGGGAAAGAGACACACCAGTGTGTGCAGAAGATGTGGTAGTGGGGACCTTCGTCTCTCTTAGAGTAGTCGGAGGAAATGGGATCTAGGGCCTGGGGTCATTCGTCTTGTCCCTGGTGTGTATGAGTCCATGGGTTTGTTTCATTGGCCTTTCTGTTTTGGTTAAAGCCTGTAGGTCTCTGACTTCCGCCTGCTCACCTCCTCTGCTGTCCATACCTTCAAAAGTGGTGTCTCCTTTCTCTTCTAGGAGGAGAAGGGCCCAACCTGACCCTGGCCTGGCCGACTTTGCTATTGGTTGCTGTGCGTTAGGCAGCAACAGATAGAAAGGTACTTCAGGTTTTGAGAAACAGGGTCTTGTCCTGTCCCATGGAGGTTAGGATGCCTTTGCCACAGTCACTCTAGCTGGGTCTTCCATGCCAGGAATCAGGCTGCTTCAAGGCCTGTTCAAGAGATGTTTTTACTTAATATCTAAGCCTAGCATGGTGACCCATGCCTCTAATCCCAGCACTTGGGAGGCAGAGGTAAGAGGATGGTTGTGAGTTTGAGGCCAGGTCAGCTTGGGCTAGAGTGAGCCCCTACCTTGAAAAACACACACACACACACACACACACACACACACACACACACTCACACAAAAAAAAAAGTCCTTGCAAGATTGTTCACTGCATTAATTTTGAGAAACATCCCCAGAATACAAGGACCATTAGGCCCTAGGGTTGAGATTGGGTATCTGAGGGGCCATGGTCCCTTGGGGGCGGGGGTCTCCAGACCATGTCTTGTCCATTATGGGCCCTACAGGTCAGGCCAGATGAGGGTAGTTGGGAAATGGAGGGGTGAATATCCTCTGAGCCTCTCAGGAACCTCCAGGGGAAAGCCGTCTGGCCTGCTACCCAGCTCAGAAAGGTGAGGGGAATTACTATCCTCCACACAGCCCTCTGTTAAGATCACAATTTCCATGACAGAGCCGCTCTCTAATGGAGCCTGTCAACTCAGCTTAGGCCGCAATGGCTCACAGCACACCGCCCAGAGCCCAGGGATGTGGGTTCCCAGGCGTTAACCCCGTGCCTTGGTGCACGGAGGACGCAGGTCTGCAGAATGCGATTTCGAAGGGGACCTGGCACCTATCAGGGTCGCCATCAAATTATTCGGTAATTACTCCACACCACCGTGCAGTCGCCCAGCAGACAGAGGGGAAGCAGGTGAGGTGGTGGTGGTGGTGGTGGTGGTGGGGAGGGGGCAGCTCTGAGTCCTCAGTCCCCAGAAGACCCCCCACACACACACACCGCCCTTTGACAGCGTTCAAGGCCCAGAGCGGCCGTGGTTATTGGCAGTCGGAGAGGCTGTTTGGGGAAATGGAAAAACTTGTGTCAGCGGCATCAATCCTGCAAAGGGAGTTAGGCAAGCAGTTTGCACGTTCTGTTCCTCGCGCTGCCGCCACCGCCACCACCCGGGCTCCTCGGAGCCTGCCTGCGGGGAGGGGAGAAGGGGAGGAGGTGACCGAGTTCACGTCCCTACCGCTGCCTCTCCTAGAGTGATGGATGGCTGTCTGCAGAGGCGAGGGAGCGCTGGGGCGGCGCTCAGCCTCCCACACTCGGCACTGGGTGGCCCGAAGTGCTCCAGGACCCCAGGAAAGGGGGCTCTGGGGTCAGTTACCTAGGCCAGTTTTTTTTTTTTATTACGAGATCATCATTTTCGGTTTCATTCTGATCGGTAACAATCTTGCCCCCCCCCCGCATTTATTCCCTCCTCTGGGTTCTGTGCATACCTTGACGTGTTGTTGTTCTTTTGAGACAAGGTCTCAATACATGTAGTTCAGAATGGCTTTGAACCTAACGACAATCCTGCTGCCCTTGCTGCCGGAGTGCTGGGATTAACAGGCGTCTTCGTGATCCTTGAACCTTTTACAACAAACTCAGTGTTTCTTCCTTCTTCATCCCTTGAGGCTCAAGAGGTACCGGGACTCATCGGAGTTTTCTTAGGGCGGTTCTGGGTTAGGTTAGGTTGTTACCCCTAGGAACAAGCTGAAATGGAGGTTAATATTGGACCAGCCAGTCTATCTCCCCTTCCCTTCCCTTCCCTTCCCTTCCCTTCCCTTCCCTTCCCTTCCCTTCCCTTCCCTTCCCTTCCCTTCCCTTCCCTTCCCTTCCCTTCCTTCCCTCCTCCCTCCCCTCCCCTCCCCTCCCCTCCCCCTCCCTCCCTCCCCTCCCTCCCCTCCCTCCCCTCCCCTCCCCTCCCCCCCTCCCCTCCCTCCCCTCCCCTTCCCTTCCCTTCCCTTCCCTTTCTCCCCCCGCTCTCTCTTGTTTTGGTTTTTCAAGATAGAGTCTCACTCTAGCCCAAGCTGACCTGGAATTCACTATGTAGTCTCACCGTGGCCTTGAACTCATGGCAATCCTCCTACCCTCTGCCTCCTGAGTGCTGGAATTAAAGGTGTGCACCTCCACACCAGGCCCAACTTTTCTTTTAAAGGCAGTGAATTTTAGCATCCCACTAATTGAGGGCTCTAGTTAAAGCAGTTAATAACAGGAATTAGATTCTATTTTGTCTTTCATTTCTCTCTACCCAAAAATATTCTTAATAAGTCTTCTATAGCAAGGACTTCTAAAATCCAACCTTAGGGAGTAGGGACTGAGGGTTGGAGAGGGGGACTTAGGGACAAGTGCCTCCTTTAGCAGGGGTCTTTGTGATGCAGTTTGATATCCTTGGGTCTGGCTCGTGACGAAAACAAGTCACAGCTGTGATTCCAGGGCAGGACTTGTGGCTGTCACTAATTGTGGGAGTCCCAGCAGATGAACCACTATCTCACCAACAATCATGATGAAATAATAAAGCACAGCAGCTTTATTACTGGGCAGCTCTTGGGCAGCTACCACATGCCAGAGACTGTGTAGTTGTTGTTCATTATCTCATTTAATCTCCAGCACAGTCCTGTAAAAAGAGGTCATTGTCACTCCCACATTATAGAAGAGAAAATCGAGGGTCAGAGAGGCGAACACAGCTCAGAGGCAGAAGTCAGCCCAAGTTTTTCTGAGCTCAAAGCCATGAGTTACAACATCCTACTTGATTGCCACAGAAACCTGTTATCATCTTGTTGCAAAAGCATATTTGTATGTTTGGAAAACACCCGTTCAAATGGTGTGCAGTTTGGCAATGAGTGGATATTTGGTTTTGTTGGGTTTCCCCCCTTCCTCCTCAAACGCAAAAACGAGAAAAATGTAAGCCTCTAATTTCCCAATGGGTTGGGTAGATCGGAGAAAGAAGAAATTGCTGAATTTTTTTTTCTTTTTCTTTTTGTTGTTGTTGTTGGCTTCCATGAGAGAGAAAGTGCCTTAGGACGATTTATTTTGAAAAAATTATCCATTCCTTTAAGATTTGGAGCACCACTCACCATGAAGTCGTCCGTCTTCCGCGTGCTACTCTGCCTGTCCTTGGTGTGTACCAGAGCCCAGCCAGAGCTGGACGAATCTGGAGCCCTCCCCTGGTACTCCTGTCTTTCACCTCCATGAGGATAGAAAGAAATCAAGTGAATGAGAGAGCCCTGCATAGACTGCTCAGCTGTGCTGACCGTGAGTTGGCCCAGAGCCATCACTGAGTGTGAGAAACTTTCAAATTTCAAAATTGCCCTGGGCCAATTTAATAAACTTCTGCCACCTCCATCCTCTCCACATGTTTGAATTCTCAAATATTCACCCCCATCTAAGACATGCACAAGAATGGAAGGATTTTGGAATGTTAATAATGCAGAATTTTACAGTACAGCAAGGTGAAGTCTCAAGGGGTAACGGTTAACATCTGCTTTCTTTTCCCTAGATGACAATGAAAAAACCAGCAAGCCAGGAGTGCGAGATCTCTCTCTCCTCCCTTTCTCTGTCTGTCTCTCTCTCTCTCAGCAAATACGTAAATTGTCCCCAGATCCAACACTAGGCACAATAATCAGAAAACTTGCGTGTAGCAAGAGTGACAGTGACAAGGGTGGTGGGGGGAGCCCAACCAAAGTCAATTTTTCAGGGGGCACTTTTTAGGCTAGCAGTGAACAAGACCATTTTTTTTTCCAGGGGTCTGAAAGATGGCAAGAAGTACTGGGCTTCCCCCAGGGGCTGCAATTCCTAGTAATCAGGGTTGGAGCAGTGGTGCGAAGCGTCTTTCTGGAAGCCGGGAAGCCAGAGGATGCTTTGTGTCTAGAGACAGATCCAGAGAGTTCCTGCTCTGCTCTGGACAAAGGTTCTGAAGGGCCCGGGGCTCTGGGCTTTTCCTCATTCCATGACCACACATGCCCTCTGTGAGCCCCGAGAGACAGAAGAAGAATCTGGGTCCCAGATCTGAGGACAATAATGCTGGTCTAATGGGGTTATGGCTTGCTGAGCACAGTCTGGCTTAACACATGGTAACTTTCAAACCCACCCACAAGTAGCTAGAGGCCATACTGCATACTTGTTTTCTGTTTTGTTTTGTTTTTTTTGTTTTTTTTTCCGGGATAGGGTTTTACTTTAGCCCAGGTTGATCTGGGATTAAAGGTTTGCACCACCACGCCCAGCTATTTTGTTTTTAATTTTTTTGTTTTGTTTTTGTTTTTTTCCAGGTAGGGTTTTGCTCTAGCCCAGGCTAATCTCAGGGTGGCCTCAAACTCAGGGCAATTCTCTTACTTTTGCCTCCTGAGTGCTGGGATTAAAGGCATGTGACACCATGCTCAGTTTAGGTTTCTTTTTTCTTTCTTCCTTCCTCCCTTCCTCCTTCCTCCCTTCTTCCCTCCCTCCCTCCCTCCCTCCCTCCCTCCCTCCCTCCCTCCCTCCCTCCCTCCCTCTTTCTTTCTTTCTTTCTTTCTTTCTTTCTTTCTTTCTTTCTTTCTTTCTTTCTTTCTTTCTTTTTTTTGGTTTTTTGAGGTAGGGTCACACTCTAGTCCAGGCTGACCTAGAATTCACTATATAGTCTTAGGGTAGCCTTGAACTCATGGCAATCCTCCTACCTCTGCCTCCCAAGTGCTGGGATTAAAGGCATGTGCCACCACGCCCAGCTTTAGGTTTCTTTTTTTGAGGTAGGGTCTCACTCTAGCCTACACTGACCTGGAACTCTGTTGTTCCAGGTTGGCCTTTAACTCACAGCAATCCTATTACCTCAGCCTCCTGAGTGTTGGTATTAAAGGCATGTGTCACTATGCCCTGTCATACTTGTTTTCTAAGACTCACTTTTAAAAGATTTATTTTAAAATTCATTTTATTTTATTCTATTTTTAACTTTTTAATTTTTTATTTGAGAGAGAGAGAGAGAGAAAGAGAGAGAGAATGGGCTTGCCAGGGCCTCTAGCCACTGCAAACGAACTCCAGATACATGTGCCATCTTGTGCATCTGGTTTACATGGGACCTGGAGAATTGAACCTGAATCTGTAGGCTTCAAAGGCAAGCACCTTAATTGCTAAGCCATCTCTCCAGCCCTCATTTTATTTTATATTTATTGTAACATGTTATATTCTTATCTCCTTGCCTCTACTCCTGTTTTCACTGTGGGGTCATGAAGACCTTAGTCAGTCCCTGTGGGGTAGTGGGAAACTGTGCCTCATGGTATTCCTACCCACTCTGTGGCTCTTACAATCTTTTTGTTGTTGTTGTTTGTTTGTTTTTTCAAGGTAGGGTCTGACTCTAATTCAGGCTGACCTGAAATTCACTATGTAGTCTCAGGGTGGCCTTGAACTCATGGCAATCCTCCTGCCTCTGCCTCCCAAGTGCTGGGATTAAAGGCATGTGCCACCATGCCCGGCCTTGTACAATCTTTCTGCCACCTCTTCTGCAATGTTCCTTAAACTATGGCAGGCCTATTGGAAGTCTGATTTAGTGTTGAGCTCTCGATAGCCTCTGGATTTCTGCTTTGATGTGTTTTGCTTGTTCACCATACCTGTCACCATTGCTCTGGGGCTGGTTGTCAGTCTAGCAGCGAGAGCAGTATTCATGTTGTTGCTTCCTCTGCAATTGTTCCTGGGCCTCAACAGATGTGGTATCTCATGGTGGGCAGTCAGCTATCTTTTTGTCTAAGATTCATTTTATCTCCCACCTTTTCTTTAGATTTTTTATTTTATTTTATTTTATTTTTTTGAGGTAAAGTCTCATTCTAGCCCAGGCTGACCTGGAATTCACTCTGTAGTCCCAGGCTGGCCTCGAACTCACAGTGATCCTCCTACCTCTGCCTCCTGAGTGCTGAGATTAAAGGCATGAGGCACCACACCTGGCTCTGGATTTGTTGTTGTTGTTGTTGTTTTGGTTTGGTTTTCGAGATAGGGTCTTACTCTAGCTCAGGCTGACCTGGAATTCACTATGTAATCTCAGGGTGGCCTTGAACTCAGGACATTCCTCCTACCTCTGCCTCCCAAGTGCTGGGATTAAAGGTGTGTGCCACCATGCCTGGCTCTGGATTTTTTTTTTTTAATTTTTTTTAGGCATGGTCTTATTCTAACCCAGGCTAATCTGGAATTCACTCTGTAGCCCGCTGGACTTGAACTGGAAGCAATCCTCCTTCTTCAGTCTCTCTAGTGCTTGAATTGAAGGCATGAGCTGTCAGGCCTGGATCATGTCATCCCTGTTAAACTATTTGTTTTAGGGAATAAGAGAACCTCAGGTGATACAAGATATGATTTCTGGGATAGCCTTGTTCTTGAGGTTCTCTTGAGTAGTTGTATAGAGGAGGTTCAAATCTTAAAGCAGTTTTTGACGCCACAGTGATTACCGACACTGGGCCCTCAGTGGAATGATGTTGGGGGAGAGGGGACAAAAGAGGATAACCTGATGGGAACATGACCAATTTATAGTATATTCATATATTAAAATTCCCAATAAAAAATTTAAAAAAATATTGGAGTTGGTCAGACATCCTTTTCCAGAGATTCTCTGAGACAGTGTTATCTGTTTTTTTTTTTAAAAAAAATGCCCCAGAAGTTATTTTTAGAAATGAAGGGTGCCAACCTTGTGTTTGCAACTATATAGGATTTTTATTGCTTTTTTTGGGGGGGGAAGGAGGGGCTTAAACAAAGGCATAGCGATATCTTGCAGCTCAGAGAAAGAAATGGCCAGGCCACATTCCACAGATGTCATCCTAGCGGAGCCTGGGAAGCCCTGAGCCAGTGCTCCCCGCTCTCACTGTTGCTTGCATAATGCAGTTTAAATCTCTTGTTAATTTCCAGGTCGAGTTTCATTCATGAGGATAATCTTTAATTGATGTTAAATACAGGGATCAAGTGAAGTGCATTATTTCTTTTTTACAAAGTGCTAATTGTTCATGTTCTCATAAATTATTTTCTCCTCTCATGTAGCAGGTTTTATGAAAGAACTTTCCAGCCAGTGCTTTTAACCTCATTGTATGAATATTATCCTGTAATCAGCAGGTCGGGTAGCTCCTTCCTGTGCCCATGGTCTCTGCATCACCTCCTCAGAGCAGGAAGGGGAAGAAAAATGAGCTCATTTGGAGAGTGCAAGTATATTGGTAGCTCACAAACATTAAAAGCCTTTGTATCCAAACCTTTTAAACTTTAGGTTGATTTTTGTTTTTACCTTTTATTTATTAAAAAACTTTTTTTTTTTTTTTTTTTTTTTTTTTTGGTTTTTTGAGGTAAGATCTTGCTCTAGCCCAGGCTGACCTGGAATTCACTATGTATCTCAGGGTGGCCTTGAACTCACAGCGATCCTCCTTCCTCCCAAGTGCTGGGATTAAAGGTATGTGCTACCACTCCTGGCTTACTTAAAAATATTTATATTTATTTTCTTTCTTTCTTTCTTTCTTTCTTTCTTTCTTTCTCTCTTTTTCTTTCTTTTTTTTTCTTTTTTTTGGTTTTTCGAGGTAGGGTTTCACTCTAGCTCAGGCTGACCTGGAATTAACTATGTAGTCTCAGGGTGGCCTCGAACTCACAGCAATCCTCCTACCTCTGCCTCCCGACTGCTGGGATTAAAGGCGTGCACCACCACGCCTGGCCTATTTATTTTCTTTTTTTATTAATTTATTTATTTTGGGAGAGTGGGAGAGAGAGAGACAGAGACAGAGAGAAAGAGAGAGAATAGGCTGCCAGGGTCTCTAGCCACTACAAATGAACTCCAGATGCATGTGCCACCTTGTGCATCTGGCTTATGTGGGTACTGGGGAACCTGGGTCCTTTGGCTATACAGATAAGCGTCTTAACTGCTAAGTCATCTCTCCAGCCCCAAAATACTTTTATTTACTTATTTATTTGCAAGCAGGGAGTGTAAGGAAATTGTAGGAGAAAAGCAAGCAAGAACACCGGACTTGATCTCTACAGACAGACTATTTATTGAGAGGTACAGCGAGGGGCAGCAGCCTTCCTGTGGGATGAAAGCTGAAGCACCAAGTGAGGCTGGGGTTCAACCTTGTAAGGAGGATCCTAAGGCAAACATACTGAATAAGCTGCAGGTCCAAGGTCAGTAGAGAAAGTATCAAAGTTATTTGCTCAGAATAGGCTCTTTAGCAGAATTGACTAGGGAGGACTGGATGTCTCCATTCTTTTTTAAATTTTTTTATTATTTTATTTATTTTTGGAGAGAGACACAGAGAGAGAGAGAGACAGACAGACAGAGAGTGAGAGGGAGACAGATAGAGATGGGCGCGCCAGCAGTCTCTCAGCTGCTGTGAACAAAATCCAGATGTGCGCGCCCTCTTGTGGGCAATTGTGGCATTGCGCCCTTGCGTCACTTTGCATCTGGCTAAACGTGGGACCTGGAGATTGGAACCGCTGGAGATTGGAACCAGCGTTCTTAGGCTTAGCAGGCAGGTGCCTTAACCGCTAAGCCATCTCTCCAGCCCTGTCTCCATTCTTTATGGCCTTCTCATCTTAAGGTTAGTTATTAACTCTTTAGTTCCCTCTAGTTTTCAGGGAAGGCTATTAATCCTTCAGAGTGAAATATAAGATAGAGGGAGAGAGAGAGAGAGAGAGAGAGGCAAAGCCTAAGGACCTAGGTTCAATTCTCCAGGTTCCATGTAAGCCAAATGCACATAGCAGTGCATGTATCTGAAGTTCATTTTCAGTGGCCAGAGGTCCTGGCATGCCCTTTCATTCTCTCTCTATCTCTCTCCCCCATCTCTAATAAATAAACAAAAAAATACAAAAGAGAGAGAGAGAGAATGCACAAACACACATGAGCACACCAGGGCCTCCAGCCACTGCAAGCAAACTCCAGATGCAGCACCACTTTGTGCACCTGGCTTTATGTGAATACTGAGGACTTGAACCTAGGTCATTAGGCTTTGCAAGCAAGTGCTTTAACTACTGATCCATCTCTCCAGCCCCAAACTTTAGGTAGATTTTAAAGTCGTTTTTGTTTCTATTAAGACCTTGAAGAGTTTTAGTCTGAAATGATTTTTAATTTTTTTTGACATTAAAAAAATTATTTTTAGTGGTGGCACATGCCTTTAATCCCAGCACTTGGGAGGCAGAGGTTAGGAGGATCACCATGAGTTCAAGGCCACTCTGAGACAACATAGTGAATTCCAGGTCAGCCTGGTCCTGGGTTCCAGTGACTCTCCTCCTTCCTTAGCTTCCCTAACACTAGATTCCTGCTCCCAGCAGAAATTTCCTTCCAATGGAAGCATTCCCCTCCCCAGGTAGGAGGGACCTCATAAGACTCAGGAAGCTCTGAACTGTGCAGTACTCCCAGGCCCCTTCCTGAGGTTACATAAGTAGAGTCCACGATTGCAGGGAGGAGAGACTCCTTGCATGAGGCTGCCTGAAAACTGGCCAGCAAGCACGAGGGATGCAGCTTTTGGAGCTGTCTTCCATGCTATGGTGGGCTCTGAGTCACCCACGTGCCTGTAAGTTATCCTAATAAACTCACTGGTTCACGAACTGAGCTCGACTGGGATGGAATTGGTGCTTTATTGCTTAGCTGAGCTTTATCCCCAAACTTGACACTATTTTTTTCTTTCTCTTTTCTTTTTGAGACATGTTTTTGCTAGGGTCCAGATTGGAGTTGAACTTGCTATGTTGTAGCCCAGGCTAGCCTTGAATTTGAGTGCTCTGTGCTGGAATTATAAGCATGTGCCACCATGCCTGGATTGAAACTGCCTTTGATTATTTAATTTATTCTAAAAATGTTTAGCCATGCTTAGGTTGCTTATGCTGAGTTCCCATAAGGAAATAAGATGCTTTGTCTAGCCTCAGAGAGCTTGCATAAAAAGAAAGTTCATGGAAATACTTACCACTATATTATTATTGAGCTCTTGCCAGTATCAGTTCTTAAAATTTTTTCTTTATTTGAGAGAGAGAGAGGGAGAGAAAGAGAGAAATAGGGGGGAGAGAGAGACAGAGAGAGAATGGGCACGCCAGAGCCTCCAGCCACTGCAAATGAACTCCAGATGTTTGTGCCTCCTTGTGCATCTGGCTTACGTGGGTCCTGGGGAATTGAACCTGGGTCCTTTGGCTCTGCAGGCAAGCACCTTAACCACTAAGCCATTTCTCCAACCCCGCCAGTATTATTTTATTTGATCTTCACCAAGATCTCGTGTGGGAGATGCTGCATTATTCCTATTCACACATAAATTAAGTGAAGTTCAGAACTGGTAAGTCACTTGCCCAAGATTATCATAGTCAGAAGAACCGGGGTTAGTATCTAGTGTTTTGTTTTTTTTTTTTTTTTTTTTTTTTTTTTTTTAATTTAAAACCTGGGCCTTTCAGGTCTAACTCAAGCCTATACATCTGGTAACTCCAGAGGCCAAGGTAGGAAAATCACAAGGTTAAGGACAGCCTGAGATACAGAGTGAGTTCAAGGCCAGCTGGTATAACTTTGTGAGACCTTGTCTCAAAATAAAAGAAATGTAAAAAGAGGGTTGAGGTAGAGACTTGCCTAGCATATAGAAGACTCTGGGTTTTAGTCAATTTTTTTTGGTTTTTCGAGGTAGGGTTTTGCTCTAGGCAGGCTGGTCTCAGGGCCTTGAACTTGCAGCAATCTACCTACCTGTGCCTCCTGAGTGCTGGAATTAAAGGCATGTGCCACCATGCCTGGCTCAAGTTTTTTTTCCCTTTTATATTTTTGTTTGTTTATTTGAGGCAGAGAGAGACAGAAAGAGGAAGACAGAGAGAACAAGATTATAAGTCTTGTGCCACTGCAAAGGAATTCCAGATGCATGCGCCACTTTGTGCATCTGGCTGTATATGGGTGATAGGAATTCAAACCCATTCCATCAAGCTTTACAAGCAAGCCCTGGGTTTAATCTCAGCACCATAAAACAATGACAACAAAACCCCAAAACCCAAAATCAAAACCATACTGTGCCACTTGCAAGGATATAAATAACCCCCTTGAAAACAAGAATGGGACTGGTGAGATGGCTCAATGGGTAAAGTGCTTGCTGTGAAATTATGAAGTCCTGAGTTCAAATCCCCAACACACACATAAAATGCCAGATGTGGTGGCCTGCGCCTGAGGAGGTGGAGCTAGGTAGATAGATCTCCAGGGCCTGCTGGCTAGCTAGTTTCATCCAATCAGTGAGACCCAGGTTCAGTGAAAGACCTTGTCTGGAAAAGCAAAAAGGTAGAAGAGTGATTGAGAAAGACCAGTAACATAGATTGACCTTTAGGCTCTACACACATACATATCACACACACACATGCACACAAAAGCAGGGTGGTGTGCTTAGGAGGGCCACAGGTGGTATGCTTGAAATGAGATTTTTTTTTGGGGGGGGGGTTGGGTTTTTTTTTTTTTTTTTGGTTTTTCGAGGTAGGGTTTCACTCTGGTCCAGGCTGACCTGGAATTAACTATGTAGTCTCAGGGTGGCCTCGAACTCACGGTGATCCTCCTACCTCTGCCTCCCAAGTGCTGGGATTAAAGGCGTGCGCCACCACGCCCGGCTGAAATGAGATATTTTTTAAAGGAAGTGATGTTGGGCAGGAGCTGCATTCAGGTGGGCAGAGATGGTGGGGGGGCAAGGACATCGTGATCAGAGGACCAGGCAGGAGAAGCCAGAAAGAGTTCAGGGTCAGATAAGCAGTTTGGCCACAGTATGAGAGTCACGCTGGAAATCAAGACTGCAGAGATATAGAGATACATCCACTGCTCTGCACGAAAGACACAGCCTCTCCTTCATGGGCAAGGAAGCCACATGGAGGGAAGGCAGAGCAACATGCCAAGGTCACAGGAAAACAAAACTCCAGTCTCCAGGCCAGGGCGTGCTCCTTTGCAGCTCGATGGAGTCACTGAGGGTAAGCTTCAAGATGTTCGAGCAGCGGGAAGACACAGGTTGAGCTCCCTTGACATTTGACCTTGTATTGTGAGCTCAGACCTACGGGGCAGTCCCCGAGGGAAAGGGGCAGCAATGGTGTCACACAGCAACAAGAGCTGTTACAACTAAGGGCCCTTCTGGCTTTGGCTGTGGGTCTGTAAAAGCTACTCTCTCAAACTCCTTCTAGAAGTCAGGAATTATGACCCTGCAAAGATACTGAGTCCTGACACACACACACACACACACACACACACACACACACACACACACACATTTTTTAGAAAAAAACAACTGGAAGTGGTATATACTAGGGTGGTTAAGAACACTGCTGTTAGACACATGTAGAGACCTTACTATGCTCAACTTGTTTTTTGAGACAATCTCATGAATCCCAGATTAGCCCCCAACTCCATAGCTGAGGATGACCTTAAACTTCTGACCCTCCTGCTTCCACCTATGGAGTGCTGGGATCACCAGCATGTGACACCACGCCCAACTTTATGTGGTGCCAGGGATCAAACCCAGGGCTTCATGCTGCTAGGCAAGCATTGTACTGACTGAGACCCGTCCCCAGCCTCTCCGTTCTGCTTTCCTGAATGCACAAAGAGGAACGCGGGAGGGTTCACATGCAGAGTATGTGGCTGGCATTCGGAAGCCACGACTGTGGCTGTTCCCACTAGAGCTGAGGAAGATGCTTTGTCCTAAGCAACTGCCTAGTCAGGGCAGCCACAGCACTGACTCTCAGGCCTTACATCCTGCCCTGGCTCTAGACCCGCAGAGAAACCGCACAAGGTGCTAAGACTTTGTGTTCGGCACCTAGCCTCTGAGGTTTGCATTTACATGGCTCTGATTAGGGAAAAAGCGTGCTGCCTTCCTTCTGTTCTCTCATCCATCCCATAATTATTTATGAATGGTTTACCTTGGCCAGGCTTTTCCTGAAGGGTGTGCTCTGTCTGTGGATGGAACTGCACTGCTGCCCAGGCTGGGCTTGTGTTGTGTAACTCTACCCAAGGCACAGCCCTTCACAGTCTGTCACAGCTTTTTGGTGCATGCATGTGGCAGGATCTATTTTTGACATATGAATGCATTTTGTTTGTTTTCTATTCCCCAATCCCTGTGCTCCAAGGCTGCTGTAGCCTGCCCTTCAAATTTCCCTGCCTCTGGGATTCTTATACAGGGCAAAGCAGGAATGATTGAAGGGGCAAGAGACAGTCACTTCTGGAAGAGGCAAGCTCCTCAAAAAAAAAAAAAAAAAAAAAAAAAAAGACAGAAGTCGGTCATTTTCCCCCAGTTGCTTGTGTAGCACCCTCTGGTACTAGACTAGCTAACTGTCTGGGGACTGACCCTCTTCCAGATTCTGAACAGGTCTCTCTGTGTTTGGTCTCACACACATATGCTGTCTTCAACAGTAGGGTCTTGCCATTAACCTTTGGTGGGTCACCAAGAACTCTGACAGAAGTCTGTCTTTTTTGGGAAACCTTGTAGGTGTTTCAGATCAACAGGTCATTGTGGAAGTTCACCCCGTGCTGGCACTGGGAGTTATAAGTCTGCACCTAGGAAGGTGAGGGAAGAAAAAGATAGATAATATAAAAGAGAAAGTGAGTATAGAGAGGAGAGGGAGAGAGAACGAGAGAGAGAGAGAGAGAGAGAGAGAGAGAGAGAAGAGAGAGAGAAGCAGGACAAGATTAAAGTTGGCCTTCATGATGCTCTCTCCAGGTTCCTGTGGTTCAGGTGTTCCCTCTGCGGGCCTGCTGAAGGATCACTGTTTTAACCTGTTGTTCAGAATAAAGGGTTTTATAGTATCTTTTCCTTTTGGGTCCCAATTTGTATCCCCCCCCTTGTCCTCCCTCCCACCCTCTTGTTCCCTCCCACCCTTACCCTCCCTCCCTCCCACCCTCCCTGTTGTCTGGGCCTCAGAGTGTTTATTAGGTTTGGCCACCTGTCACGTGGATTCAGGTGAGGAGCGACAGATAAACGAGACCATGCGACGATTATCTTTTTGTGCTTGGGTGAGCTCACTGAGGATGATCTGTTCCATGTTTGACCATTTTTTTTCAAATTTCCTTATTTCATCTTTCCTTACTGCTACATAGAATTCCATAGTATAGATATACCACATCTTTGTTATCCATTCATCTAGTGGTGGACACCTGGGTTGATTCCAGCTCTTTGCTATTATGAATTGAGCAGGTATAAACATGGTTGAGCAAATCTGATCTGAGGCTTGGAGCCTTTAGGGTAAATGCCCAATAAGGGAATAACTGGATCCATTGGTAGATCTATGGTCATCCTTTTCAGGAGTCTCCATATAGCTTTCCATAGTGGTTGAACCATTTTACATTCCCACCAGCAGTGAAAGCTTGTTCCTATTTCTCCACAGCCTTGCCAGCATTTGTTTTCATTATTTTTTTAATGCTAGCCAATAAGTCAAAACCAGGTACAAAAAATGAGCTCAGTCTCCAAGAGCAAGATACCACCAAATGTGGGCTAGAAGAGAGCCAATGCATATAAAATTCCCTCCAAAACATATATGGTCATCCCTTCTATCTAATACTAACTTCTCTCTGTGTTGGAGAATTTGCTTATCTTTTATCAGAAGGACAACGAACCTGAAGGGAGGATCAGCTAACCACACCTCACCAGGGCCCCAGCTGAAACCATAGAGTATTGCGGGGGAAGAGCAAGAATACAGCATGCATGGCGATTACGACACCAGAAAAAGGCTGAAGGAGATAAACACAGAGAACACCCAACTCCAACTAAGCCAGTGACACAGAGGCTCCTAAAACCGCATCAGTGAAACAGAACTAAAATGACCCCAATGTGGCTCAGGGAAACTTGTGGAAGAGGGGGTGGAAAGATTGTTAGAGTCATAGTTGGGGCATTATGCACAGAGACTGGGGTCTACCCCCCAGAACTCTTGACTAAGCTCACAATGCATGACCCACATTCCCCATTGATGAGGGTCCCTTTGAAAGAGGGAGGACAGGGAGGAGGACAATGGAACCAATACTATGAATGTAAAATCAAAATAATATAAATAAAATATATATCTATATCTATCTATCTATCTATCTATCTATCTATATATGGGAGAGAGAGAGAGGGAGGGAAAAGAAAAGAAAAAAAAAAGAAAAAGAAAAGAAAAATCGATGCTGGGCATATTTTTTGGGAGTAAGTGAGAGAGAAGACAAGAGCGTTCATGAATCTAGAGTGGGATAGCATAGCAGGTCTTTAAGGGAGTTGCAGGAAGCCAGGTTCTAGGGATATGATCTCAGAACCATGGCTGAATGCCACAGAGGCAACCGAGGTCTCTGTCTGTAGATGCTGCGACGAAGGCTCACCAAACATCCATCTCCTCCTGCATGAGCAGGGCAGGTGGCTACCAGGGGACCAGAGCTTTCCCTTAGGCTTGGTGCAGCCCAAGGCCTCAGCATCCCTGAGCTACTGTGGGACAGGGAAAAGCCCTAGTAATGACTGATTAAAATGTCCCGTAGTTTTGAGGGCTGAACCCCCAGAGATGGTCTCAGGCTTAAAGAACATTAAAGTACCCCTTAGAAACTTTTGAGTTTGAGTATTGTGATTTTTCATTTGAGGCACACAATCTCTGAGGAACACTGGGTAGGCATTGGTAACCACCTACCAGGTAAGTATATCACTTGCTCAGAGGGGAAGGGCAAAGTCACAGAGGCCAGGAGTGGAGGAGCCAGGATGCTTTCTGCACTGAAGACCCTGTATCAGTGTAGGGATCTACAGTAAGTGTATATAGGTGAGGCTTAGGAGGCCAAAGGAATGTGGCTAGATGGCATTGCCAGAAAGGAAACCTAACACCCTCATTTGCCCTCCACATGATTGCACACTAGCTGTGCACATCTGCATTCACATGTGCGTACACCACATATGCACACTCACACCACACATATCATACACACCCAAAAGTTTTTTTTTTTTTTAAAAAATTTTAAAATATTTTATTTTTATTAATTTATTTGACAGAGAAAGAGGGAGAGACAGAATGTGCACACCAGGGCCTCCAGCCACTGCAAACGAACTCCAGACGCATGTGCCCCCTCGTGCATCTGGCTAACTTGGGTCCTGGGGAATCGAACCGGGGTCCTTTGGCTTTGCAGGCAGACGCCTTAACCGCTAAGCCATTCCTCCAGCTGCAAAAGTTTTATTAAGATATAATTCATGGGCTTGAGAGATGCTTGCCTGAAAAACCTAATGACCTGGGTTTGATTCCCCAGTACACACATAAAGCCAGATGTGTAAGATGGCATATGTGTCTGGAGTTCGTTTGGGGTGGCTTGAGGCTCTGATGCGCCCACTCTCTCTCAAATAAATAAAATAGATATAAGTCACATATAATACATTCACTTGTTAAAAGTATACAATTCAGTGGGTTTTATAGTATATAAACATTGGTACAATTGTTAATCACTGCCAAACCTCAGAACCTTTTCATCACCCCGCAAAGAAGAGTGGGATTGTTAACAGTCCCTCTCTATCCTCCTTTCACCTCCAAGTCCTCTCAGCCAAGAATCTACTTTCTGTCTCTGTGAATTCCCCTATTCTGGACATTTCAAAGAATAAAACAGCATGTGGCCCTTTCTCACTGGCTTCTGGCACTAAGGCTCATCATGTAGCAGACACCAGAGCTTCATTCTCTTTCATGGCTGGAGAGTATTCCACTGTGTGACAGCCCATAGTTTACTGATTCATCAATGAACTTCATAGCCATCTTCTGGCTATGGAGGAGACTTGATTGGCATTCCTCTAATGAGGAGTGATATTGAACATCTTCCTGTGTGTTTACAGGCCATTTGCACAACTTTTGGACACATGTCTATTCATGTCATTTTTATATTTAAAAAATGGCTTTTTTCTCTTTTTAATTTTTTAACATATTTTTATTTATTTGCAAGTAGAGAGACAGACAGAGAGAATGGGCATGACAGCACTTCCAGCCACTGCAAACGAACTCCAGACACATGCACCGCTTTGTGCATCTGGTTTTACATGGGTACTGGGGAATCAAACCCAGGTCGTTAGGCCCTGGTGTGCTCATTCTTTCTCTCTCTGCCTCTTTCTACCTCTCATATAAATAAAATTAAAAAAAAAAACCAACCAACCAAAGAAAGAAAGAAAGATAAGGGAAAAGAAAAGCAGAAAGGCTTCCAAGCTAAGAGGGGTTTCCTCTTCTGCGCTTGAAGAGCTCCCTGAGAGAGAACCTGGGAACCTGGAAAATCACTATTTTAAAAATATTTTGGGGGCTGGAGAGATGGCTTAGTGGTTAAGGAGTTTGCCTGTGAAGCCAAAGGACCCAGGTTCAATTCCCCAGGACCCATATAAGCCAGATGCACAAGGGGCACATGCATCTGGAGTTCGTTTGCAGTGGCTACAGTCCCTGGTGTGCCTATTTTCTCTCTGTCTATCTCACTTTTTTCTATCTCTCTCTCTGCTTGCAAAATAAATAAATAAAATTGAAAAAAAATATTTTGGGGCTGGAGATACAGCTCAGCGACTTGCTTCTATCTCTCTGTCTGCAAATAAGTAGATAAAATATTTTAATAAATATATATATTTTGGGGGTGATGGAGAGATGGCTTGGCAGTTAAGGTGCTTGTCTGCGAAGCCTAAGGACCCAGGTTTGATTCTCCAGGTCCCAAGTAAGCCAGATGCACATGGTGGCGCATGTGTCTGGAATTCATTTGTAGTGACTAGAGGCCCTGGTGCACCCATTTAACTCTCTCTCCCCCACCCCTCTCTCTGTCTCTAATAAAGAAATAAAAATAAATTTTAATATATATATTACCATGATATATATTGGTTTTTCAAGGTAGGATCTCACTCTAGCTCAGGTTGATCTGTAATTCTCAGGGTGGCCTTGAACTCTTGGCAATCCTCCTACCTCTGCCTCCCAAGTGCTGGATTATAAGCATGTGCTACCATGCCCTGCTATTATTTTATTACAGCCATTCTTGTTGGAGTTAGATGATATCTTACTGTGTGTGTATTTATTTGTTTTTTTAAATTTTTTTATTTATTTACTTATTTATTTATTTAAGAGGGAGTAGAGAATGGAGCCTCAAGCCACTACAAATGAACTCCAGATGTATGTGTCACCATATGCATGTGGCTTACATGGTTTCTGGGGAATTGAACCTGGGTCCCTAGGTTTCACAGGCAAGTACCTTAACTGCTAAGCCATCTCTCCAGACCAATATTTTGTTATTTATCTGAGAGACAGGGTGACAGAAAGAGTGTGACACAGAGAGAGAATGGGTACAATAGGGCCTCTAGCCACTGCAAATGAAGTCCAGATGCATGTGCTACTTTATGCATCTGCCTTACATGGGTGCTGGGGAATAGAACTCAGGTCCTTAGGCTTCTCAGGCAACTGCCTTAACCACGGAGCCATCTCTCTGGCCCTTATTATTTTATTTATTTATGTTTTGGCTTTTTAAACTTTATTTATTTATTTATTTTTATTTTTATTGACAACTTCTTTTTTAAAATTATTTTTATTTTTATTCACAACATCTTTAATTGTAGACAATATCCCATGTTATTTCCCTCCCTCCCCTCACTTTCCCCTTTGAAACTTTACTCTCCATCATATCCCCTCCCCCTCTCAATCAGTCTCTTTTCAGTTGATGTCATGATCTTTTCCTCCTATTATGGTCTTATGTAGGTAGTATCAGGCACTGTGAGGTCATGGATATCCAAGCCACTTTGTGTCTGGAGGAGCACATTGTAAGGAGTCCTACTCTTCCTTTGGCTCTTACATATTGTTTTATTTTTGAGGTAGGGTCTCATTCTAGCCCAGGCTGGCCTCAAACTCATGGTGATCCTCCTACTTCAGCCTCCTGAGTGCTGGGATTAAAGGTGTGTGCCACCAGATCTAGCATTGTTTGTTTCCTAGCTTTTGGAATCTTCTCCAAAAATAAAATTGCCTCTTTATTAGTAGATTATAAAGTTGTGAAAATCCTTGATATGTTCCATATTCTGAGTATTAGCTCCTTTCTAGGCATACAATTTGAAATTTAAAAAATATTATTTGTGTGTGTGTGTGTATATGTGTGTGTCTGTGTATGTGTGTGTGTGTGTGTGTGTGTGTGTGTGCAAATGAATGCTAGACTAGCTGGTCTGTGAGCTTCAGATTCTCTTGGTTCTGGCTCCCATTGTCATAGGCACATTGGGATCACAAATGCCTGTGATTCATCTTTAGGTGGGTGTTGGGGAACTGAACCCTAGCTAGAAGGCTTTGCAAGCAAGTGCATTTAACCATGCAGCCATCTCCCCAGCCCTGGTGACAGGATCTTTCATTGTTCTGAAACTCACCAATTAGACTAGACTGGCTGCCAGGGACTTGTGGGGATCCTCTGCCTCTGCTAGCAGTGGGATTATAAGCATGTCAGAAAGCCATTCCTTTCTATGTGGGCTCTAGGGATCAAATGCAGGACCTCATACTTGCCAGGCAAGCACTCTACCCATCAGGTTTTGATGGATTCTTCCTCCTCCATTTAGGTTTATGATATATTTTGAGTAATTCTCATGGTGCTGGGAGTTGACCACAGGGCCTTGAACATGCTAGGTAAGTAAATGTAAATGCTCTCTCCACTGAGCCAAGTCCCCAGCTCTTGGGTTAATTTTTGTATGTAATGAAGGACACATCTCTCCATTTGTGCCAATATCATTTGCTGGGAAGACTAATGTTTCCCCATTGATTATCTTGGCCCCTTTGCCACAAGCCAAAGGGTTGTAAATGTGCCAGTTTATTTCTGGACTCCCCATTACATTCCTGATTTATGTGTCTATCTTGCGCAGTTACTATACGTTTTTATTTTTTTGAGATAGGGTTTTACCCTGGCTAAGGCTGACCTGGACCTCACTATGTAGTCCCAGGTTGGCCTCCAACTCACAGCGAGAGAGTATGGGTGCACCAGGGTCTCCTGCCACTGCAAATGAACTTCAGACGCATGTGTCACTTTGTACATCTGGCTTTATATGGGTACTGGGGAATTGAATCCTGGCCATCAGGCTTTGCAAACAAGTGCCTTTAACCGCTAAGCCATCTCTTCAGCCCCCCCCCCCCCAGGTAGGGTCTTGCTCTAGCCCAGGCTGACCTGGAATTCACTATGTAGTCTCAGGGTGGCCTCGAACACACAGCGATCTTCCGACCTTTGCCTCCCAAGTGCTGGGAATAAAGACGTGCGCCACCATTCCCGGCTCTCTTCAGCTTTTTAAGCACTATATAGCTCGGAACTAGGTTTTTTTTTTTTTTTTTTTGGGGGGTTTCAAGGTAGGGTCTCACTCTGGTCCAGGCTGACCTGGAATTAGCTATGTAGTCTCAGGGTGGCCTCGAACTCATGGCAATCCTCCTACCTCTGCCTCCCGAGTGCTGGGATCAAAGGCGTGCGCCACCACGCCCGGCTCGGTACTAGGTTTTGTCCCTCTCTTTGCTGTTCCCCTTTTCAGGCAACTGCAAGGGCAGGAACCCTGGGGTGTCAAGAGTTGGTGGAGAAGTGTGTGGATGTTAAAGGGGAAATCATTCTTTCTGCTACCAGGGTAGCAAGCGCAACCGCGCAGGCGCAGGACCCTCGGGGCGTCTCATCTCCTTCCCAGGCCTCTCCTCTAGCCTCCAGGCTCATGTCAGAAAACTTGCTTCCTGCAGACTGCTCGCTTGGGTCTGCCTTAGAGAGCGACCCTGCTGCTCTTGGCCGCTTCCTAGGTTGGTGAAGTAGCTGCCTGGCTGTCAAGACCCCTTGCCAAGTCACGTGACCCCTATGCACACCATTTCCTTTATTCTTCGGGGTTGCTGAAGAATAAATTAGATTATGTGTCAGGCGCTAGGTCGAGCGCCTTCCAAGTGTTGAATCCTGCAAGACATGCATTCTTGGTCTCATTGATGGAGGCTGAGGATGGAGGCCCTGCAGACGAGGCCCTGGACCAAGGTCCCCAGCATCCCAGCACAGCTGGGACTCAAGGCCTAGCCCAAGGACGGAGAGCCGGGTCAGCACGGGTTCTGGGGTGGAGGCGGGACCCGTCTGTCCCCGGACGGCTGCGCTCGGCCTCGGTGGCCCCCGCTGCTCCGTACGTGGCCGGGGATGCGCTGAGCTCCCGGGGCCGGAAAATGAGCACAAAAGAACAAACAAGAAGGCCTGGAAAATGCTAATGCGGCTGGCGCGTCGCAGCCCAGGGCCGCGG
This sequence comes from Orientallactaga sibirica, assembly GCA_036365145.1. Taxonomy (NCBI): domain Eukaryota; kingdom Metazoa; phylum Chordata; class Mammalia; order Rodentia; family Dipodidae; genus Orientallactaga; species Orientallactaga sibirica. The sequence goes on from JAEOAD010000014.1 coordinate 29,590,151, forward strand.
TCACGGCGCTGTGCCTCATTATTACCGCCGGGGGCCCCGGCCGCGAGCAGCGGGGAGCGGGCTGCACGCCGCGCGGCTGATGGCGCTGCTGATGGCGCGGCCCGGGCTCAGCGGGCGCCCGGGCCGCCCCGCGCGCTCCTCTCCGCCCCGCGTCCCGGCCTGAGTGCCCAGTGTTTAAAAAAAAAAAAAATGCACCTCTTTCCAGATGGAAAAAGTGATGGAAGCGAGTGGGAAAAGTTGACACAAACAGGGATGCACAGAGTGAAAAGCCCACGTCTCCCGAACCCTCTCCCGAGGTAGCCACTGTTTGCAGATTGGCCTGTGAACCTTCCAGACGTTGGAATATTAATAGCAATTTGATTCTTTAAAAAGTTCAAAATCAAAACGTCCTGCGGTTTTTATTTTTCATTTTTATCCTGGTTGTACATTTTGCTCTCTCACTTGCTTCCTCCCCCACCCCTCCATGTAAGAATGTGCCTGGAGCTCTTTCCACATCAGCGGGCACTGCCCTATCTAATTCTTTCCAAAAGCCACCTAATATTCCACCATGATAAAATAATTAATTTAACCTCTCTCCAACTACTGCTAATTAAATGCCTACTACATGCCAGACCTTTAAACTAAGCACCTTACCTGTATTGTTTTATTTAATCCCTCCAGCAGTTCTAGAAGGCAAATTCTCTTCTCCAGGAACGAAGCAACAGGCACAGAGAGGGGAGGAATTTGGCTGAGGTCACACAGGGGGGCAGAATTGACTGGACTTTGAAGTCCTGTCTTCTTCACAAAGCTTTGTCCCCAGCCAAATGTATCATTCAGGTCACTGACTATTAGCAAGGGAGAGGCACAAGCTCCTTATCCCACAGGCAAGCTCAACAGCTTTTGTTTTTGTGGATTCAGAGATTTCATCCTGGTGATTCCAGTCCAGCGATTCTCATCTGAGGATTGAAGAACTGAAATTGTATTGCATTTACTTAGTTACACACACACACACACACACACACACACACACACACACACACTCCCCAAAACAAAAACAACCAAGTGCATGATAGAGGACATGAAATAAAAAGCGATTCTCCCACTCCAGATTTTCGGTTTCCTCTTTGGAGAGTTTCTTGTATCTTCCAAGACATTTTGTATATCTCTTAAGACACTTTCAATGTGGATACTTTCCTATTTAAATGGCTGTGTCTACGGGATAGGGGTATGGCTCAAATGGTAGAGCACTTGTCTCGCGTGGGTTTGATACCCAAATACAGAGCAACAGCCTCCTGCCCACGTCCTGCCTTTTCTAGTTAATAATGTATCTGGAGCTTACCTGCAAATAGTATATAATATATATGTATATATGCTAGCTTTTCTATTTGTCATTTACATCGATTTTGGGTTTTTTTTGAATTGCTAAAACACCCAAAAATTAAACAATCAAAATAGCAAAAACAAAGATATATGGAAAAGTCTTGCTCCTCCCAGGCATCCCCAATGGGGTTCCGTTCTATGCCCACCTTGAGCATCTGCTTTCACTTATACATTTTTCCTGGGTCTCTATACATTCACTATTCAGTACACTTGTGTATTTCACTATTCTATTGATGAATGCTTTCAAATGTTCTTTTTTAGTGATTGCATAAAGAGCTGTAGCCAGCAATTTTTTTTGTATTTTTTTGGCAGATGTGAGTAGACCTATAGGAAAAATTCAAGTAAAAAGGGTCAAAAGGACATATAGACTGAAAATTCGAGATGACCAGCCCAGTTATCCTTCAACGAGGGCGCCTGGTTTACGCTGCTGTCAGCAGTACGGGTGTGTGCCAGCATCTCCCTGTGTTCACCTACTGCAGGTACAAATACATTTTTAATCTTTGCCAACCAGAGAGAGGAAAATAAGAATTCACTGCTTTAATTAGGACAGTGGACAAACAGTTTGCAAATGTCTGAAAGCTATTTTGTGTTTCTTTTTGGTCTGTTATTTTTTTTTTTTTTCTGTTGGGTTATGGGACCTTTTCTTCTTGATTTCTGAAAATTCTTCCATACTGTGATGGTCTTTCCAGGGTTTGTGTTGTTTTTTGATTTTGCTTCTGTCTTGTCATGCAGAAACTTGCCATTTTTGTGTGCAAGTAGATTGGTGAATTTAAAATAATTCATGGGACATATATGCATGCATATATTTCTTTTTTAAACTTTTTAAAATTGACAACCTTCTTATATACACAATGTATCATGATCACAATTCCTTTCCACCACCCTCCATCGTCTCTCCTCCTCGACCCCCTTCACTGAATCCCTTCTTCTTTCCAAACAGTCTCTGGTCTATTTTGGCTTTTTCCCTCTCCTAGTGTGCAATCTTTTGTAAGCAGTCTTAGTCACTATAAGGTCATGAGTGTCGGGCAACTTTGTGTCTGGAAGACCATATTGCAAAGCATTCCTTCCTTCCTTCCTTCCTTCGGTTCTTACATGTATGTATACATTTCAAGCCTTTGAAAATATACAGGAAATATAAAACTGTTTTCCAAGGTTTCAAATTATTTTCATGTTTTCTTTTGTATTTTATGAATTCACCTTTAATGTTCAAATCTTTTTGGGGGGGGTCTGGTGGCACACACCTTTTTTATTTTTATTTTTATTGACAACTTCTTTAATTGTAGACAATATCCCATGTTATTTCCCTCCCTCCCCCACTTTCCCCTTTGAAACTTCACTCTCCATCATATCCCCCCCTCCATCAGTCTCTCTTTTCAGTTTGCAAATCTTTTTTTTTTAATTAATTTTTTTTGAGGTAGGGTCTCACTCTAGCCTAGGCTGACCTCGAATTCACTATATAGTCTCAGGGTGGCCTCAACCTCTCGGCAATCCTCCTACCTCTGCCTCCCAAGTGCTGGGATTAAAGGGGTGCACCACCACGCCTGGCTAATGTTCAAATCTTTTATCCATTCAGAATATTGTGCTGTAGAGAAGTGAGGTAAAGGGGCTAAGGAGATGGTTCAGTGGTTAAAGGCCCTTGCTTGTAAAGCCTACCTGCCTGGGTTCAATTCCCAAGGCACTCATGTAAACTGGATGCAAAAACTAGCACAAATGTATGGTGTTCATTTGCAGTGGCAAGAGACTCTGGCATGCCCCCTCCCCTGACATATAAAAAAATAAACTTTTTTTTTGAGGTAGTATCTCACTCAAGCTGACCTAGAATTCACTCGTAGTCCCACGCTGGCCTCAAACTCATGGCAATCTTCTTCCTCTGCCTTCCCAGTGCTTGGACAAAGGCATATGTCACCATTTTGGCATTTTTTTTTTTAAGATTTAAAAACTAAAACTAAGGGCTGGAGAGACTGCTAAGTGGTTAAAGCATTGGCCTGCAAAGCTTAATAACTCGGTTTCCATTCCCCAGTACCCACATAAGGCCAGATGCACAGTGGAGTTTGTTTACAGTGATTGGAGGCTTTGGTGTGTTCATTCTCTCTCTCTCTTCTCTGTAGCTCTCACTGCTTGCAAATAAGTACAAAATATTTTGGGCTGGACAGATGGCTTAGTGGTTAAGGTGCTTGCCTGTGAAGCCTAAGAACCCAGGTTCGATTCTCCAGTACCCATGTAAGCCAGATGTACAAGGTGGAGTATGTGTCTGGAGTTCATTTGCAGTGGCTAGAGGTCCTGGCATGCCTATTCTCTCTGTTTCTCTCATAAATAAATAAAATATTTAAAAAAAAATAGCCAGGTGTAGTGGTTCACATCTTTAATCCTAGCACTAGGGAGGCAGAAGTAGGAGGATTGCTGTTAGTTCGAGGCCACCCTGAGACTACATAGTGAATCCCGGGTCAGCTTGAGCTAAAGTGAGACCCTACCTAGGGAGGAGGGAAGCAGGGGTGGGGTGGGGCGGGGAACAACATCAACAAAAAAACCCTAGAACTAAAACAAGGAGTGAGGCAATGGTTTAGTTCTCCAATGAAATGACCAACCAGCTATTCTACCAAGCTTCACTAAAAAAGAAATAAAAACTGGGGCTAGAGAGATGGCTCAGAGGTTAAGGCACTTACCCGAAGAACAAAACGACAGTGTTCAATTTCCCAGTACCCACGTAAAGCCAGAAGCACAAAGTGGCGCATGCATCTGGAGTTTGTTTCCAGTGGCTAGAGGCCTGGCATGCCCATTCTCTCTCCTCTTGTAAATAAACAAACAAACAAACAAACAAACAAACAAACAAATAAAAACATTTTAAAAGGTCAAAGCTGGGCTGGAGGCTCAACAGTTAACGTGCTTGCCTGCAAAGCCCAATGACACAGGTTCAATTCCTCAGTACCCACATGAAGCCAGATGCACAAAGTAGCACATGCATCTAGAGTTCATTTGCAGTGGTCAGAGGCCCTGGCTTGCTCGTTCTCTCTCTCTCTCTTCTCTGACTCTGTTTGCATGCAAATAAATAAATAAATAAAATATTTTTTAAAATAAAAAATTAAAACTCCTTTTTTTTGGGGGGGGGTGGGTTTATAGGTAGGGTCTCACTCTGGCCCAGGCTGACCTGGAATTAACTATGTAGTCTCAGGGTGGCCTTGAACTCACAGTGATCCTCCTACCTCTGCCTTAAAACTCCTTTTTGATCTGTCTTCCTCTCCCTCTCTCTCTGTCTCTCTCCAAAAAAACAAACAAACAAACAAAAAAACTCCTTTTCGTTTTTGAAACACCATCTCTGTTTTCTACCAAATTTTGTGTACCTTTTGTGTCTTTGAGACCCTTTATTCTTTCCTTTGACTGCTCTATTAACTCATGGTTTCATGTTATATATTTATTTATTTAAGAGAAATATTTTAGATCTTAAGTCTAATGCTCTCCCAACTGAGCTATTTTGGCTAAAAAATATTTTAAAATGGAGTACGGATATTCCTCATTCCCAACTCTTTTTTTTTTTTTTTTTTTTTTTTTTTGGATGACCTGGAATTCACTATGTAGTCTCAGGGTGGCCTTGAACTCATGGCAATCCTCCTACCTCTGCCTCCCGAGTGCTGGTATTAAAGGCGTGCGCCACCACACCTGGCTATATGCTTATTTTTGCACACAAAATTGATATTTAATACCTGTTCCAGAAGTATCCAATTGGTTCTTTCATGGAGATCACACTGAATTTACAGTACAGAGCTGGGAGTGCAGCCCAATGGTAGCACAGCATGCCTAACTGCATAAGGCTTTCAGTTTGAGGGTATGAGGCTCATGGGAAGAGGGCCCAGAGGATTACCTCAGTGATAAAGTGTTACGTGTTACTTTTGTTCACGTTTCACTGGCCAGAGACAGTATATACTCTTGCTAAACAGCAAAAAGTTGCAAAATGTAGAGAAACATGCAAAATACCTCATGATCATTTACTACAAAGTCATGTTGTGATCTTAATTAAGAAGACTCAAGAGCTGGGGAGATGGTTAAGCTGTTAAACATACTTGCTTATAAAGCCTTGATGGCTGGGGTTCAATTCCCCAGTATCTACTAAAAGCCAGATGCACAAAATGGTGCATGCATTTGGAGTTCATTTGCAGCAGCAAGAGGCCCTGGCATGCCCATACTCATTCCCTCTCTGTCTTTCTGTATTTATCTCAAAATAAATAAGTAAAAGCTTAAAAAAAAAGACTCAAGGGCTGAAGAGATGGCTTAGCAGTTTAGGTGCTTGCCTGCAAAGCCTAAAGACTCATGTTCAACTCTCCAGATCCCACATAAGCCAGACGCACAGTGATGTAAGTGCACAATGTCACACATGCACACACATCTGGAGTTCGACTGCAGTGGCTGGAGGCCCTGGCATGCCAATTGTCTCACTCTCTCTCCTTCCCCCACCCTCGCATAAAAAAAGACTCAAGAGAAAAAAAAAAAAGACTCAAGAGACTGAAGCAGGAGGGTTGCTGAGTTGCAAGCCAGCTTGTGCCCTTGGAAAAAGGAGGAAGAGGAGGGGAAGGAGGAGTAGGGGTGAGATTCAGTTGTTTCTGCAGCATCATGTAACCTATACTGCCAGATATATACTAGTAACATCTTCCTGTTACCTATAGTACTACACATTTTCTATTGGGTTCATTTCTTTTTTTTTGTAAATTATAAATTATTCTAATTATAAATCCATTATAAATTGGATTCAAACTTTATATGCTTTCTAATGGATTGTAATCTATCATCATCTATCATCTATCATCTATCTGTCTATTTATCTACCTACCTACCTATCTGGGAAAATTATTCATTTTCACATATTAAATGTTTAATCCATCTTACTTTTTTCTGATGAAATTTAAGTCATAATCTTGGTTCAATTTTTTCCGTTTCTCTTTTTCTTTATATTTGCAAGGATGAAGATTTGAAAAAATAGAAAGCCAGGCATATTTTCAAAGTAAACCATCTTGAAAAAAAAAAAAAAAAAACACCAAATTGCTCTCATACATATACCAAAAGCTGGAATTTTTTTTTTTTTTTTTTTTTTTTTTTTTTTTTTTTTTTTTTTGAGGCAGGGTCTCACTCTAGCCCAGGCTGATCTGGAATTCATTCTGCAGTCTCAGGGTGGCCTCGAACTCACAGCGATCCTCCTACCTCTGCCTCCTGAGTGCTGGGATTAAACGTGTGCACCACCACGCCCGGCCCCCAAAACTGGAATTTTAACTTCTCTGAAAATCTTAGATGATGTGTCACCCCGAGGCTGGTTTTCTGAGGGAGAACATACCCTGGAGCCCACACACTTTCTCCTCTAGACGTTAGCTACTCTCTACAAAACCCAACTCTTCAGTTTTTTGTTTGTTTGTTTGTTTTGTTTTTTACGTTACTGCTTTGTCCCCAAAGGCATTTGAATTTGAAATCTTGCCAGTACTTTCAGACTGACATGTAATAATGGTGATAAGTAGTTATCCTTGACTTGTTTTTGACCTTAATGGAAGTATTCCTGGTATCTTCCTAAGTATGAGATTAGCTCTTTCCTTTAATATTTTATTATGAAAAATTTCAAACATTCAGAAAAGATGAAAGAATGGTACAGCAAACATCCCTAAACCTAGCACCTGGTTGCTACAACCAAGATTTTGCCATAGTTGTTTTAATTATGTATCTATCATCTCTCCTCCCTTTCATCCATCCCTCAATGCATTTCAAAGTCAATTGAAATCATCACTACATTTTACCTGTAAAAAAATTTCAGCATGCATATCATTAACAAGAGTTCAATGTTTGCTTCCAGTACTTCTTATTGAAGGAAAATTGAGACACAATTCCATGTACAAATCTTAAGTATGCTATTCTGGGTGTTTTGACAAACCAATTCACTTTTGTAAGACAATCCTCTATCAGGGTGTACAATAGCACCATCATTTCAGAAAGTTCTGCTGTGCTTCTTTCAAGTTCCCTTAGAAGACTAGACACTAGGGGGCCTGCCCTGTGAGGGAACAGCGAGCAGTGGCCAACTGCCCAGGGAGTGATCCCTGGCCAGAAGCTGGCCATGTTCCAACCTTGATCTTGGGTTTTTCAAATTACATAATTATGACAAAATAAATTGTGGTTGTTTGGGCCACCAGCCTATATTTTGTTATGGCAACATAAGCTGATTACCATATTCATGCGAAACAGGCACAGCCAGTTCCACCATTATTTTGTTGATGGATACCGAATTCTTTCCAGCATAGTCTGCATAGTATGAATAAAGGTAAATAGAAGTCTTTAAAATTAGGTATTCCTCCCTTCCCCTTGGGAAAACACCAAAGAGTACAGTTGCGAGGTAGGTGCATATTTAGTTTTATAGGAAAGTGCCGGAACATTCCCCAAACATTTTATATGTCCTCCAAGAATGGGTAAGAATTCTAATTGCTCCATAGCCTCAGCAACACCTACTGTGGGACGGCTTTTGTTTTGGTGCTACTATGCATACAGTGGATTAAAGGAGTATCTGTCAGCTGGGCATGGTGGTGCATGCCTCTAATCTCAACATTTGGGAGGTGGGATCAGGAGAATTAGAGTTCAAGGCTACCTGAGACCCCTAAGAAAGAAAGAAAGAAAGAAAGAAAGAAAGAAAGAAAGAAAGAAAGAAAGAAAGAAAGAAAGAAAGAAAGAAAGAAAGAAAGGAAGGAAGGAAGGGAGAGAGCGAGAGAGGAATGAAGGAAGGAAGGAGAGAAAAGAAAAAGAAGAAGAAAGAAGTATCTATTCTTATTTTGTTGAGTTTTTCTTTGTGTTCTTAGGATCCAGTGTGACAGTTAGCTTTTTGTGCAAAATATTTGTGATAATCAACTTAAAAAGAAAAAATGGCCAGGTGTGCTGGCACACACCTTTCATCCCAGCATTTGGGAGGCAGAGGTAAAAGGATCACTGTGAGTTCAAAGCCAACCTGACACTACATGTTGAATTTCAGGTCAGTCTGGGCTGGAGTGAGACCCTGCCTCAAAAATATAAAAGAAGAAAGGAGGAGAAGGAGGAGAAGGAGGAGAAGGCTCATAATTCTGGATTTCTCAGCCTATGGCTGAGTGGACCTGCTGATTTGGGGGCAGCCTCCTTGCTCCTGCATCCTGCAGATGATGCAGAATAGCAAGGAAGATCATGAAGGAGCAAGCTCCTCCTCTACAGCGAAGCAAAGAGAGGAGGAGGAAAAGCTAGGGTCCCGATGTCCCCTTCAGAGGCACAGCTTCATATGATCAAAAGACTTTAATTGCATCATACAAAACCCACTGCCTTCCCATAGCTTCAGCTGCAGTGTGCTGACTCAGCGGTGGATGGCACTGGTTTTGCAACCCAGTGGAAGCTGATTCCAGCTTTAGCCATTGCTAGAACCCCAGAGTAATGGAGGCTCGGAGGGACAAATGACAAGATTAGAGTGTAGAAATCACATGGGCTTCCAGGTTTCCCATGAAACAGGGTTAATAATAGATTCTTTCGTTCAGTGACATGTGGCGCAGAGCCTGGCACTCCACAGCATGGGGGAGACATCACAGCAAAGCTGAATCCCATCCCTTAGTTTAGTTGGAGCAGCCAAACCATTGCAGCTCTGTCCCAAGCCATAACAATGGTGTTTCTTCCCTGGAGGCAGTGTGTTCACTTAGGGTATGAGGACGTGAGAGATGTCAACCGAAGTTTCCCTGGAAGTTCAACTGGCTGGTGACAGGAATTGTCTCTTGTGGTTCTATCTTGATGTCTTTGAACTCACAGAACTTGGTTAGCAGACCAGTGCTTTCTGCATCACCCATGGCCTCCCCTGCTCCGGCCTTTGCTAAAGAAATGACACTGATGAGTGCTGGAGCAGGCCAGGTCCCTGGTTGCTGCTAGTTTTCTTTGTTTTGGATGAGCCTCCTCCCTTTCCTCCCTCCCTCCTTTCTCTCCTTCCCTCTTTCCTTTATTTCCTTCTATTTATTTATTTGCAAGGGGAGAGATAGGGAAGGAGTGAGAACATACGTGAGTGCCAGGACCTCTTGCCGCTGCAAATGAACTTCAGGTGCATATGCTACTTTGTGCTTTGTGTGAGTACTGGGGAATCGAACCCAGGCCGGCAGGCTTTGGGAGCAAGTGCCTTTAACCACTCAACTGTCTGTCTCCCAGCCCCCTTCTTTCCTCTCTCCTCTCTCTTCTTCAACCGGGTTCTATCTTGATGAGAGTGGATGCCCCTAACCATACCCTCCCAGTTGCAGAGAGGAAAGAGTAGGGTGCTGATGGGAGGTTGAAGCTGCTGCAGGAGGAGGCTGCTGTCGCAGGTGGGGGTAGTTTTGACTTTGAATGACGATTGGGAAGTGCTTTAAAGATCCACAGACCCGCGAATGAATCCACCTCTGTGACTCGGTGTGATCTCTGACAAATTACTGAATTTCGCAGCCTCAGTTTCCCATCTATGAAATGGTGTGATGATTTCTGCTGCACGTGAGATGGTGAAGAACAGTGGGAATAATGTGAATTAAATACAGTTTGTGTCTCTTTTTCTTAAAAAAATACATTAATTCATTCATGTATTTGAGAGACAGAGAGAGGCAGATAGAGGGAGAGAGAAAGACAGAGAATGGACGTGCCAGGGCCTTTAGTTGCTGCAAATGAACTCCAGACGCAGGCACCACCTTTGAGTCCTTTGGCTTTGTAAGCAAAGCCTTTTTTGTTTTTTTTTTTTTTGTTTTGTTTTGTTTTGTTTTGTTTTGTTTTGTTTTGTTTTGAGGTAGGGTTTCGTTCTAGCCTAGGCTGACCTGGAATTCACTATGTAGTCTCAGGCTGGCCTTGAATTCACAGCCATTCTCCTACCTCAGCCTTTCAAGTGCTGGGATTAAAAGTGTGCACCATCACTCCCAGCTGTTTTTTTTTTTTTTTTTTTTTTTTTTGGTGTGTTGCGTGTGTGTATGTATATTTGCATCTTCATATGTGTGAGTTGTTTGGGTGTGTGTGTGCCATGCACGCATGTGGCAGTCAGAGCACAATTACAGGGGTCAGTCCTCACCTTACTGCTTGTTTGAGGTGGGGTATCTCCTTGTTTACTGCTGTATTTGCCAGGCTAACTGGTCTGTGAGCTTCCAGGAAATTCTCTTGTCTCTGCCTTGCTTTGTGTGTGGGGAAGGTGAATGGGTTGTTTTTTTTTTCTTTCCCTGAGAGTCTCACTCTAGCCCAGGCTGACATGGAACTCACTCTGTAGTCCCAGGCTGGCCTTGAACTCACAGTAATCCTCCTACCTCTGACTTCTGAGTACTAAGATTAAAGGTGTGTGCCACTATGCCTAGCTTCTGCCTTTTTTTGCTCTAGGTACGCTGGAAGCCCACCATGGTGTCTGGCTTTATATGGGTTGAGAAGATTCAATCTTTGGTACTCATGCGTGTGTGGCAAGTAATTAATACACTGAGCCTTCTCTCGGCCTCTACTGTTTTTTTAAGCTTTTTATTTTTTATTGAAAATTTTCATACATATACATTATGTATTTTAATCATAATTCTTTCCCCTATGTTCTTTTGTCCCCCTTCCCTATGAACCACCTCATCTTTCCAACTAGCCTCTCTCTCTCTCTCTCTTTTTTTTCCGAGGCAGGGTCTCACTGTAGCCCAGGCTGACCTGGAATTCACTCTGTGGCCTTGAACTCACAGCGATCCTTCTACCTCTGCCTCCCGAGTGCTGGGATTAAAGGCATGAGCCACCATGCCTGGCTTTAGCCTCTCTTTTATTTTGATGCTTTAAAACATTGCAAATATTTTATTTTGATTGATTTATTTAAGAGATAGAGAGAAAGAAATAAAAAGGCAGATAGACTAGAGAAAGAATGGGTGTGCCAGGGCATCCAACCACTGCAAACAAACTGAAGATGCATGTGCCACCTTGTGAATCTGGCTTACATGGGTCCTTAGGCTTCACAGGTAAGCTCCTTAACCTCTAAGCCATCTCTCCAGCCCTCAAATATTTTATTTTATTTATCTGGGAGAGGGTGAGAGTAAGGGTGGGAGAGAGAGGAGAATGGGCATGCCAGGGCCTCCTTCCACTGCAAAGTAACTCCAAGATACATGTGCCACATTGTGCGTCTGGCTTTATGTGGGTTCTGGGGATGAACCCAGGCGGGTTTGAATTGCAACCAAGCGCTTTAACTGCTGAGTCACATCCCTACCCCCTTTGTCCTCTTTTATCATCTGTGATTCAATGTTGATGGGCCCAATATTGTGCAGGTTTTGTGCAGGTAACAACAGCTGCAGTGAGGTAGTGAATACAACATGCTTTTTTTTTTTTTTTTTTTTTTTTTAAAAAAGATTTTATTTATTTATTTATTTAAGACAGAGAGAGGGAAAGAGAGGAATGGGCGTTCCAGGACCTTTAGCCACTGCAAATGAACTCCAGATGCCTGTGCCCCCTTGTGCATCTGGCTTATGTAGGACCTGGAGAATTGAACCAGGGTCCTTGGGCTTCTCAGGCATGTGCCTTAACCATCTCTCCAGCCCCAACATGCTTCTTTTTTTTAACCTGAGAATTCCAGGAAATAAGGTTTCTCTACTGTTCAGTAAGATGACTCTTGTTGCATTTATTTATTTAGTTAGTTATTTTTTGGTTTTTTGAGGCAGGGTCTCACTCTAGCCTCAGGTTGACCTGGAATTCACTCTGTATTCTCAGGGTGGCCTCAAACTCACAGTGATCCTCCTACCTTTGCCTCCTGGAGTGCTGGGATTAAAGGCGTGCACCACCACGCCCGGCCTTCTTGCTGCTTTTAGACGGCACAGCCCACCTCATCTTCCCACAAAGCGCAGGCCATGCTTGCCTCTGTGGTTTCTCCATTAGAGAGTCTATATGACATGGGGCTGTGTCTGTGGGCTCAAGATCCCGTGTCACTGGGAGTAGATACTGCTGAGAACTTGGATGGCCTCTGTATTTGGCACCATTGGCCACTTTTCTCTAGAATTAGTAAATTAGATATGTAGCCTTCATTTGGATGTCTACTTAGGTACATGACCTTTGTTGGAACACAAATGTGGCTGCCTTGTCACCTTTCAGCGGACCAGGGAAAAGTGCGATTTGAGCGTTCACTCCATCGTGCTAGGGAAGAACAAAAGAATATAGCTGAACACCAGTGCGAGCCATCTTTGGATGATCAGCTACCAACTTAGGATGCATAAATTTCCAAGAGAGGAAAGATTTTGAGTTTGAAGTGGGGGCTTGTCTTGAAGTTTGATGGTTAAACATTATATTCTAGAACTACAAGATGTAATAACAAAAAAAAAATTGGGAAAATTTCCCTATAATGGCAGATGGTGATTAAAATGCATTTGGGGAAATTTCCAACATACATGAACACAATAGAGCAAGGCAAGTCCTCAGTGAGCTCACCTGTGGGAACGGAGCTTTGCCCTCACACCTCTGGTTGAGAGTGTGCTGGAGACCCATGGCTGCTTCTGGGGTCTTCGGAACATTAGGCTTGAGGGAGTGGAAGTTAAACAGCTGTAGCCGCAGGTTAGTAAAACACAGTGATTCTGGCCCAGGGTTTGGAATTTCAGATTATAAAACACGCCAGCACTGGCGAGGACTGACTGGGTGCCATATGGATGCATGGGATGGTGCCCACTTTGTAGTGTGGGCAAACTGAGGCTTGGCAACATAAAGATTTTAGAGGTCACCCAAGGAGTCAGAGACATCCAGACATTGACGCATGCAGGTCCTCTCCATCTGGAGCCCAGACGCACCCTGCTGTTCAGGCTGTGCTGGCCTGTACAAGAGCTAGATGACAGAAACACCTTGTGCAGGCCCTCATTAGCAAGGCAGGAGAGAGAAATCTTTAGCTCTTAGCAACTGCTGTATCCCTTTGGACTGCCTGTGAGGGAGGTCTCTCTCCTGAGGTGTGGCACATGTGGGTGGTTCGAGGTATGCCATCCTCTCCTGTTGCAGATACAATACAAAAAGATAAGGTCACCTGGTGGAGGCAGCATCCTTGGGGTTCTGGGATGCCCATTCCATTGCTACCTATCAGCCAGGGGATTGCCAGCAGGCTGGGCTGGAGGGACAGGGTGCTAGCCTGCTTTGTACTGTCAGATGTAGCCCATTCCCCATTTCCCCTTTCCCTCTTGCCGCTTCTGAATTGGAACTTACCCAATGCTCCTGTGAGAACACTTCCAGTAGACCCTGGCAAAGGCCTGAGCTTTATACCTTGGGTGATGTGGGCCACAGCAGAGACATCATAGGGGATCAGAGTCAAGGTCACATGCATGTGAATTTGGAGTCTCAGCATCCTGGGAAGGTTTGAAAAGTTTCTATTTATGTCTTTCAGGCTGCAGTTACATCAGATGATGTTGTCACAATACTCTAAATGTACAGTGAGAGATCTAAGCTCAGTTCTTCCCCCATCTGGAACCTTAGATCCTGACAGCACTGTACTCTGATGCTCCTGAATCCCACATGCCTGGAGAGAGAACTGGTCTCCCGTTGGGGTGGGGACCCATGAAGAGATGAGCCGGGGGAACCAGGCAGCTAGGCAACATGACTTTGCTATGGGCCGAGGATATTCACCTCAAGATCTCTGTTGCTTTCTGGACTTTCATTGTTTCTGGCTGGCCAATGGGCATACTCCTCCCACAACAGCCCTTGGCTCTTGAGGGCAGACAGCTTCCCAGCATCCTCATTGTCAAGCACATGCAACAAAAAGTACAGGAGAAAAGGGGTCCCTCTACTCCTGAGCATTTATTATTAGGGGCCAATGGTACTAGGGGGAAAAACACTGACTTCTAAATTCTGCTCTGGAAGCTAAACTTAATTTAGGGAAGTACAATGTGCTGAAGAAAGATTGCCTCTTAATTTCAGATTCATGTGGAATGCAGGCGAGCAGGCAGAATCCCTTAACATAACAAAGGCTTTTTGGTGGTGTAACAGAATAATAAATCCTTGAGGAGTTCCCCAAGCAAGGTAAAGCAGGGTAATATACATTTCTTAATATTGCAGAAGTTTCCTTAATCTTATTGTTTAAACTTTTCAATAAACCATAATGTTTATTAGTAGTTTTTCATTTCCAACTGTCAGATAATTCCTTTTGCTAAGGTGGGATAAACAGGGTCCCCTCGGTGCCTCTGGTTTCAGTTACATGTGATATATATCTGACCAGACACTTGATGTAATAGAGAAGTATTGTGTTTTCTACCGCGTTGAACTTAGAGGTTCAAACGTGTTAATGCAATTGAATTGATTGTAATATTTTATAAAAGTTTCTCCACTGGAAATATTGTTAGCGATCCAAGTTGTCTGGGGTTACGAGAGTACATACGAAAGCTTACTAGAAGCTTCTGGGCAAGTACTAGGGGGTGGACAAGGGGATGCTCTATTGGAGAATATATTTCCCTGTGTTCCAACAGGCATGGTGGCGCACACCTTTAATTCTTGCACTCGAGAGGCAGAGGTATGAGGATCGCCATGAGTTCAAGGCCACTTCGAGACTACATAGTGAATTCCAGGTCAGCCTGGGCTAGAGTAAGATCTTATCTGGAAAAGAAAGAAAGAAAGGAAGAAAGGAAAGAAAGAAAGAAGGAAGGAAAAGAAAAGAAAGAAAGAAAGAAAGAAAGAAAGAGAGAGAAAAAAGTTCTCTAGGAAGAGATCCTGTATTATTTTTCTCATTACTATAACAAAATGCCTGACAAAAGCAACTTAAGGAGGAGTTTATTTTGGCTCATGGTTTGAGGCAATAGAGTGCATCCTGGCAGGGAAGGCAGAGTGACTAGAAAGTAAGGCAGCTGCTTGAGTGACACTCAGGAAGCAGAGAAAGATGAATGCTGTTGCTCAGCTAGCTTCTTCCTTTTCATTTTTTTTTTTTTTTTTTTTTTTTGCAATCTTGGGTCCCAGTCCATAGGATGGTGTTACCCACATTCAAGATGGGTCTTCCATCTTCAGTGAAACGTCTCACAAAACAGACTCACCCCAATATACCAAGGGGTGGGTCTCCTACGTGATTCCAGATCCGGTCTAGATGACAGGGAAGGTTAACCACCATGGGTTCATTAGAAGGAAACATGGGCACTTTTTCTCCCAAAAGGGTCTGCAGAGATAAACTATTATATCTCAGGCTGGCCTTGAACTTGAGGTTCCCATGCCTCTGTCTCTCAAGTGCTGAGATGGCAACATGTCCAGCAACAAAATGCATGTGTATGCTATTATTATTATTATTAGTTATTGTTAGGTAGGGTCTCACTCTAGCCCATGCTGACCTGGCATACACTATGTAGTCTCAGGGTGGCTTCGAACTGACAGCGATCCTCCTACCTCTGCCTCCCAAGTGCGGGGGTTAAAGGCATGTGCCACCATGCCTGGTTTGCATTTGCATGTTATAATCGAATTTGTCTTTTCCACAGTAAGGCTTGGCTGGGCAGATTACAAAACACCCTAAATTTTGAGTCCTCCTCTGCAACTCCAATGGAGGAAGAAAGGGAAGCCACACAAAACTGGAGATTGTACTGAATCCCAAGATGGTTTACTCAGGATTGTTGCAGGAGATGACAACCTTGACTGCCACTGAGAGAGAACACTTTTCTTTTGTTTTTTTGAGGTAGGGTCTCCCTCTAGTCCAGGCTGACCTGAAATTCACTATGTAGTCTCAGGTTGGCCTCAAACTCATGGGCGATCCTCCTACCTCTGCCTCCCGAGTGCTGGGATTAAAGGCATGTGCCAACTTTTTATGAACTGCCCCAGTACAACTGTTCTTCACCATCTCCCGGTGAGGCTGAATCCTTCCTTAAGTGATCAGCACAAGCAACAGAGAAATTCTCTTCACCGTCTCTCGGTATTTTTTCTAATTGATTTCTCCTCTTGGAAATGACAAATAACTTAACATTATTTACAACAGTCCTCCCACAGTGGAGGGGGGATAACAATCTCGAGAAAGAAAAGGGTAGAATCCCACTCAGCTAATGAGGTATGTAACTGAGTCATTAGTTCTGCTTGAAGCTCCACGTCAGCCTCAGATTTGGTGGATGGATGCAGACTCCTTGGGTAGCTCTGCATACCTTTTGCCACTTGCAGCGTAGCTCCCTTGCATTCTGGTCTTCTAGAATGAAAAGAAAAATAACTGGCCCAGGATGTGTTCTGCAGATGAGGAAGAGGATGCTTGGGCCAGAAGCCTGTTGGATTTCTGTGGATCTCAGCTCCTGGCCTTCTAATATTTAGTGAAAGGAGCAGCCTGAATATAATTTTCAGAAAAGACTTGACTGAATGGCACAATCAGTGGAGAAGGGCTCAGAGCTCACCTTTAAACAATGCGCAGAGCTGGTCAGGGCCCATGGGGCCTGGAGGCACAGAGATGAGCCTGTCTCCTGGAGGTTGTCTTTGAGCTAAGGCACTTTTCTGCCTTAGCATTTAGAACCTCGCTTAGATCTAAAGGTAAGAGCCTGTGCTTTCCCATTCAGTAGTCACTGGCTATACGTGGCCATTTGAAGTGAAGGTAATGAACTGAAACTGAGATTTAAACCTCATTTATGTTAGCCACATTTTAGGTCTGGCTAATGGCTGCTGACCTGGCTAGCATAATACACAGAACATTTCCAATCATCACAGAAAGTTCTAGTAGGTAATGTTAGCTTGAGGCCCTGTCTGGGCATCCAAGCTGGAAGGGCTTGAATATGTTCTGGGCACAGAATTTGAAACTTGCACAGTTCCCTGTTGTTGGGACAGCAACACAAATGGCAGAGGGCGGAATGAGACTGTGTACAGAGCACGGAGGGAAGATCAAATGACTCTGGGCTCTCCTTGAACAAGGCTGCTGGCAGTCATAGGTGAGGGTGACTGTCCCAGGTGACTATGATGATGTAACTGGGCTCATCCCAGCTGATGTTGAGGATATAATAGTGAGACAGCTGGCTGCCCCTGTTCTTACAGCATCTAGACTCCGAGGGGGAGGTCAACGTTATGCAAGTATTACACTATTGATCACTAGATTAATCATGTTTCTACTTTCTGACATGTTGGGGGCCTTGCTAATGTTGGATAGACTGCCTCCACCCTACTGCACAGGCTAGCTAATTCTTAGAAATATTAAACAATTTTCTGCAGGCATACTTTTTTTTTTTTTTGTTTTTCTTTTTTCTCAAGGTAGGATCTTGCTCTAGTTCAGGCTGACCTGGAATTCACTATGGAGTCTCAGGCTGACCTCACAGCAGTCTTCCCACCTCGGCCTCCCCAGTGCTTGGATGAAAGGTGTGCGCCACCATGCCTGGTGAAGCGTACGTTTGATAGACCAACCGACCAGTCCAAATCTCCAGTCCCTAAATAACCCACCTGTCAAACACCAAACCAAAATATAAGCATTTGTCCCAAGCCACTCCAAGACTGGAGCTGAGCAACTGGAGACTACTCCTCATATCCAGAGCCTGTGGAAGGTATTCAGGCTCCACAATCCTAATTTTGCTCAAATGTGCCTACTGTGTTTCTTGTCTGCTCTTTCCCGTGAAAGCCATAACCAAGACTCTGACCTATAAGCCCCTTTCCATCCTTCTTCCTCATAATTGGGGCTGACACTTCATTGTGTGGTGTGGTGTTTCTGAGGAACTGCAGGTAACAAACTTCCTTTAAGGTAGTTGTCCCCATATCTGTTATCTTACCATATCTATTTTTAATTTAATTTTTTAATTTAATTTAATTTATTTTTGAGGTAGGGTCTCTGTCTAGCCCAGGCTGACCTGGAACTCACTCTATAGACCCAGGTTGGCCTCAACTCCCAGTGATCCTCCTACCTCTACCTCCCTAGTGCTGGACTAAACATGTGCACCACTACACCTGGTTTATCTTACCATGTTTAATGAAAGCAAAATTCTTGAGCTGGGGATGTAGCTCAGTTGGAAGAGTGCTTGCTTAGTTTGAACAGAGCCCTGGGTTTGATACCCAGAACCAAACCATCAGTTGAGGTGGGACACACCTATAATTCCAGCACTTGGGAGGTAGAAGCTGTAGAATTAGAAGTTCAAGGTCAACTTCAGCTATAATGTGAGTTTGGCATCGGCCCCTGTCAGGAAGGAAGGAAGGAAGGAAGGAAGGAAGGAAGGAAGGAAGGAAGGAAGGAAGGAAGGAAGGAAGGAAGGAAGGAAGGAAGGAAGGAAGGAAGGAAAGAAAGAAATGAAATCCTAGGGACATTTAAAAATAGTTATTTCAGCCAGGCATGGTGGCACATACCTTTAATCCCATCAAGTTCAAGGCCACCCTGAGATGACATAGTGAATTCCAGGTCAGTCTGGGATACAGTGAGATCCTACCGAAAAAAAAAAGTTATTTCATTATAATTGTGGGAGGTGCTATAGAGGAAAATGCAGGGTGTTAGGAGAGTGTGCACTCAAGAGCTATGACACTGGGGAAGGAGCTGGTCAGGGGAGGACTCCTGGAAGAAGTGGCCAGGAAGGTGAGACCTAAAGCGTGAGTGGACTTTAGCGAGATTATGGGGGAAAGGGGCAGAGAATGTTCCCTGCAGAAGGAACAGAATGTGCCAAGGCCCTGAGGCAGGAGAGCAAGTGTCATCTTCTAGAGGCACTGGTGAGGTGAATGCTGGGTAAAGGCAGGCATTGAACCCACTGTGTACAGAAGCCAGGCATGATGTCAATGCCACATCCTCAACCTCTTCCCACTCAAGGACCCAGAGGGCCTGTCATCGTCTTCCAGAGCTGGAGTCCCAAGGCCTCCTCGAGAAGGTGTCTGTCTGGCTTTTAGGAGAGTATCTAAGGAGGGCATCATACATTGTAACTTACGAAGACAGCTGCACCAACTTCCTCTTCTGGCAATGTGAGGCAAACCCTGCCCTTAAACCTGGGTCGACCTCTGTCATTGCTTCGACCATGGGAATGTGGAGCAAGCGAGGCTGTCTGACTATGGAGGTTAGAACAAAGGATGTGATAGGCAGCTGTCCTCCCTCCTCTCCCTTTCCTCGTCTCATCCTCCCCCAAAGCCCTGGCTACCTACAGTATCTGTCATGAAGCAGACATGTTGGAGAGATCAAGAGAAAGGCCCAAGTAGAGAAAGAGGGATGATAGAAGACAAGCCCGACCCCCCCGCCCTGCTGGGGGGCATAATGAACATAATGAACGCCTGTCTATGCCACCAGGATTGAGATGACTTGTTTACACCACCATCCTAACTGGAGCACTGAGTCTGACGGGTCCCAGCTTTTCATTTCGGGTGGCCTAGAGCATGGCTGGCAGGTGTCACAAGCAGTAGGGTGGGTGTTCAAATGCAGTCAGACTCTGTGATTTCAGAATTGGGAATTTGGTTTTGCTTCTCATCAAGCTTGGGCTAGAACTCCCCAGAGTGAATGCCTTCCATCAAAGAAAGGTTTGCAAAGCAAACAGGAATGGCACCTGGAGAGAGGGGAAGCAGTTGTGTGTCTGCTTTGGAGGAAACCCACCGTGTACACATCACTATGTACACACAAGCCATCCGTGTGCTCACAGATTCTCTTGAACTCACCCAAGCAGGCCCCAGAGGACTTAGTTATGGAAATCACCCCGGGGTTTCTTACATGTAGAGCTTGGCTACTATCAAGGATCTTGTCACTTGTACTTAAAAATATATAACAAATGATGAACATTTCCCCAGGATTCTTTTTTTTAAATTTTAATTTTAATTTATATTTGAGAGAGGAAAGCAGAAGTGAGGGTGGAGGGAAGAGGTAGATAGAGAGGAAAAGAGAGAATGGGCACACCAGGGCCTTCAGCTGTTGCAAAGGAACTCCAGAAGCATGTGCCACCTTGTGCATCTGGCTTATATGGGTCCTGGGGAATCAAACCTGAGTCCTTTAGCTTTGCAGGCTAGTGCCTTAACCACTAAGCCATCTCTCCAGTCCTCCCCAGGATTCTTAAAACGTAACTTTTGCTTTAAGAAAATAATCATGTATATATGTGTGTATGTCCATGTGAGTGTGTGAGTATGCTCACATTTGTGGAGACCAGAGGACAACTTTTGGGCTGGTCCTTGCCCGTTCACCTCATTTGAGGCAGGGTTTCCTGATCTACTGTTGTTCTTTGCAGCCTTAACCATGAGCTTCCCAGAAATTCTGCCTCCGCCTCTTAACTCACCATCAGACTCAGTGTGCTGGGATTACAGACGCACCCCCCTCCCCCCACCTCCGTCATGGCTTCTGGCTTTTTATTTGGGGTCTGAGGACTGAACTCTACACTCCAGCTTGAGCTGCAAGTACTCTACCCACTGAGACATTTCCCCTGCCCTCCAACTTTTGTTGTTGAAGTTAGACCAGTCCTGTGCTGGCCTGGTATAGATGGAACTTTTCATGAGAGCTTTGTGCCAGCCAAGGCACAGGGTTTAGGTACCTTCACCTGGAATTTTTCCTATTTAACAAGAAGTAAATTCTGAGGCTGGGTGTGGTGCACATCTTTAATCCCAGAACTTGGGAGGCAGAGGTAGGAGGATCACCATGAATTCGAGTGAATTCCAGGTTAAAAAAAAATGGATTCTGTAATTATTCTAGCTCTGTGTGTGTGTGTGTGTGTGTGTGTGTGTGTGTGTGTGTGATGGGCCAGAGAGCGAAAGTTGGGTGTCCAAGTGCACCCAGCAACCTAACTCCAGAGCCCCAGTGGGTGATTGTTGCTGATTCAACCTCTATAAGGTTCTTTTAATTTATTGCTCCCCCTTTCTCCTGAGGTGGAGTCTTACTCTAGCCCAGGATGACCTGGAACTCACTCTGTAGTCACAGGCTGTCCTCGAACTCAGCGATCCTCCTACCTCTGCCATGGGAGTGCTGGGATCCAAGGCAAAGGCTCCGGCCTCTATAAAGGACTGTTGCCAGTCTTCCCAACTCCCTTGGTGAGGGGCAAATGGCACAGCACCCAGAGGGTCCCATGGTACCCGTCTGGAAGATGCTCTGTATATTTGCAGAGGTGGGAGGTCTCCCTGTGGGGTCAGAGCAGCAGGCTCTGCAAACCTTGGGAAGCCGTGTCCCCTGTGGGAGAGGCTGGGTTTGAAGAACGCTAAGCCCTCCCTCCAAACTAGTCACCAAGAGGCTCCCTTGGCCCACGGTGGCAAATCAACCCTTAGGTTCCAGCTCCTGTTTGCAAGGCGTGCTCCACAGATGCCTTAATTAATTATTCAGGCTGACACCTCCAGCTCCCAAATCAGAAGGCTGAGGAGAGATCATAGGAATATAATCAATGTGAACTTGACTGATAATCGCTGGTCCCGGGGTGGAGCAGAGAAAAGAAAAACCTTCCAAATTGGTCTTCTCTTCTACTTTGGCCCTGCTTCCGCCAGCGGCCAAGATAAAAACCTGGTCCTCCTTTAATAATTAATGAGCAGGCACCCGCGCCCCTGGCCTGGACCCCCCTCCTCTACCCCACCCCACATCTCCCATCCTCGGGAGGCCCCTCGGGGTGTCTGCGCCTTCCCTCGCGCATGTGCACACCCACGTGCCGCAGCCCAGGTCGTGGGGGGGCCACGAACACCGAGTCACGGCGGCGGCTGACCCGGCCAAGTGCTGCGAGTGTGACCGGAATGAAGGCTTGCTCGGGTCTGTCTCCGAGGTGGGGTGGCAGATCAAATCACTGCGGATCAGGCGCCGAGATGTTGCCTTGCTCTGAGTGACAGAAGTTAATAATTAGTGACAATGATTGACAGATACACTCCATCTGCTGCTCCGACGCCCAGGAGCAGTTATTCCACAACTGTCTGCGGGCACGATGAACTCCCCCGGGAGCGCGGGCCGGCCCGTGATTGACAGCTGCCTCCGAGAGAGAGGGAGAGAAAGAGACAGGCCAGTGACGGGAAAGTCGCTGTCAGCAGAAGCGCCGCGGTCCCCTCCGTGTTCCCGGGGAGGCTCGCTCGCTGTATACATTTATTCTGTTTCATTTATCATGTCAGCCGTGGTTTTAAATAGATTACTAGCTAGACTGGCTTCTTTTTTTTCTTTTTCTTCTTCTTTCCTTCTTTTTTCCTTCTTCTTCTTTTTCTTTTTTTTTAACTGGAGAGTTTTTCCTATTCGTAAATTAGAAATATCCACGTATGTGGCAGGCTACTTCCTGGGACCTAAGGCTTCCTCGTTTGTTCTCTGGAATAGAGGAGGGGAGCAGGAGCTTCCTGGGTGGCAGCAGTTAACTGATCATTCCATTATAATCAAAATGGCATCTTTAACCAGGAGCCCTGGAAAATGGAGCTGAGCACTAAAGGAGCAAACTTGGGCTCCAAAGTCCAAATGAAAACCCGGAAAGCTTTTATTTTATGTATTCTTTTCTCTTCCCATCTGTGCCCCCCCCCGAAATAAACATGTCTCCTAAGAACACCTTCTGCTGACTTGTAACAATTATTAGTTAAGTGATCTTTGCATTTTCAGATAATGATTCTGTTGGTTCAGAATAGAGCCTTCTGGGGACAGACTGTGAACTCTCTTGTGGTTTCCTGGTTAAGATCTGGTGTAAACTTCCTGGATCATCTTAAGTGGGGGTGGTACCTCCATCCAGACTAAAGTCCCTGCCCCCATCTCTTCCATCCTGAATTAAAGCGTTACTGTTAAAGGGCCCCACATTTAACTGGGAGATTCTGACACCGTCTGGATGTCTTACAAATAGGGAAGCAGAAATATATGTTTGTTTGTTTGTTTTTTGTTTTGTAAAAAGGTCAATGTAGTTTTGAGGCATGGTCTCACTCTAGCCCAGGCTGACCTGGAACTCACTTTGTAACCTAGGCTGGCTTTGAACTCCTGGTGCTCTTCTTGCCTCAGCCTTCTGAGTGCTGGGATGAGAGACAAGAGCCACCATGCCTGCCTAGAAGAATTGTCACCTAATTGTTCCTGCTTCTAATTTGTTTGGTTTTTCTGGAAAAGCGCATTTTAGTTTGGCTCCATTTAGGATCCCACAGATATGTTTTCGGCCATGGCTTGCTCCTCTCTTTCCCTTTGTCCCCTGATGTCACCGCATAATGTAGAGGGCCGTTCATGGCGTTATGAATAAAAGCCTATTTGAATCCCACTGTTTAAAATACAGTGAACCCTGTTGATATTGATCTCATCCGGAATGTTTTCCCGCATATGATGCCCATCTCTTAAAGTATGGGTCATGTTTCCTCTTAAGATCTTTTCTTATCTTATTCCCCTAAAATGATATAAACAGTTTCAGTATTCTTGATAATTAGGTATGCGGGCAAAGAAGAGACATCCTGTTCTTTTCAAGTTTTTTTTTTTTTTAAATGATCAGGATACCAGAAAATGAAGTCATAGGGAGGACAAATGTTTGCTTCTCATCCAGAGATCTGCTTTCCTTATTGAGTCTATAAAAAGGATATTTATGAGGGCACAAGATGCTGGCGGCACCTTAGCCCACTTCTCTGGTGACTGAGCCTGTCTCATATTGCCCTGAAATGACCCAGTTGTCAGGTGCTCGTGTTAGATGTGTACCTCTGTGTCTTGCAATAAACAAGAGTGTGTTAACATGTGTGTGAGACGTCAGCGTCAGCCTGCCGCCTCGAGTGCCTCTTTGAAGAGACTCTGAAGAGAGTGGAGCTTGTTTGTTTGGTTTTGGTTCATTGGCTGTATTCTCCATTTTCCAACTCAGAACTTGTTGGCCCAGTCTGGCTACCTAAAAAGTCAGACATCATGTCAGTTCCAGGAATGCAGTGTGTGTGTGTGTGTGTGTGTGTGTGTGTGTGTGTATTGGTGGGGTGGTGGATATGAAGAGACATTCCTGGCTGTGGAAAGACTGGACCTGCAAAAAGGAACATCCCCACTTCCTGAACAGGGCTGGAATGAAGAGCAGGGGCTGAGGGAGCCCACTGGACAGGTGCTCACTCAGGGACTTGAGGGAGAAGGAGAAGCTGAGGGACAAGGATGAACTTTGAGAAAATGGAGGGAGGGAAGGATCTAGACAAAGTGCAAGCTGTGACAGTACGGTTGGAGAAGGGGGTGGAAGCTCCATTCACTCAGGCCTTCCCTGCCACATTAAGATTCAGGATTTAAGAGTTTACCCTTTAAGCTGGGCCTGTGGTGCACGCCTTTAATCCCAGCACTCAGGAGGCAGAGGTAGGAGGATTGCCGTGAGTTCGAGGCCACCCCGAAACTACATAGTGAATTCCAGGTCCGCCTGGGCCAGAGTGAGACCCTACCTCGAAAAACCAAAAAAACAAACAAACAAACAAACAAACAAACAAACAAAAAAAAAAAAAACAAGTTTACCCTTTAAAAGATCCATCTGGCTGCAGAGTAGAGAATGGTTTGGAGTGAGGAGAGATGGGAGGCAGGATTCACAAGAATAACCTGGGCCTGGGGGAACAACTAGGAGGAAGGAAAAGTATGAACATCAGTAATGGGGGTGGCATATGGGATTGCTCTCTAGTTTGAGTGAATGAGGGAATGGCAGGTTGTTTTAAAAAACATGCTTTTTTATTTATTTGAGAAAGAGAGATTGAGAGAGAGAGAAAGGGTATGGTCATGCCAGTGCCTCTTGCCTCTTGCTGCAAATGAACTCAAGACACGTGTACACTTGTATAACTGGCTTTACATGGGTATTGGGGAAATTGAACCCTGGCTGGCAGGTTTGCAAGCAAGTGCCTTTAACTGCTCAAATATCTCCCCAGACTCTAGATTTTTAAATTATTGTTTTTTTATTTGGCCGGGTGTGGTGGCTCACACCTTTAATCCCAGCATTTGGGAGGCAGAGATAGGAGGATTGTTGTAAGTTCAAGGCCAGCTCGGGACTACATAGTGAATTCCAGGACAGCCTGTACCTCAAAAAAAAAAAAGTATTTATTTATTTGCAAGCAGAGATAGAGAAACAGAGAGAGACAGAGAGAGAGATACAGAGAGAGATACAGAGAAGAGATACAGAGAATGGGCGCACCAGGGCCTCCAGCCACTGCAAACAAACTCCAGGCGCATGTGCCACTCTGTGCATCTGGCTTTACTTGGGTACTAGGGAATTGAACTTGGGTCATGAGGCTTTGCAGGCAAATGCATTAACCACTGAGCAATCTCTCCAGTCCCCACAGGTTGTTTTTTAAGATCAGAAACTCATGAGTGGAGCAATTTGAGTGGAAGAAAGATGAATTAAATTTTGGATATGTTGGGGCTGGGAAGATGGCTTAGTGGGTAAGTGCTCGCCATTCAAACTGGAGTACCTAAGCTGGATTCCCCAGGTACTATGTAAAAAGCTGGAGAGATATCTGTGGTTAAAGCTACTGGCTTGCAAAGCCTGACTGCCCGAGGTAGATTCCCCAGGACCCATGTAAAGCCAGATCCACAAAGTGGCACATGCATCTGGAGTTATTTGCAGTGGCTGGAGGCCCTGGCATGTCCATATTCTTTCTTTCTATCCATCTCTTTCTGCTTGCAAATAAATCTTTAATCTCAGCACTGAGGAGACAGAGGTAGGAGATCTCTGTGAGTTGGAGGCCAGCCTGAGACTACATAGTGAATTCCAGGTCAGCCTTGGCTATAGTGAGACCCTACCTTGAAAAACAAAACAAAAAGCTAAAAACTGTGGTGGGCTTGGTAATCCTAGCACATCTATGGTGAGATGTGAGATAAAAACAGGAGAATTTCCCAGGAACTTGTGGCAGGTCCAGCCAAGAAAAACAGCAGATGAGAATCCAGAAAAAGAAACTCTGCCTCAAAATGAGGTGGATAGGCAGAGAACCAAATCAAAAGTGGTTCTCTGACCTCTACACATGCACGTGGCATGCAGGCACAACACACACATGAACATGTACACACAAACAAAATTTCAGATATGCTGAATTGGAATGTCTGTACTCAAAGCCCATTTCAAGGGTGCTAGCTGAGCAGGCCGTCTGCTCTGAGCAGGGCTCTGTGGCTGATCAGATGCTGTGACCTGACTATCCTGAAGCTTATAACAAAATCTTTTGTTTTGTTTTGTTTTTGGAGGTAGAGTCTTACTTCAGCCCAGGCTGACCTGGAATTCACTATGTAGTCTCAGGGTGGCCTTGAACTTAAGGTGATCCTCCCACCTCTGCCTCCTGAGTGCTGGGATTAAAGGCGTGCATCACCACGCCCCAGAAGTAGAGTTTCACTCTAGCTCAGGCTGACCTGGAATTCCCTATGTATTCTCAGGGTGGCCTTGAACTCACAGTGATCCTCCTACCTCTGCTTCCCAAGTGCTGGGATTAAAGACATGAGCCACCACACTTGACTTTTTTTTTTTTTTTTTTTTTTTTTTTTGAGGTATGGTCTTGCTCCAGCCCAAGCTGACTTGAAATTCACTAGTTTCAGGGTGGGCTTGAACTCACAGTGATCCTCCTACTTCAGTCTCCTGAGTGCTGGGATTAAAGGCGTGCATCACCATGCTTGGCCAAAATCTTTTTTAAAAAAAAATTTATTTATTTATTTATTTATTTACTTACTTACTTATGAGAGGGAGGAAGAGGCAGATAGAGAAAAAGAGAGAATGGGCATGCCAGGGCCTCTAGCCACTGCAAATGAACTCCAGCCATGTGCCCCCTTGTGCATCTGGCTTATGTGGGTCCTGGGGAATCAAACTGTGGTTCTTAGGCTTCACAGATAAATGTCTTAACCACTAATCCATCTCCCCAGCCCCAGGCAAAATCCTAATAAAGGACTTGGTACTTTTGCTTCATACTGATCTCCCATGCAGTTCATCCAGGTGGAAGTCAGACAAGCAGCTTGATTTCTGGTTTTAAATGTCAAGGCTGGAAGAGGAGGTTGGAGCACTTCAAACCCTCAAAGCAAGAAGGGAGAACAGAGCTGGGCCTTGAGATCTCTAGATTCTCAGTGACAGCCTCTAAGAGGCTAGAAACTTCAGTGCAAAGGCTTCATGACTGTTGAGGAGAGGCAGTGAAAGTTAGCCCCTGTCAAGTTTGAGGAGTACTTGCCTGTGTTCCAGCTTACTAGCTAAATGATACATCCATTCAGCCAATGAAAAAACAAAAATCTTATGAGAAACTATCTGTCAGCTGAGCCTAGTGTTCCGTGCCTGTAATCCTAGCACTTGGGAGATAGAGTCAGGAGGATCAGGAGTTCGAAGCCAGCAATGGTCACATAAAGAGTTCAAGGCTAACCTGGACTATGTGATACTCTGACTAAAAAATAAAAACCACTACTTTGCCATTATTATTATTATAGATGCTTTCAACATCCTTCAAGTTTTAAAACATTTTTATCCATATATCCAACAAGTATTTACTGAACACCTACTAAATGCCAGGCACTGTGTTGTGTAAGTCAGTGATCAAGACAAAGAAATGTCCCCACCTGGATGTAGCTTCTGTTCTAGTGAGGAAAGGCAGACCAAAAACAACAAGCCAACTGGGAAATTATGAATTGGAAGGTGGTAACTGCTGGTTTTTGATAACTACTTTGAAAAAATTAATATCTCAATTTTTCTTTCTTTTTTCTCTTTCTTTTTTTTTTTTTTTTTTACACAGGCCTTTTTCTCTCACATCACATGAGGCACAAGGGACAGGCACTGGGGATTCACTGCTCTCTTCAGGTCTGGCTTTTTCCTCTGTTCCCTCTGCTGACTCTATTAGCTGGTGGGCCTCACCCTGTGACTGGCCAGGGGTACTGAGCAGCCCCTTGCATGCAGTGCAGCAGAAGAGAGCTACTTTCTCTGCTGTTGTGACAGTATACCTGATAGAGAGCAACTTAAGTGAGGAAGGGTTTATTCTGGCTTTCATTCTGAGGAGATACAGTCCACCATGGAGAGGAAGGCGTGGGGGCGGGAGTATGAAACAGCTGGTCACATTGTGCTTGAAGTTAGGAAGCAGAGGAGTGAATGCTGGTGCTCAAATAGCTTCTCCTTTTAAATTTTATTTTTATGTATTTTTTAAATTTATTTGAAAGAGAGAGAAATAGAAAGAAGAAAGGAGGGAAAGAGAGAGAGAGAGAGAGAGGAAAAGAGACTATAGCCATGCCAGGGCCTCTTACACACCAACTCTAGATGCATATATCAGTTTGTGCATCTAGTTTTATGTGGATACTGGGGAATTGAACTCAGGCTTTCAGGCTTTCAGGCTTTGCAAACAACTGATTGTAACCACTGAACAATTTCCCCAGCCCTTCTCTCTCTCTTTTAAAAAGAACTTTTTTTTTTTTCGAGGTAGGGTCTCACTCTAGCTCAGGCTGACTTGGAATTCACTCTATAGTCTCAGAGTGGCCTTGAACTCACGGCCATCCTCCTACCTCTGCTTCCTGAGTGCTGGGATTAAAGGCATGTGCCACCAAGCCTGGCAAAAGAACATCTTTATTTATTTATTTGTGTATGTGTTTGAGTATGGGTGCACCAGGGCCTCATGCCGCTGCAAACCATCTCCAGATGCATGCGCCACTTTGTGCATCTGGCTTTGTGTGTGTACTGGGGAATTGAACCTGGCTTAGTTGGCTTTATAAGCAAGAATTTTTAACTGCTGATCCATCTCTCCAGCCAAGCCTTCTCCTTTTTATTCATTCCAAGATCCCAACCCTTGGGATGGTGCCCATCCACAGTTTAAAGGTGGGCTTTCCTACCTCAGCTAACCCAGTCTAGAAACTCATAGAGGTTTGTTTCCATGGTGATTTTCAATCCCATCAAGTTGGTTGAGGGGCTGCTAGCATAAGCTCAGAGTCTGTTGGATTCACCAGCTCAGGTTTATAACCACTGGCAGAGTCTTAAAAACTGAGTTTACCATGTTCCCAAACACTGATGACATTTTTCTCCTTTCTTTCATTCTTGTGTGTGTGTGTGTGTGTGTGTGTGTGTAGTATGTGTGGTACTATGTGGCGTAGTATGTGTATGGTGTATGCACATGTGTATGCAGTTATGTGTGCCCCATGCATGAGTGTGTGGAGGTCTGCAGTGACCATCCATGTCCTTCTCTAGTGCTCATGTCTTCTTGAGGTGGAGTCTCTCATTGCACTCAGAGCTGCTGTTTTTGGTCAGATTGGCTAACTAGCAAAGCTACACTAATTCTCTGGCCTCTACTGTCTACAGAGCTAGGATTACAGGTGTGTATGGCCATGTACAGCTGTTTATGTGGGTGCTGGTGAATTGAACTCAGGGCAAATCAGGTCCTCTTGGGCCCACAGGCACTCCTACCTGCTGAGCCATCTCCACAGCCCTCTTTTATTATTATTATTATTATTATTATTATTGTTAGAGCAAGGGAGACAGAGAGGAAGAGGCAGAGAGAGAGATAATGGGCATGCCAGTAGCCTCTCAGCTGCTGTAAACGAACTCCAAACACATGCACTCCTTGTGGGCAAGTGTGGCATTGCGCACTTATGTCACTTTATGTCTGACTAAACATGGGACCTGGAGAATTGAATGGGCATTCTTAGGCTTGACAGGCAGGCGCCTTAACCACTAAGCCATCTCTCCAGCCCTCCACAGCCCTTTTTACTCTTTGAGGTTGAGTCATCCCCTGTGGGGGAGAGTCTTCCTAGGTAAGAAACTTGACTGGGCCTTAGAGATTTTGAGGATGAATGAAGCAGAAAGTGACATACCCTGGGGAAACGGAGTCTCTCCTCCCCATCCTTGGGTGGTCACATTTCTGTTTGGGGAGGACTCATGCATATGCCAAGCACACAGTGCATGTGAGTCTTCCCCAGGTTTTGTTGCTGTCAAAGTGCCAAGGGACTTGTCAAATCACAATAGCTACCACTCATTGAGTGCTTGGTGCCAGGACTGGTATCATGTTCTGGGCAAATACTTCTGAGGATTACTCCGGCAAGCTGGTGGGAGACATGGAGTGGGCAGGTCCTCTGAAGGGGGGACAATAAAACGCCCAGTTTGCAAGCAATGAAACTTGCCCAGAGGACTCAAATAACTTGTTGAAGGCTACAGGTTGTAAGGGCAGTGCTGGGATTTGAACTCAGGTCTGTTGGGGTCTAATGGATGCTTTCTTAGCCACTAGTGCACAGACCTGCCTCAGAGCTCAAGGGCACTTCCTTGGTCTCTGAGTCCCACTGAGGCCAGAGCAGGGTGGGGGCCTGTTGAAGGTCCTGAAACAAGGACCAAGTGTTCTGGCTCCTAGCCTAGCAAGCTTTCTAACACTGTGGAGTGATGGAGCAACTTACTCTGCAGTGATTCCTAAGACTGTCCTCAGACACTTCCCATCTCAATATGCAATTAGCCTTTACTCCTCACAGAGCTTGGCTTGAGATCTGCCCGGGGCTGCATTTCTCAGCTGTTGTCATGACCTCATCTGGGTCCACTTCCGTCCAGCATGGTGGAGGGAGGAGTACACCCAGCCATATACCCCTGTCCATCCTGCCCTTCGCAACCGCAGGCCCCTCTGGGGCTCTGGAGATGAACTAGCTCACCACTTCTGCTGTCTTAGCCACGTGACTGGGCACACTGATCAGAGGAGCAGCCTTCACTGGACAGTTTGTGACATGCTCGGCTTTCTATCCAACATGTCTCATTTCATCTGGACAACTGTCCCCTGGAGGAAGGGTGGCTTCGAATTCCATTTTTCCAGATGGAGAAAATAAGGCCCAATGAGACAAGGAGACTTGCTTAAGAGCAGAGCCAGGAAGTGGCAGAGCGAGAGTCCCAGCCTCAAGGGTTCGTCTGACCCAAGATGCTGTGTATTGCCCATAACTCTCAAATGCCTCTTTCAGAAGGCTATGGCAGGGTGTGGCAACCTTTTCCTTGTGTGTGGCTCATCTGGTTCTTTGTGTGTGTGTCTTCATATGTGGGAGTGCAGTTGTGCACCTGACACAGTGCGTGTGGAGGTCAGAGGGCAACTTTCTGGTGTTGGTCACCTTCCACTTCATTTGAGGCAGGGTCTCTCTTCTTTTGTTCTATTATTTAAAATATTTTATTAGAGAGAGAGAATAGATATGGGTGAGCCAGGGTCTATTGCTGCTGCACATGAACTCCAGATGCATGCACCACTCTGAGTATTTGGCTTTATGTGGGTACTGGGGAATTGAACCCAGGCCATTGGGTTTTGCGAACAAGTTCCTTTAACTGCTGAGCCATCTCCCCAGCCCTCCTCCTCCTCCTTCTTCTTGTTTTGTTCTTCCCTGCTGTGCTCAACAGGCTAGTTGATCAGTGAGCTCTGGGAAAATTCTCTTGTCTTCACCTCTTAGCTTGCCAGTAGCATGCTGGGATTATAGGAGCTTGTCACAACTTCTGGCATTTACGTAGGGTGTGGGGTTCTGAATTTGGGTCCTCAAGCTAGAGTTGCAAGTGCCCTCTCTCCAGCCCTCAGCCAGCCCATCTCAAAATGTCAAGGCCCCTCCACACTCCCCCAAGCAGGACAAGTGGATGTGCTCAAGCAGTGCTCACACCAAGGCTCAAGGTGAACTTCAAGCCCGGGCTCCAATGCCACACTTTGGGCACATCGGCTTGAACACCTAGCAGATGTATTGTAAGGCCTCTGTTTCCATTGTGGGGGGGTGGTGGTGTCATGGTGACAAGTCACATACTTCCTGTCTTCCCCCAGCTCGCTGGCTGGGTGTGGAGCACAATGAAACAGCGATTATAGAATTGTGGAGTGGGTAGGACAATGTGGAGAACTCAGAGAGGTCCGACACGGTTCTCAAATTCAATCCAGGAGGGTTTCCTGGAAGAGGTGAGGTGTTATGTGTTGGGAAAGATGAGCTAGAAGAATTGTCTAAGAAGAAGATGGGAGCTCCTTTCAAGACAGTCCATCTGTTCTTCACAGCATCTACGCACACTTGACTTCCCGTCAGGCACCCAGGAAGTGAAGCTGTCTGGATCCACAGACAATGCTCTTATCCTCCACTGTCTCCTCCCTTTCTGTCCCTGGACCCTGATTGTCTGTGATGCCTGGAACCATGACAACTGTCTAGGCACCATGAGGGAAGACATCCTGAAGGGAGAACTGGTTCACCGAGGATACAGGAATACAGAGAGCTCTGACCCTTGATGTTAGACAGTGTCTAAGTCAGCCAGCCCTATAGTCAAAGCTCATATCTGCTGCTCCTGGGTTTGAGAGCATAGGATTCAACTGTGACTTGGCCACTTTTTTTTTTTTTTTTTTTTTTTGAGTCTCACTCTGGCCCAGGCTGACCTGGAATTTATCATGTAGTCTCAGGCTGACCTCAAACTCATGGTGATCCTCCTACCTGTGCCTCCCACGTGCTGAGATGAAAGGTTTGCACCACCATGCCCAGCTCAGCCACCTTTTGATCATATGACTTTGAACAAGGTCACCTCTTAGGAGGTTGTGAGGGTCACATGTGGTTCTGTGACATGTCATGGAGATTCAGGCTAATACCTGCAGGTGAGCCAGGCTGTAATAGATACAGCCTGGGGCAGGGGACAGTTACTTTTGTAGGAGGGTGTAGGGGAAGCTGAAGGTTCCATAGAAGAGATTACTTTGAGCCAGGCCTCTAAACACGAGTCAAGTCTGAGGGTGAGGGAGAGGAGAAAAGGGGCTAGAGAGATGGCTTAGGGGGTAAGAAGCCCTTACTGCATAAGCAAGAGGGCCTGACTCATCCTTAGTCTGATTTCCCAGCACCCAGATAAGCAGCTGGGGATGGCCATACCTTCCTGTAGCCCCAGACCCATGTGCTGTGGAGCCCAGAGAATGTCTGGTACATGTGGAAATGGCAGCTCCAGGTTCAGAGAGAGACTGTCTCAAGAAAATGTGCAGGTGAGTGATGGAGGAAGGACATTCAATGATTTCCTTGTATGGAGCATGCACATTTGCACATACATGTGCACACACCACACCATACTTACTACACATGCACACACACACAAAAGAAAAGAAAGAGAAAAGGAGAACAGAGGCTGCGGAGATGGCTCAGTGGATGTGCACCATTGAGGCTTGCTGGCCAGCGAGTCTAGTCAAGTAGTGAGCTCTAGGTTCAATCAGAGACTCTGTCTCAGGGCTGGAGAAATGGCTTAGTGGTTAAAGCGTTTACCTGTGAAGCCAAAGGATCCTGGTTTGATTCTCCAGGACCCATGTAAGCCAGATGCACAAGGGGCACATACATCTGGAGTGCATTTTCAGTGGCTAGAGGCCCTGGCGTGCCCATTCTCTCTCTCTCTGCCTCTCTTTTATCTCTCTCTCTCTGCTTGCAAATAAATAAATAAATAAATAAATAAATAAATAAATAAATAATTTAAAAATACCATTCAGAGACTTTGTCTCCAAAAAAGAAGATGGAGAGCTATTGAGGAGACATCTGGCATTGATCTGTGGCTTTCACACACACACACACATGCACGCATGCACACACACGCACAAACACTCACAAAAGAGGAGAAACACTGGATGTGGTAGCACACTCCTGGAATCCCAGTACTTGGGAGGTAGAAGGATCAGGAATTCAAGGCTAGCTTGAGCTACATAATGAGCTTCAGGCCAGCCTGGGCTAACAGAGACTCTCTCAAAAAAATTGCTGGCAGTGAGAGTAGCTTAGCTGGTCAAGTATCTAAAGTGTGAAGCACAGGAAGCTAGTGTGTGCTTAGAACTTCATGTGGGGTGTTCGGGGTATGAGGAAGGAAGGGGTGAGGCTGGAAATACTGCCAGGGCTGGTTGTGGAAGGCCTGCAGCACTGGATGAAGGGGTTTGTTGTAAGACTCAGTGGTGTTTCATAGAACCGTGGTCCTGAAGGACTTGCAGGACAGGCTGCAGGGGTCTTCTAGGCCCATGCTGACTGACGCATGAGAATAAGGGCTCTGGTGAGTTCTGCCAACAAAAACCTCACTTCATTGGGTTTCCCCAGTGGCCTACCAGTGTGCAGATGCACTAGACACGCTGTATCCCCCTAGCACTTACCACTGGGGTCCCACCCCAGGCAGGTGCAGTTAGACTTTGGGAACCCTATCGAAAATTCTGAAGCACAGGAGCAAGGAGCCAGTTCTGTCTCCCCACAATCCCTTCTAGTCACTTAAACAATAAGGGGCCAAATTAAATCGTAAGTCAGTCATTTTAATAGCTTTCACTCAGGATGGTGACAGCTCTTGGCCGTGCCCCTCTCTGAAAGTCCTTTGCCTTTCAAATATCCACAGCAGAGAAACTTCCTGGGACACACTGCCTGTTCCTTCTGACCTTTGGCGGTGACTCTTTAAAGCTGAAGGTTAGATAATTCAGGCCCGGCATGACTCTCAGATTGACACTTGAAAGCTACCATGGGGCTTTTTGGGGGTTAAAGGTTATAGTCACCCGAGCTGCAGTTTGACTTGAAAAAATTTTTGAAGTGCTTTCCTTTCATTCTCTTTTCCTTTCTTCTCCTCTCTTTCCTCTCTCCAGTTGAAGGGATACTTTCCAGCATGTGCAGTAGGCAGTCCTTGGCAGGATTTTAGCCAAGGCTGGGTTTTCTCAATCACCTGGAGGTGGGGCTTGTTAAAGACAGATTTTGGACAATTGGTTTCTTGGGTATACCGAAAAAAAATTTTGCATATCTGTTCACCTCCTGCTTACATACCCTAATCCCTTCAGAGCTGCCTAGCCCCAGCCCCAGCCCCAGGATGCTCCCCTCACACCAGGAGCTCCTCTGTACAGGGTATGACCCTAGCACAAAACCGTATCATCTTTCTGACCTCCTGCAGTAGCCTCCAGATTCATCTTCATGCTTCCTCAAAGTCCATTCTCAGACTTCACGGTGCCACAAATCATATGACCATCCCCAATTAGAGCCTTGGAAGCTTCTAGGTTTCCTGTTCATAGGGAATAAACTCCACACCCTTTGCCTCAAGTCCTTGTACGTTCCGCACCTCTGCAGCTTCCCTTCACTCACTCCCCTCGCCCACTCTCGTCATAGCTGGCTCTGGTCTAGTCTGGCCACATGGGCCATCTTTCCATTTCTGCAGCATCTGTGTCTGCCCAGCTCTGCCATGGCTCTCACATCTGAGTGTGTAGAATGTTCTGCTCCCAGGATAGGTAGGGCTGGCTCATGCTTACTATGTGGACGCCTCAGTGTCACCTCCTCAGAAAGTCTTTCTCTGACCCCTGATTAAACCCCTTCTTCCCTGTCTCATTTCTGCCTTATCGCTTTTATAGTGCATATCAGTGCCTGAACTTTTCTTACTTACCTAACACTTTACTTTGGTTTTGCTTCCTCTTATTAAAATATTGCTGAAGGGCTGGAGAGAGGGCTTAGCAGTTAAAGGCTCTTGCTTGCAAAGACTGATGGCCCAGGTTCAATTTCCCAGTACTCATTTAAAGCCTGATGCACAGAGTGGCACATGCACCTGGAGTTCATTTGCATTGGCTAGAGGCCCTGGCATGCCCATTCTCTCTCTCTCTTTCTCAAGTAAATAAAAAAAAAACTTAAAAATATTGCTCCAGGGCTGGAGAGATGGCTTAGCGGTTAAGGCTCCTGCCTGCTAAGCCTGAGAATGCCCATTTGATTCTCCATGTCCCACGTTTAACCAGATGCAAAAAGTGACACAAGGGTGAAATGCTGCACTTGTCCACAAGGGGGCGCACGTGTCTGGAGTTCGTTCACAGTGGCTGAGAGGCTACTGTGGTGCTCATTCTCTGTCTCTCTGTCTCTCTGTCTCTCTGTCTCTGTCTCTCTCTCTCTATATATATATATATGTGTGTGTGTGTGTGTGTGTGTGTGTGTGTATGTATATATATATATATATATGACTCCAGTGCCCATCCCATTGTTTATCTCATGGTTGCTCCAGGAGCTATTGACTGTGTGATCAGTGATCCTATGAATGTTACATGGTCCATGCCTGGGTCCCTTGTGAGGGCAGGGGACTGTGACAGCCACCCAGAGCCCAGCTCAACCAGCCTCCATTGCACCATGCACCCAACAGTCTCACCTAGCTGCTGTCCCTCTAGGGCTCCTGGACCAGGAAATCGTCCCATGGCCTCTGCCTTTGCCCAAGCCCCAGGCCTTCTTAAAGGTGTGACTTTTGATTCTCTCCACTTTCACATTCCCCACACCCAATCAATCACCAAGCCCTAGAAAATCAATAAGAAAAAGACAAACAACCCAACAGAAAATGAGACAACGTCTGTAAACAGGCTGGTCGCCAATGAGATGTACAAATGGCCGAGGACATCTGAAAAGATGCCCATCTCATCAGAAAGGAAAGGCAAAACGAATCACGCTCTTTTTTCCCCCTCATCAGACGGATGGGAATTTATAAATATGGATAACGGTTCTAGTGTTGGGAAGGGGGGAGGAAATGAGTCTCTCCTGCACGGTGGGTGGTGAGGGGGACTGGCGGAGCATCTTTGGAGGGCCACTTAGCAACGTCCATCAAAAATCAAAGTGCACCTAAACTGCAGCCCACCCATGCCACCAGGACTTATCTATCCCTGAGTGATCCTCACAGGAGAGCTCAAAGACTGGAGGGGGTGGGGGGGCTTCTAGAAGCAAACACTTGGAAATGCCATCAGGGGAAGAGTTAGATGTGTTGGGAATTCCCAGCTTTAGTGCAGTGAGCCTGTCTTGTGGTGGCTCAGAAAGAATGAGATAGGTGGCTGGAGAGATGGCTTAGGGGTACGAGGTGATGCTGACAAGCCCACTGCCCTGGTTTTGATACCCCAGCACCCTGGGGTAGCCAGACACAAAGCGGCACCTATGGCAATGGGAATCGGAGCCAGGAGAATGTGGGAGCTCTCAGGTCGGCAAGACTGAAGCATGCAGTGGCAAAATGAGATGGACCCTGTTTGGAGAAGAAGGTGGAAGGAGAGGACAAACACTCTGAGGTTGTCTGTAGACCTCCACGTGTGCACCGAGGTATGTACCCACCCAAACACACATCATACATGTCCACACACACACATACATTTTTAAAAAAGAACACGATATAGCTTTAAGCATTGATATGAAAACATCTCTAAAACATACAAGGCCCCCTGTTAAGTAATACACGGAAGTTGCAGAACAATGTTGATAATTCGATTTCGTTTAAGTAAAAGTAACTACATGTTGTATATGTAATAATAGCTAATATTTATTACTAGGTTATAATAGGAGCTAATATTTACATAATTCTTCCTCACTGCCAGACACTCTTTTAAGTGAAGATACATGACTTCGTTTAGTCTTCATAATCATGCTGTGAGGAATGTGTAAGTCCAACAGACAAGGAAATCAAGGCACAGAGAAGTTTAAGAACTTGCCTAAGGGCACACGACTAGTGAAACTGGAGTGTAAAACCAGGCTGGTTGTGTCTCTTCATCATTGCTTTATACGCAATAGTTCAGCACCATGATAAAATACCTTGCATATTTTATTACTATTGTCCTATTTTCCCAAGCTACAGGGAGGTAAAACCACTCACACAAGGTTGATTATTTTGCAGGATCAATTTAACCCAGGTGATGTTAACACCTGTGTTTTTTTTTTTTTTTTTTTTTTTTTTTTTTTTTTTGTAATGAGAGATAGAGATACATACCTAGAGAGAGGAGTGAGAGAGCGAGATTGAGAATTGGCACACCAGGGCCTCCAGCCATTGCAATTGAACTCCAGCAATGTGCCACCTTGTGTGCTTGCATCACCTGTGTTTCTGGCTTATGTGGGATCTGGGGAGTCTAACCTGGGTCCTTAGGCTTTGTAGGCAAATGCCTTAACCACTAAGCCATCTCTCCAGCCCTGTTTTTTTTTTTTTTTGTTTGTTTGTTTGTTTTTTTTGAGGTAGGGTCTTGCTCTAGCCCAGGTTGACCTGGTAGTCTCAGGGTGGCCTCAGACTCACAACGATCCTCCTACCTTGGCCTCCCAAGTGCTGGGATTAAAGGTGTACGCCACCATGCCTGGCAGCACCTGTGATGTTAGCCACTGTTCTGTCAATATTTTTATGTTTACTTAAGGCAAAGGTGATACATTCAAACTGGTTGTAGTGGTGCACACCTGTAATCCCAGCACTCAGGAGGCTGAGGCAGGAGAATTGCTTCAAGTCTATGTGCTACATAGGGAGCCATTGTCTCAAAAGAAGAAGTAAGTGAAAATGAGATGGTATCCAAACAATTTAGAAGAACAAATACAGGGATATGATTCCCCTTTCTCCTTCCCACCCTCCTTTCCTGTTAGAATTCTGTGGAGGGCTAATCTGGAGTTAAAGTCAGGGTTGGGGTCAGAGTAGAAAGACTTGGTCCTGGGAAGACAGTCTTCCAGGGAGCAGCCAGAGTGGAGGACCTCATTTGTATGACTGGAGTGTTAAGAATCCAGCTAGGTTTTACAGGGGGCTGTGTGTGACCCTGGGGAGAGGGTGTCCTGGAGCCAGGTGTCAGAGAACGGTGTGGGCTTTGCTGTGCTCTACGTGTGCGCTGAGTTTTGAAGACCCAGAGCACGGGCGTGATTGTGTGATCCCACAGGGGTCCCTTGCTCAGCACGTGTCTGAGACAAGTGGCCTTTAGCCCTGCCTTGGGAAGGTTTCCACGAGTACCCTGGGACTGAGGATGACTGGATTTTATGTGGAGATGTATACCAATAAGCTAGGTTCACCTCTGTGGCATAACCAGGCCCTCAGGGGAAGGTAGAGGGTCAGATACTGTTTATCTCTGTCCGTGGCTGCTCAGTCTGGTGTCGTCAGAGCCTGGGGCCACCCAGTGGGGGTTCCTCACGAAGGGGCCTGTGAAGAGCATATGAAGGGGCCAGGCTGGGGATGATGGTAGTTGGTGGTACAGCACATGGGCTCTGTGGCAGACATCCAGCAATAGATCCTGGTCCTGCCACTTACTTCTGTGTTG
Organism: Orientallactaga sibirica; assembly: GCA_036365145.1. Classification (NCBI taxonomy): domain Eukaryota; kingdom Metazoa; phylum Chordata; class Mammalia; order Rodentia; family Dipodidae; genus Orientallactaga; species Orientallactaga sibirica. The sequence continues at coordinate 29,629,115 of JAEOAD010000014.1, forward strand.
TGGGGGAGTCACTTTACCCCTTGAGGCTCAGCTTTCTCCTCTAAAATGACAGTAGTGACGACTCATAGGGCTCTTGTATGACTAAGGAATAACAGAATGAGGGCCGAGGAGCCAGCTTAGTAAAGTGTTCACCGTGCAAGCACGAGCGCTCATCTAAAAGCCAGACATGGTGGCGCAAGTCTGAAATCTCTGTGCTGGAGAGGTGGGGGCAGGAGGACCCCAGGGTTTGGTAACCTCTAGTTTCAATGTGAGACCTGGTTCAATGCACTTCCTGTGCAAGCACGAGGGCCTGAGGGGGCTTGAATTCAAATCTCCAGATCCCACGTAAAGCAGCTAGGCATCATCACGCATGCCTGTGATCCCAGTCCTGCAGGGGAGGAGAGACCCAAGAAGTGAGAATCAGCATGGACCTACCAGCTACTAATTAGTAACAGGAGACTCCAACTCAGAACAAGACCAGGCAGAAGAGCGATGGAGCGGGACCCAGGATGTTCCCCTCTGACCACCACAGGCAAGCAACCGCACCTCAGGTGAGCTTATGCGGGTCACAGAGAGAACTACAAGATCACATGCCTGTGTCACTACACACACTACATTACATCCACACACATAAGCAAAGGTAAAATAATAATAATGATGACGATGATAAATGTGGAGAGTGACTGAGGACTCTCCATATTAACCTGTGGTCTCCATGTACACACATGTGAGCCCACACACATATGAACATGCAAACACAAACATAGATAACTAAAAGAATGAGAGAATGAGCGAGCAGACACACAGTAAGTGTTTGTTGCTTTCTTGATGTTTAAGGCCACTATCTGCTCCACGGCAGGTTCCATGGTTTACGTTCCAGTCATGACCCTGTCCTCCCAGGGCGGTCCTTCCCCTTTGCCTTCCTCAGTGTGTATTCCCTCCCCCTCCAGCCTTTTAGCAGGAGCTATCCAATCTCCAAGACTCTTCCTGAAGGCTGCCCCCTGCCACTCGCCCCCTGCCACCGCCAGCTCTAGACCTGAGTATCCATGTTGGGAGGCCTGCAGGGCATGCCCGCAATTGGATCCCTCCTTTCTGCCCTCAGTTAGTGGAGGTGGCCCTGACTATCTCAAACCAGAAGCTGTGGAGTCCTCCTGGGGTGTTCTTTTCTTTTAACTCACACCATTCCATAAGCTACACTATTTTGTCAGCTTGCCCTGACAGTAGCCAGTGATACTCATGTTCCAGTATCATTTGTCTTTTGCAGAACCCAGGGCCTCATACATGCTAGGTGAACCCTCGACCATGGTGCTATATCTTAGTCCTTATTTGGGATATATATATATAACTTTTGGCTGGGTGTGGTGGCACATGCCTTTAATCCCAGCACTCGGGAGGCAGAGGTAGGAGGATCACCATGAGTTCAAGGCCACCCTGAGACTACAGAGTGAATTCCAGGTCAGCCTGGGCTAGAGTGAAACCCTACCTCCAAAAACAAAACAAAACAAAACAAAACAAAAAGACTTTGTAGATAGGACAGACTTAAGATTTAAAATTTTTTATTTACTTTATTTGAGAGAAAGAGAGAGAGAGAGAGAGATTGTGGCGGATAGAGAGAGAGAAAATGGGTGCACCAAGGTCTCCAGCCACTGCAAACAAACCCCAGATGCATGTGCCACCCTGTGCATCTGGCTTACATGGGTACTAGGGAATTGAACCTCTGTCCTTTGGCTTTGCAGGCAAGTGCCTTAACTGCTAAGCCATCTCTTCAGCCCTCAGACTTAAGATTTTTGAGATGGGGATATCACCTTGAATTATCTGAAAGGGCTCTAAATGCAATGACAAGTGTCCCTATAGGAGAGAGGAAAGAGAGAGTTGACTATGGCAGGAGGAGGAGAGGTGGCCACTCAAACGTGAGGGCAGAGGGAGGGCCGCAAGTCAAGGAAGGCAGCCAGCCTGTAGTGGTTAGCAAGGGTAAGCTGTGAGCCTCCAGATGAGAGACTCTAATCAGTGAGATTATGTTTAGACTTCTGGCCTACAGAACTGTGTGAGAATAATAATAATAATAATTATTTTTTAAATTCTGAAGTGTGAACCTAGGGCCTCACACATGCTGCATAAGTGCTCTACCACTGAGCTATATTCCCCACCTTAAAGAAATACTTTTTTAATTTTTTTTATTTTGAGAGGGTCTTATTAAGTTACTCAGGCTGGCCTTGAACTCACTCTGTAGCCCAGGTAATCCTTGAACTTACAATTCTCCTGCCTCAGTTTAAAGTAGCGGAGATGATAGCCTAAAACCCCAGACTGGGAAAATTTGTTTCTTTTAAGCCTTCAAAGTGTGCACAGCCACAAGAAAACAATACACCTCCTTTTTAGATGTTTCTCCCACATATCCTTTTTCTCCCCTCCTGCTACCCGACCGACCTCAGGGCTGGGTGGCAATAGCTCCCTAAGTCTTGCTGTGTCTCAGGCTTGGTGTTGACAATACCCTGCCAGTGTTTCCTGGTTAATCTGTCTCTCCTGCCTTACTCTTTCTGCCTTAGATAGTGGTTATTTTATTTTATTTTATTTTTTGGTTTTTTGAGGTAGGGTCTCACTCTGGTCCAGGCTGACCTGGAATTAACTATGTAGTCTCAGGGTGGCCTCGAACTCATGGCGATCCTCCTACCTCTGCCTCCTGAGTGCTGGGATTAAAGGTGTGCACCACCATGCCTGGCTGTTTCTTTTCTTTTTTTTCAAACATATTTTAGTTACTTATTTGAGAGACAGAGAAAGAGGAGGAGAGGGAGAGAATGGGCATGTCAGGGCCTCCAGCCACTGCAAATGAACTCCAGATGCATGTGCCACCTTGTGCATCTGGCTTTACATACGTACATACTAGGGAATTGAACCTGGGTCCTTTGGCTTTGCTGGCAACCGCCTTAACCGTTAAGCCACCTCTCCAGCCCAGCAGTTCTTTTAAAACATTTTATTTATTCATTTATGTATTTACTTATGTATATGAATGTGCGCGTGCGCGTGCGCGTGCGCGCGCACACACACACACACACACACACACACACACACTAAGGCCTCTTGCTGCTGCAAATAAATGCCATACTCTTGCATCACTTTTTGTGACCAGTCTTATGTGAGTGGTTTGGGAATTGAACCTAGGTCTTTAACTACTGTGTACCTCCCCAGCACCCAGCCCAGCAATTCATTTTTTTAAATTATTTTTTTTGACAACTTCTATACTTACATACAAAAAAACCCACCTGATATTTCCCTCCCCTCCCCCCATTCCACTTTAGAACACCAATCTCTATCATATCCCCTCCCTCTCTCCATTAGTCTCTCTTTTACTTTGATGTCATCATCTTTTTCTTCTATTATGAGGGTCTTGCAAAGGTATTGCTAGGCACTGCAAGGTCATGGATATGGAGGCCAATTTCTGCCTGGGCAGTTGCATTGTAAGAAGTTATACCCTTCCTTTGGCTCTTCCATTCTATCTGCCCCCTCTTCCGCAATGGTCCCTGAGCCTTGGAGGGTGTGACAGAGGTGTTTCAGTGCTGGGCACTTCTCCATCCCTTCTTCTCATCACTATGTTGCCTTTTAGGTCATCCCAGTGGTCACTGCCATCTGAAAAGAGAAGCTTCTCTAACCAGAAGTGAGAGTAGCATTAATATGTGAATATGAACATTAAGTGTAGTGCTTTCAGGGCAACTTGGTGGGAATAATATATACATTTAGTCAGACAAGAGCAGCCAGCCCAGCAATTCTTAACTTGAGTACAGGCTGACTTCTTTCTTCCTCACCAGACTTTTCTGAATAAGCTTCAAAAAGTCTGTGTGCTCTCCAAACTTCAGGGTAAAGTTAGTTTTCTCCCATGTGGGGACAACCCACTGGTGACCTGAAGCAAGCTCCGCATCCTAAGATTTCCCATTAATGACTGCTTGTAATTCCCCGGGCTCTATGCCCTTTCTTATCCCATTCATGTCTCTGCTCCATGCCAGAGAGAGCACATGAGAAGCCCTGGCAACCAGGACCTGGGAAACAGAGATGAGAACCCCGCCCTCCAGCACCATGGGAGGGAACTGGGGACTGGAGTTCAAGGTATTTCTTCCAAAAGACAACATTTTTTCTACCTAAGAGAACTTCTGGAGTCAGCCATTAGATAATAATTTCCCCCACCTCATTACACAAACCATGAACTTGGTAGAAATAAATGTGAGAATTTTTGTATTAGGGCTATGTCTTAGGAGAAACGAAATTGGGTGAAATTGGGCAAGTAATTCTTACTTGGAGGACAACAGCAACTCCACAGCAGATGTGTCACTTGAGCCCTTTTTTTAGGAAGAATGAAGAGGATTTTGAAAGAGAGAAGGTGGTAAAAGGCCAAGAAAGGCTTTGTGTGAGGACAACACTCAGCATGGGAGCGCTGAGCTGTCTGGCGTGGTCTGACTCTTGGAGTGTTGGAAGGGCTCTATGGTTAAGAGGTAAAACCGAAACTTCACTGTGGAAGATGGAAGCCAGGGAGGGTCTTGGGCACGCTGGTACAGAGCTCTACCACTGAGTTGTACCCCAGCCATCTTAGCAATTTTTAAAAAATATATTTATTTTATTTATTTGAGAGAGAGACATTCAGAAAGAGAAAGAATGGGTGCGCCAGGGCCTTCAGCTGCTGTAAATAAACTCCAGATGCATGCACTACCTTGTGCATCTGGTTTGCATGGGTTCTGAGGAATCGAACCTGGGTCCTTTGGCTTCACAGGCAAATGCCTTAACCACTAAGCCATCTCTCAGCAACTTTTTCTTTGAGGTAGGATCTCACTCAAGCCCAGGCTGACCTGGAATTCACTATGTATTCTCAGGCTGGCCTTGAACTCATAGCGATCCAACTACTTCTGCCTGTCAAGTGCCGGGATTAAAAACGCCCAGTCACAAGCACAGAGAGATAGAAGAGAGACAGAAAAGAATGGGCACACCAAGGCCTCTAGCCGCTACAAACTCCAGCTGCATTGTCTCCTTTGTACATCTGGGGTACAAAACCAGGTACTTGGAAGATCAAACCTGGGCCATCAGCCTTTGCAAATAAACCCCTTAACCACTAGGCCATCTCTACAGCCCCTATCTTGGGTTTTTGAGCAAGACAACGGCATATTCAACTGTGTCTTGTGTCATGTCCTCAGCACCAAAGTGCACACTACGGATGCTTGTATTGCTTTTGTCACTGCCATGACGAAAACCCACCAGAAACAACATATGGGGAAAAAGGCGTATTGGGTTTCAGAGAGATTTCCATCCTTGGTGCTAAGAAGGTAGAGTGGCGTGAGTGCTGCTGTCCATGGTACCAGAAGTATGAGGTGGGGGCTCAGGCCAGAAACAGGCCTTCAGAGGTCTGCCACCTAGTGACTACTTCCACCAGCCAGTCCTAACCCCTGAAGGCTCCACAGCCTTCAAAATTGCGTAACAAACGGGTGGACCAAGCATTCAAAACACAAAACTGGGGCTGGAGAGATGGCTAGTGTTTGATTCCCCAATACCCACATACATCCAGATGCACAAAGTGGTGCATGAATCTGGGGTTTATTTGCAGCAGCTAGAGGCCCTGGCATGCCCATTCTCTGTCTGTCTGTCTGTCTTCTATCTCTCTCTGCTTGCAAATAAATAAACAAATAAATATTTTTAAAACCCCACAAAACTGTAGAGGGGATATTTCAGATTGAAACCGTAATAGTGTTCAAAAGTTGCCTTTGTAAAGGAGTTGAGTGTGAATTGAAGGACAACTCTGGAGGAGGGACCTGAGTTGGAAGAGACTGACGAAGGCCATTTCCAAGTTCAGACTGGAGATGATGAGGTGGATCAGAGTGGGATGCTGGGGTCAAAGTATAAGGGATGTTTAGGAAATCACTTGTGAGGGGGATTCTTGTTCTGGGAGGGGGAGAAGAAAGGGGAATTTCGGGGAAATTGTCTGTGGCTTATGGGAGGTAGAAGGGGGTGTCATTCACTAAGATGACCCCAGGAGGAGTGGTAGTTCTGGGGTACAGAACAGAGAGGAGGACAAGGCTATGATGATATTGGTTCTGCACTGGCTGAGAGTGAGATTGCTCAGTTGCCAGGTGCATGGAGGCAGATAGGAATGTAGTTTTAAATGGTATCCGTACGTCTATGGTTTTTCCCTGGGCCTTTCCCAAGGGCAGGAACCTCATTTGTTCTATCTCAGAACAAACCCATGTTGATGCCCAGCATGAAGCAGCCATTTTTCATCCCTGTCCCCAGCTCCCTACTCCTCTCAGGAGCCCCTCACCCGTTATCTCTCAGCTTGGCATGACCATCAGTTTAGACCAGGACAGGCGACTGTATCTCTTTCCTGAGATTTCCTGATATGCTATCAGCAGTGAGCTTTCACAGTGAGGCACAGTGTTTCCAAGTGTCCATGAGAGGACCAGGCCAACTTGATGGAATGTTAACTATGTGGAGAAATTGTGGAAGCTTCTAGATCATAGTCACACCATGAGGTATCCCTCATTGTCATCCCTAAGATTCTTGGAAAAAGTGGTGCACAGGGAACCATGTTGGCTCATAGATAAGATATTCTGGAGTCCCAAGGCATGCTCAATGGGCTCAAACAATTTTCCTGGGGAAGATGAGGCTAGGAGCTGGGTCTGTACCCATCCATCCATCCATCCATCATCCATCCCACAAATTGTCATACCAGCTCATTTAGGTACAGGGCTACAAAGGTGAGCAGGATAGACATGTGTTTTGTTGCTTAGACAGACGACAGACAGACAGACAGACAGATAGAGCAGGCGCTTACAATAATGAGGGCTGGAAGTTCAAATGTGGACCTGTATCAAGACGGAGAAGTAGCTAGGGAAGAAAGCATAAAGGGTAAAATATGTTCCAGAAAGGGGATGTAGCTGGTACAAAAACCTTGGTGAGTGTTGGATGTGTGGGAGGAGAAAGCACGCTGAGTTTGGGAAGCCGTTCGGTATGGCTAGAGCACTGATGTATGCATGCAGGTTCATGTACACTCATAGGCATAGACGTGTGCACACAGGTACACTTATAGTGTGCATGTACATGTGTGTATGTGTGTACATGCATGTGGGCACAGACAGATGTATGTATGCATGTGCACTTATAGGCATATACGTGTGCACCTGTGTATATGTGTATGCATATTGTGGGAGGCTAGAAAGAAGATGGGGTAATGTGGTCGGAAGAGACAATGACGAACCCTTTCGAAGGGCTAAGGTTTAAGGGACAAAAGCCATGAAAGAACCTGTTTTGAAGGCAATGTCTGCCTCTGTTCTGGACCAGTGGTCCTCACACAAACCTCCCCAAGGGAAAGGGGGCACTGGGAGGCCTGGCCCACTGGCACAGTGTGAACGAGAGAGGAGAGAACCGGAGTGAGTAAGCGCACTCCTCACTCTGCCCATTCGGTTAATGCAGCCGTTGTCAGCTCCGTCTGGACTTCAGGGCTTCAGTCTCAGAGCACAGAGGTGGGTCACATCTGCCTCAGGCTAGTTCTCCCAGCAAAGAGTGCACTTTGTTAAACAGGAACTTACTGGGCCAGCGGCTGAGCAGCCTAGCCACACCTTTGGACAGGGAAACAAGTGCCCACCATGCTCCAGGTGTGGCTCCTCCGCACACACGAAGGTTCATGGTTTGTGTGGGATATTTCCTCCTCTTCCTCTGAGAGACCAGGTCTTAACAGGAGGAATGGGAGAGAGAGAGAGAGAGAGAGTGTGTGTGTGTGTGTGTGTGTGTGTGTGTGTGTGTGTGTGTGAGAGAGAGAGAGAGAGAGATGGCGGCGTGGGGGGTGGTTCTTCAGCATCCCCGTCTAGTCAGCAGCTGGCAGTGGTGACCAAGGCAAGGCTGAGCTGAGTGCAGCGGGGCCCTCATGTTGTCCCTGGAGTCACAGGCCTGTGGGCCACCCTCACAGTGATGTCCAGTCTCCTCAGGTGCCAACAGGGGCTGCCACTGCACAGGCAGCCTTTTCTGAAGCTTACTAGGGCCACTGCGTTGCACTGTTGCCCACTCTGCAATGCTTTCCTGGAGGAGGCAGAGGTAAAAGGTTAGAGACGATGACTTAACATGTGGGGTGACAGACGCCGCCTGAGAGGACTGAGGAGTCACGGTGCCCAGAAGGCCCAGGGGTGCAGCAATAATGTCTAACGGTTATTGAACACAGTAGGTCCAGGTGGGGGCGGAAGAGGACAGTAACAGTTCCTGCCTTCAGAGGACTTTCTGAGTGCTCCTAAGTGGGTTTACAGTGTTATTGCGTTTTTCTTTTGGTGAGAGTGTGTGCTTGCCGAGCATGCGTACATGTGTGTGCATTTGCATGTGTGTACACATGCAAGTGGAGGTCAGAAGTCGACACTGGGTGTCTTCCTCCATCCCTCTCCACCTCATTTGTTGAGAGCAGATCTCTCACTGAATCCAGAGCTCAGTGATTCTGCTCAACCAGCTAGCCAGCCTGTCTTGGGGATCCCCTGTCTTTGCCTTCCAAGAGCTGGGATGACAGGCAGGCTGCAAAGCCCTGGTGGCATTGACACGGGTTCTGGGGATCCAAACTCAGGTCCTCACTCTTGCATGACAAGCATTCTCCCAACTGAGGTTTCTCTCTCCAGCTCCACATTATTTTATCTAACCCTTTGACACAATCCTATGAGCTAGGTGTCTCGGACACAATAGCAGCTCTATAAAGATATCCCTGTTCTAACCTGGAGCTTGTACATATGTCAACCTTGTGGGGCAGAAGGAACTTTGCAGAGAGACTAGGTTAAGGGTCTTGAGATGGGGACGTGTTCTTGGATCATCTGGGTGGGTCCCTATTTGCTCATAGGGTCCATGTAAGGAAAAGAGAGAGGTGAAGGTCTGCAGTCAGAGTGGGCTGTAGCTGGCTTCTAGGTAGAGAAAAGGTCCACATGGCCAGGCCTGTGGGTGGGCTCAGAAAGGAGAAGGTGAGGAAACAATTGTTCCCCTTGGGGCACATGGCCCTACAGACTCCTTGCCTTCAGTCCGGGGAGGCTTATACCAGACTTGTGATTTTCTGAACCATTAGCATAATGTGCACGTTGTTTTAAGCCACAAAGTCAGCAGTGATTTGTTACAGCAGCAGTAGGAAACCCACGCAGCAGGGGTGTCGTTATAAGTATTTTCATTTCACCAGCACTGAAGAAACCACTCCGATACTTGTTAAAATTGCACGGAAGGCTTTGTCAGTGGGCCTGGGAGATAGCTTAGTTGGTAAAGTGCTTGTCTCGCAAACATGAGGACCTCAGTTCTATCCCCAGAACCCACATAAAAAAGCCAGAGTATGGTGGCACATGCCTATAATTCTAGCCCTGGGGAGGCAGAGACAGGGGAATCCCTGGTGCTAATTGACTAGCCAGTCTAGCCTAATTGTAAGCTCCAGGCTGGTGGAAGACCCTGTCTCAAAAAAAAAAAAAAAAAAAAAAAAAAAAAAAAAGATGGACATGCTGGGCATGGTGGTGCTTGGCTTTAATCCCAGCCCTTAGGAGGCAGAGGTAGGAGTGTAGCAGGGTGCTGGGGGTCTAGGAAAGTCCTTGAAGCCCAAGCCTTGGGTTTGTTTCTAATTTTAATCAAAGAATTGAATAAAAAAGAAGACTGAGAAGGATAATTATTAAACTATTCTATTTATTGAGGGAAGTACAGAGCCAAGGGAAGGCACCCAAGTGGCTAGAGATCCCACGTGGAGGGCCTGGAAAAGCATGGAAAGAAAAGAGAAAAGAGCCAGGTGTGGTGGCACACGCCTTTAATCCCAGCACTTGGGAGGCAGATGTAGGAGGATCACTGAGAGTTTGAGGCCACCCTGAGACTACATAGTTAATTCCAGGTCAGCCTGAGCTAGAGTGAGACCCTACCTCGAAAACCAAAAAAATAAAATAAAATAAAATAAAAATAAAAATAAATAAATAAATAGAGAAAAGAAAGTTCAAGGAGTTCCTGCCATGTGGGGAGCTGGAGGTGATAAAGGGGCCCATTTGGAAAGTAAGGGCTAGGGGGTCCTTCCAGCCGAGGGAAAAACTACCCACAGCTGGAAATTCCCAAGTGGTCAGAGGGGCTGCCCTCCTTTTGCAAAGGTATTTATGACCTTAGGGTGGTGGGCTGTCTTCCAGCTCAGGTGAACCAGAGGGACAACTGGTTGGTTAGACTAGGGGCTGCCTCAGGAAGAGGTTAGCCTTGGCATCAAGTTCAGAGGGGTGGTGGTGCTGAACTTGCCCAGTTCAATGGTTCGATGTTTAAATCTTACAAAAGCCCTCCCTCCCAGCAGGGGTCCTGGTTGTTTGTGGAAAAACAGGTCTAGGGAACTAGGCAAGAGAGATAAGAAATCAGATCTTCGATTTCTAGCAAGTGCAAACTTTCCTGCCCTTTTTACCTCAGGAGTCCAGTCACCCTAACTGTACCCCCTCTCAGGAGGATCACCATGAGTTCGAGGCCACCCTGAGACTACATAGTGAATTCTAGGTCAGTCTGGGCTAGAGCGAGACCCTACCTCAAAAAACCAAAATAAAAACAACAACAAACGACTACAACATGGGTATGCAGCAGAGGAGGGAAGTTGGGCTAAACCAGAACACACCAAAATCTGCCCCACTGTGGGTAAAATTCCATAGGCTAATAGGAGGGGATGTGAGATGGATGTGATGATTAATCTCTGCCAACTTGACTGGATTTAGAGTCACCATGGAAACAAATCTCTTGCCCTGTTAGGGTTTTTTTAAATTTTTTTTAAATTAAAAAAAATTATTTTTGAGAGAGACAGACAGAGAGAGAGGGAGAGGAAGACAGATAGAGATGGGCGTGCCAGCAGTCTCTCAGCTGCTGTGAACGAAATCCAGATGTGCGTGTCCCCTTGTGGTCAAGTGAGGCATTGCGCCTTGCGCCACTGCATCTGGCTAAACGTGGGCCCTGGAGATTGGAACCAGCGTTCTTAGGCTTAGCAGGCAGGTGCCTTAACCATCTCTCCAGCCTTTGTTTTTTTTTTTTTTTTTAAGAATAGATTAGTTGAGATGGAAAGACCCACCCTCAATGTGGTGGTACCATTCCAGGGGCTGGCATCCTGCACTGGATGAAAAGGAGGACACTAGCTAAAGTAGCATCATTCTTCTCTCTCTACTTCTTCCCCACTAATGTGACAATGTGACGCTGGCGTCCTGTTCCTGCTAGTCTTTTCCTGCCACAATGGACACTATCTCTGGAACTCTATGCAGAATTAAGCCCTTTTCCTGCCATAGTTGCTTCTGGTGGAGTATTTGTTCACAGCAAAGAAAAGTGGTGACCAAGGCAAGGCTGAGCTGAGTGCAGCGGGGCCCTCATGTTGTCCCTGGAGTCACAGGCCTGTGGGCCACCCTCACAGTGATGTCCAGTCTCCTCAGGTGCCAACAGGGGCTGCCACTGCACAGGCAGCCTTTTCTGAAGCTTACTAGGGCCACTGCGTTGCACTGTTGCCCACTCTGCAATGCTTTCCTGGAGGAGGCAGAGGTAAAGGTTAGAGACGATGACTTAACATGTGGGGTGACAGACGCCGCCTGAGAGGACTGAGGAGTCACGGTGCCCAGAAGGCCCAGGGTGCAGCAATAATGTCTAACGGTTATTGAACACAGTAGGTCCAGGTGGGGGCGGAAGAGGACAGTAACAGTTCCTGCCTTCAGAGGACTTTCTGAGTGCTCCTAAGTGGGTTTACAGTGTTATTGCGTTCTTTCTTTTGGTGAGAGTGTGTGCTTGCCGAGCATGCGTACATGTGTGTGCATTTGCATGTGTGTACACATGCAAGTGGAGGTCAGAAGTCGACACTGGGTGTCTTCCTCCATCCCTCTCCACCTCATTTGTTGAGAGCAGATCTCTCACTGAATCCAGAGCTCAGTGATTCTGCTCAACCAGCTAGCCAGCCTGTCTTGGGGATCCCCTGTCTTTGCCTTCCAAGAGCTGGGATGACAGGCAGGCTGCAAAGCCCTGGTGGCATTGACACGGGTTCTGGGGATCCAAACTCAGGTCCTCACTCTTGCATGACAAGCATTCTCCCAACTGAGGTTTCTCTCTCCAGCTCCACATTATTTTATCTAACCCTTTGACACAATCCTATGAGCTAGGTGTCTCGGACACAATAGCAGCTCTATAAAGATATCCCTGTTCTAACCTGGAGCTTGTACATATGTCAGCCTTGTGGGGCAGAAGGAACTTTGCAGAGAGACTAGGTTAAGGGTCTTGAGATGGGGACGTGTTCTTGGATCATCTGGGTGGGTCCCTATTTGCTCATAGGGTCCATGTAAGGAAAAGAGAGAGGTGAAGGTCTGCAGTCAGAGTGGGCTGTAGCTGGCTTCTAGGTAGAGAAAAGGTCCACATGGCCAGGCCTGTGGGTGGGCTCAGAAAGGAGAAGGTGAGGAAACAATTGTTCCCCTTGGGGCACATGGCCCTACAGACTCCTTGCCTTCAGTCCGGGGAGGCTTATACCAGACTTGTGATTTTCTGAACCATTAGCATAATGTGCACGTTGTTTTAAGCCACAAAGTCAGCAGTGATTTGTTACAGCAGCAGTAGGAAACCCACGCAGCAGGGGTGTCGTTATAAGTATTTTCATTTCACCAGCATTGAAGAAACCACTCCGATACTTGTTAAAATTGCACAGAAGGCTTTGTCAGTGGGCCTGGGAGATAGCTTAGTTGGTAAAGTGCTTGTCTCACAAACATGAGGACCTCAGTTCTATCCCCAGAACCCACATAAAAAAGCCAGAGTATGGTGGCACATGCCTATAATTCTAGCCCTGGGGAGGCAGAGACAGGGGAATCCCTGGTGCTAATTGACTAGCCAGTCTAGCCTAATTGTAAGCTCCAGGCTGGTGGAAGACCCTGTCTCAAAAAAAAAAAAAAAAAAAAAAAAAAAAAAAAAGATGGACATGCTGGGCATGGTGATGCTTGGCTTTAATCCCAGCCCTTAGGAGGCAGAGGTAGGAGTGTAGCAGGGTGCTGGGGGTCTAGGAAAGTCCTTGAAGCCCAAGCCTTGGGTTTGTTTCTAATTTTAATCAAAGAATTGAATAAAAAAGAAGACTGAGAAGGATAATTATTAAACTATTCTATTTATTGAGGGAAGTACAGAGCCAAGGGAAGGCACCCAAGTGGCTAGAGATCCCACGTGGAGGGCCTGGAAAAGCATGGAAAGAAAAGAGAAAAGAGCCAGGTGTGGTGGCACACGCCTTTAATCCCAGCACTTGGGAGGCAGATGTAGGAGGATCACTGAGAGTTTGAGGCCACCCTGAGACTACATAGTTAATTCCAGGTCAGCCTGAGCTAGAGTGAGACCCTACCTCGAAAAACCAAAAAAATAAAATAAAATAAAATAAAAATAAAAATAAATAAATAAATAGAGAAAAGAAAGTTCAAGGAGTTCCTGCCATGTGGGGAGCTGGAGGTGATAAAGGGGCCCATTTGGAAAGTAAGGGCTAGGGGGTCCTTCCAGCCGAGGGAAAAACTACCCACAGCTGGAAATTCCCAAGTGGTCAGAGGGGCTGCCCTCCTTTTGCAAAGGTATTTATGACCTTAGGGTGGTGGGCTGTCTTCCAGCTCAGGTGAACCAGAGGGACAACTGGTTGGTTAGACTAGGGGCTGCCTCAGGAAGAGGTTAGCCTTGGCATCAAGTTCAGAGGGGTGGTGGTGCTGAACTTGCCCAGTTCAATGGTTCGATGTTTAAATCTTACAAAAGCCCTCCCTCCCAGCAGGGGTCCTGGTTGTTTGTGGAAAAACAGGTCTAGGGAACTAGGCAAGAGAGATAAGAAATCAGATCTTCGATTTCTAGCAAGTGCAAACTTTCCTGCCCTTTTTACCTCAGGAGTCCAGTCACCCTAACTGTACCCCCTCTCAGGAGGATCACCATGAGTTCGAGGCCACCCTGAGACTACATAGTGAATTCTAGGTCAGTCTGGGCTAGAGCGAGACCCTACCTCAAAAAACCAAAATAAAAACAACAACAAACGACTACAACATGGGTATGCAGCAGAGGAGGGAAGTTGGGCTAAACCAGAACACACCAAAATCTGCCCCACTGTGGGTAAAATTCCATAGGCTAATAGGAGGGGATGTGAGATGGATGTGATGATTAATCTCTGCCAACTTGACTGGATTTAGAGTCACCATGGAAACAAATCTCTTGCCCTGTTAGGGTTTTTTTTTAAATTTTTTTTAAATTAAAAAAAATTATTTTTGGAGAGAGACAGACAGAGAGAGAGGGAGAGGAAGACAGATAGAGATGGGCGTGCCAGCAGTCTCTCAGCTGCTGTGAACGAAATCCAGATGTGCGTGTCCCCTTGTGGTCAAGTGAGGCATTGCGCCCTTGCGTCACTGCATCTGGCTAAACGTGGGCCCTGGAGATTGGAACCAGCGTTCTTAGGCTTAGCAGGCAGGTGCCTTAACTGCTAAGCCATCTCTCCAGCCTTTGTTTTTTTTTTTTAAGAATAGATTAGTTGAGATGGAAAGACCCACCCTCAATGTGGTGGTACCATTCCAGGGGCTGGCATCCTGCACTGGATGAAAAGGAGGACACTAGCTAAAGTAGCATCATTCTTCTCTCTCTACTTCTTCCCCACTAATGTGACAATGTGACGCTGGCGTCCTGTTCCTGCTAGTCTTTTCCTGCCACAATGGACACTATCTCTGGAACTCTATGCAGAATTAAGCCCTTTTCCTGCCATAGTTGCTTCTGGTGGAGTATTTGTTCACAGCAAAGAAAAAGCAAGCAAGGGGCTGGAGACGTGGCTTAGTGGTTAAGGTGCTTGCCTGCGAAACCTAAGAACTCCTGTTTGAATCCTCCAGATGCATCCCCCCCCAGCCAGATGCAGTGACGCAAGTGTGCAATGCCACACATTCCCACAAGGGGGCTCACGCATCTGGAGTTTGTTCACAGCTGTTGAAAGCCCCATCCCCCTTCAAAAAATAAAAATAAAGAAAGAAATATAGTGGAGACTGGCCTCAGCCTTGCCTTAGGCTCTAAGATAGGTCAGCTTTCTCCTCCTCTTCCTCTTGCTCCTCCTCCCTTTTCTTCTTTTAAAACTTTTGATTGACACCCTCTATACATATAGACCATGCATGACCATAGTCCCCTCCCACCACCCTCCCTTTTTCTGTACTCCATACCCCCTCCACTGAATCCCTTCTTCTTTGTAACTGGTCTCTTTTGATGTGAGCATTGTTTTCCTCCTATTCTGCAGGTCTTGTGTAGGTAGCATAAGTCACTGTGAGCTCTTGAACACAACGTCCAGTTTGTGTCTAGAAGACAGTGTTGACAAACGCTCTTTCCTCCCTTGGCTCTTACGTCCTTTCTGCCGCCTCTTCTGCAGTGGTTCCTGAGCCTTGGAGGATATGCTAGAGATTTTTCCCTTAGTGCTGAACACAACTGTCTCTTCTTCTCAGCACTTTGATGAGTTTGAGCCTCCCCTGTGGTCACCACCATCTGAAAAGAGAAGTTTCTTATGTGTTTAGACTGAACTCCAGATATGTGCACCACTTTGTGCATCTGGGTTTACGTGGGCACTGGGCCAAGTTTTGCAAGCATCTAACCACTGAGCCATCTCTCCAGCTCTTCTCCTCTTTCTGGTCCAGGCTGACCTGGAATTAACTATGTAGTCTCAGGGTTTCCTCAAACTCTTGGTGATCGTCCTACCTCTGCCTCCCGAGTGCTGGGATTAAAGGCATGCGCCACCACGCCCGGCTCTATTCTTCTTTTTCTGAAACTATGGCTGGGACGATGTGGCACCGCTTTCCTGAACTCCATCCACAGATGCGCGTGCTGCCCTGGAACTTGAGATCTGTAGTGGAGTCATGTAGAGTGGGACCTCAAACCGACTTTACTTTATGGGGCTCCAGGAAGTGGCTGTGGCCACAGTGAACTCTCACAGATGGGAACAGAGTATTTAAAAAGACATCTGTGATAGTCCTTTTTCTTTTCTTTTTTGGTGTTACTTGGCTCTGCCACTAGTCAAACAATATTCTGGATGTTTCTGTGAGGTTGTTTTTGGATGAGATGAACATTCGACTGGGTCAGCTTTGAGTAATGCAGATGAGGGCCTCGCCTAATCAGTTGAGGGATTAATTAGAACAAAAGCAGGGAGACCTTTTGCAGAAGATGGCCCTCTAACTTGAACGGTGGTATCAGTTCCTCCCAAGCCTCTAGCTGCTGGCTCACCCTGCAGATCTTGGACTTACCAGTCTCTGAAATGGTGTAGGTCACTCCCTTAAAATGTCTTTTAAAAAAAATCTTTGCTGAACGTGGTGGCGCATGCCTTTTAATCCCAGTACTTGGGAGGCAGAGGTAAGGAGGACCACTGTGAGTTTGAGGCTACCCTGAGGCTACACAGTGAATTCCAGGTCGACCTGGGCTACAGTGAAACCCTACCTCAAAAAACAAACAAACAAAAGCAAACAAACAAAAAAAAAACTTAAAAAAAAATAGTTTTTAAACCCGGCGTGGTAGCTCACGCCTTTAATCCCAGCACTTGGGAAAGTAGAGTACCCAGCAGAGGTAGGAGGATCACTGTGAGTTCAAGGCCACCCTGAGACTACATAGTGAATTCCAGGTCAGCCTGGGCTAAAGTGAGACCCTACCTAGAAAAAAAAAAAAAAAAAAAAAAAAAAAGTTTTAAATTTAAAATTTTATGAACTTTTTTTTTTTTTTTAAAGAGTAACTTTTATTTTAGAGTAAAAGGGAAAGTAGGGGAAAGAAAGTAAGCTCCTCCCAGAGAAGGAGGCTTCCAGAGCTGGAAAACCTCCTTTTTTTAATTTTTATTTATTTATTAAAGAGAGAGAGAGAATATTGGCACATCAGGGCCTCTGGCCATTGCAAATGAACCCGTTATACATGCACCATGTTGAGTATCTGGCTTTATGTGGGTACTGGGGAATCGAACCCAGGCCAGCAGTCTCTGCAACTAAGTGCCTTTAACCGCTGAGCCACCTCCCTAGCCCCTAATTATGTCTCTCTATCCATCCACATCCTACTGCTTCTGTTTCTCTGGATCATGCTGAGTACCGCGGTATCTAAAGGATATCCTTCTAAGTAAGGGTGAGGCAACTTTAGCAGAAAGTGGCCCAAGGGGCACTGCTAGATGTAGGCCTGACAGGTCAGGGCCCATCCATGTGGCCATCCACTGGAGACCAGTTGGGTGCCATGCATCACCTGCAGTGAGTGGGCAGTTGCTGTTCTGATGAGTCTTTCCAAGGGTTCCATGAAAACATGTGCTTAGAGTGACTCATGAGAGAAGTAGCTCATTAGGATGCTGTGTGTATTGGGGAGGGGGGTTATCTTACAGGCCCCAGAGAACAAACAAGAAGCCCTGGGAATGAGAGAGTTGGCAGGGATCCAGGTCCATCCTCTCTCCCTTCCCATACCGTATATTTCTCCCATCACCTTCTCTGCATGGCGACTCTGCTTGTTCCTCATCGTACAGCACCTCAAAATGTCTTCTCTATTCATGGCTGCCAACCACCATTTGAATCTCCTAGTTCATATTGGCAAGGGCAACCTGATTAGCGGATGGCTAGCCAATGGACTGTGTCCCTTGGGTCAGATGCTCTCCCTCTCTAGAAGCAGCTGGGGCTTGATGGATAGAGCTGGCGTCCTGGGACTACAATAGCGTGTTACGCTGCTCCCTTTCAGAGCCTTGAATGGGAAGTCAAGCTACGCGTGCAAGTTAAGTGTTCCAAAGGTAATCAAAGGGCCGGTGACACCACAGCCTGTGAGTCATGAGCGTTGCACTGAAAGGTGAGGCTTGGAAGGGCATCTGAGGTTAGACCATGCCAGAGAATTTGATCTCTAACCAGTGGAGTGGCACGAACCAACAGCTCCATCCCTTCAGGTCACTGCCAAGTGACTCATTCACCTGGCAAAGTGAAGCACGATTTGAAGGCAGCAGCAGCTAGCAAGGGAGATGTGTTGGTTTTCTTTTTCTTTTCTTTTCTTTCTTTTTCTTTTTTTTTTTTTTGATGGACACTTGAAAGGATGCTCAGGCTTCAGGATGATCTACTTCAAGGACTCTCAGCTTTTGTGTGTTTCAACTCTCGATTGCAGCACTACATGAACGTGGTTTCTTTCTTTCTTTCTTTTTTTTTGCATTGAATTAAAATTAATCTAATACTTGACAACTCTGGCTGGATGCCTGCCAAATATAGAGACTTGAGATGCTTCCTGTAAATTCTGCCATAGAGCGTTCTTACGATTCAGGGAACATCTCATTTACCTCACTGCCATGCACTCCCGACCTGAATTCTCCGGGGACTCCTTCCGGAAGGCCCTCTTGCATAAACGTGAGCATGTCATGTGGCAGTTACTTTTTCAAATCTGTATCATCTCTGGGGACTGGGGTGATTGGGGCACAGGGAAGGGGTCATTTAGATGAATCACCTCTGCTCTGAGTCAGTCTTGGATTTTTTCCAGTAATAATCTCCTCCATCGTTAATGGCCTGCTGGGTGAATCTTATTATATCTCCTTAAAATAATTTAGATGCTAATATCTTGCAGTGACCATCACGTGGGGAGTGCGGGGGGTGGGGGTGCTGGAGGTGGTGGTGAGGAGGACTGAAGGCTGTCTCATGCAAGGGGGCTCCTTTTCACAGCAGGAGACCCTCATTCCACGGCCTTGGAAAAGCTGCCTTAGCAGTCAGGCTCTGCGTGCTCCTGGGCTCCAAAGATCTTTGGATAGGTGTTTCAAAAGTTCTACTTTCTGACAGCAGGAGCCAGGATTCTGGGTGAGCAACTCAAGGGAATTCTGGGTGATTATGCCAAGAGAACTCTGGGTAGATGATGGAAGGGCATCAGGATTTTGACTGAAATAAGTTTGGGGGGAGGGGCATGGGCAGAAGGCATTTAAGGAAGAGGAAGTTTCCAGTGGGTTAGCAGTCAGGAGGTACGAATCCTAGTTCTTGGTTTGTTATTATTAACTGAAGTAAGATCTTCCTCCATTCCTCCTTCCCTTCCTCCTTTTCCTCTCCTTACCTCCCTTCTTCCTCCTTCACAAGCTATTGATGGCCTGATCTGTGTTGGGTCTTTGTTCTGAGGATGCACAGATAAACAAACCATCATTCCACCTTCAAGGAAGCTCACAGTTTGCTGTGATTTCACCATTGTGCCTCAGTTTCCTCTCTTGTATCGAGAGGAGGTTGGAGAGGTTTGTGGAGGATTCTGGGACCATGGGAACATAGAAGCCTCACTATTTGATACTCTTTCTTTTTTTTCGTCCCTCTCCCTCTCTCTCTTTAGTGTGTATTGTGCACATATGTGTGTCCACATGTGTGTGCGGGAGTGTGCATGCACATGTGTTCATGTGTAGCCAGATGACAACCTAGGGTGACATCATTCACCTCCTTTATTTTTTAAGATTTTATTTTATTTATTAGAGAGAGGGAGAGAGAGTGAGAATGGGCATGCCAGGGACTCTAGCCACTACAAAAGAACTACAGATGCATGTGCCATCATGTGCATCTGGCTTATGTGGGACCTGGAGAATCGAACCAGGGTCCTTGGGCTTTGCAAGCATATGCCTTAACCACTAAGCCATCTCTCTAGCCTGCATTCACCTCCTTTTGAGACAGGTTCTCTCATTTGGCCTGGAGCTCACCAAGTAGGCTGCACTGGCTAGCCATTGAGTAAGCAGAGATCCTTCGGTCTCTGCCTCCCAGTGAGAGGATTATAGGTGTGTGCCACCATGCCCAGCATTTTTATGTGAACACTGGGGATCAAACTCACCAGGCGACAAAACACTTTATCAGCTGAGCTATCTCCCCAGACCTGATGGCTTTTCTTTGATCTCACTCACTTAACTACCCATGCCTTGCCTGGTGGCCAGGGACCAGCCAGTCAGGGTCTTTCTCCTGAGGAGTTGAGGTTGACATACACATGACTGGTGGTAAATGGACCATTGGTTGCTTGTTCAGAACACTGTGAGAAAGCAGAGGGGAGAATAAAGAGCTTTGCTACGGGATGGTGAGTGTTAAGCTCACCCAAACATGGGTTTCAGCCTCCTAGAATTCCTGGAAAATTCCCACCCCACTCCACCTGACTCCTTAGCTCCTTTCACTGGGCAACGCTGATGTAATTCTTTTCTAACTCCTTGGAGCTTGGTGTCTGATTCAACCCTGGGGAGCCGAGGAGTAATGGAGGCGGAATCTGTACCGAGGCTCTTAGCGTTGAGCACCAGGGAATATGCCACCACTTAAAAACAAAGTGATGATGTTGTTGACATTCAAACAGAAATATTTCTTGTTGGATGCTGGAGAGTATTCCAGTGTTGTTTTCTTAGCGCAGGAGGAGGTGTGGGGCATGAGCATGGAGCCTGATCGTGTAGCATATGGGCCTCACCAGCTGGGGGAGGTGTCAAGATAAACCTAATGGGGATTGGAGAGATGGTTCAATGGTTAAGGCACTTGCCTGTAAAGCCCAATGACCAGGTTCAATTCTCCAATACCCATGTAAAGCCAGATGCACATAAAGTGCCACATGCACCTGGAGTTTGTTTGCAATGGCTGGAGGCCCTGGTGTGCCCATTCTCATTCATTCTCTCTCTCTCTCTGCTTGCAAATAAATGAATCAAGAAAAAAAGAGAAAAAGATTAACCTAATGACTGCCCTGAGGATGCTGTGCCTTTGGCTTACTCAGTCCACCTGTAGAGACACACCTCGAGTGAACTCATCCCAGTAGATCCTGGGAGTTTCTGGCTGTCTTGCAGAGTGTTTCCCCAAAAGCAGAACCTGAACGAAGGGGGATCAGTGAGGATGCAGCAAGCTACCCTGTCAGCCTCCTAGAGCCATCGACTCAACTCTCACGGATACGCCCAGCCTTTGACTTTTCTTCTGGGGGAGCGTACATCTGCATTTCAGGGATTTGGTAAGACTTCCCACTCTGCAAGCATCTGTAAGGTTGGGCTTGCTGAACCTGGCTTTGAAGCTTCAAGTTTGGAAGGCTGGTGGTAGGGAAGGGAGGGCTGCTAGAAAGTAGAGGGCAATGAAAACCAAGTAGAGCTCTGAAATCTGAGCTGCGAGAACTCACAGACAGGAGTCTGTTGTAATTCCCTCTGGTAGTGAGGCCAGGGCTCTGGGTCATAGACTCAACACACCCCGGACTTGGAGTTCAGAGAAGTTGAAGAAAGGTCTGGGGGAGTGGAGTAGCTGTGGTCTTCAGGATGATAGGGCAAGCCAGGTGATTAGCCAACCACCCAGGCCTCCCACAGAAAGCTCTTTGTGATGTGACCTTAACAGGCAACATATAAGAAATGGCATTCTGGGAGATGTAGTTTAACCTAGCCGGGTTGCTGGGTCAGCATCAAACAAAGATTTGAGTCTAAGGAGTTTTTTTTGAGAGCTGATCTTGTGAAACATGGGTGGCTTGGTGGGGGAGGAGGGCAAGGGGAGACAGAAGCCAGGGAGAGGGGGACATCCAGTAAGCTCCACAGGGGCTTGAGGGGAGTCAGGAAGGCACTGGATAAGAGAGTAAAGTTATAATTCAAGGTTGCCTTTATTCTAACACCATCCATTTTCCTTCAGGACGAACTTGATCTTGTACAGAAGATGTGGCAGTTAGATATTTTATATCTTTCTCGGAGCCATTGGCTAGAAGTTGAGCTGCTGGATTCAGTCTGAATTCAAGCCTCACTGTCACTTACTGGCTGTGTGACCTTGACAACTTCCTGAAGCTCTCCGACCTTCCTGATTCCTCGGTTGAAGCTGCTGCTGGTCTCTGCCTCACAGCCCTGTTGTGAGCATCTGTGCTCACCTCCAGGCCTTTGTTTGGGTTCGTCCCACTGTGTGTCTGATTCTTCCTCTAACTTTTCTTCTTGAACTCTCACCCACTCTTCAAGGCCCAATGCTGCCTCCTCTCGGAAGCCAGCTAGCAATCACAGGGCTTTCCTCTCCACTGTCCAGACCTTGCAGCATAGCTGACAATGTTTGCTTCACCTGTTTCTTTTTCTTTTTCTCTCCTCTCCTCTCTTTTCTTTTTCTTTTTCTTTTTTTTGCCTCCACTAGTCTGGGAGCTCCTGGAGTGCAGAAACAGTGGTAGATTCATCCTTCATTCTCTGGGGGACAAGATGAAGGTCTACAAGAGGCATCTAGCTGTGTAGATGTGTACACTAGCTGTGTAACCCAAATGACTCCTGGAATCAGAAAAGAAATCAGGTGTCTTACTGGACAGACGTGCCTCTCTGGTGCCCAAATAGCTCCTGTATACGAAGTACATTTTCTAGTTTCCCCATCTTCCACGCCCCAGGATCTTCAGCAGATTCCAGGGGTATCTCCGGAAGTCCATTCTGCGATGTCCACCTGGCTGTCCCTAGGTCCAGTACTGCAGCAGCCACTGCATCTGTCCCCTCCCCTGAGCAGTTGCAATGTGTGGTTCTGGATGGCCACCATGGTGGCTCTTCTTGCCTCTCTTCTTTGGGGACCACCATCGTTGTACCCTGACACTCTGCTGCACGTGTTTGGGCAATTTCATCCTCTTTGTTACAGTCTGTGTTTGAAAGACGCCCCAGGGCGGGTCTGTTGGGTACCTAGTGCCCTGGCTTCGTTGGTGCTCTGTGTCCTAGGGCTTCTTTTCCTTGTGTGTGTTAGGTAGACCTGGACCTCCTCCTCCTGGGTGGGGTCTTTCCCAGATCCCCTTGGGACTTAACCTCTGTAGGGATTTGACTCCTCAGCTTGCTTGCCACGTGGTACACAGCCACAGATACCGATGGCCTGCTTGCTGACATGAGGTCTCTTCCTAGAGCTGCAACAGCAATCAGGAGATGTCAAAATGGGTGTGCACACGCTGAGGATTCCTGCTCACACACCCAAGCTCTCTGCTTAGGCTTTTTGGGAAGTCCTTGTCACTGTTGAATAGGTGACATGTTATACCCGGGGATGTGAGGAACAGGCCCTGTGAAACCTGGTACTGGTTTCAATCTGTATCTTTAAGGCATTCGCTTACATCTCTTTTCCTATCTGGGTCAACCTGGACAAATTGTGTAACACCTCTCTGAGCTTTGGTTTCCTGTGGAGGTAAACAACGAATGAAGAATACTGTGGGCGCAATCTCTGCGCGGTTTGTGTAGCTCTGCTTACTACATAGGCTTGGGGGGGGGGGCTGTGGGGTCAAGGTTTCCTAGGAAGCACAAGCCTCCCCTAATAGGCCTGGCTTGGGAAAAGACAGCTCCTCCAGGAATCAAGACCTGGTCTTAGAAACCTGACCCGCAGCCTCCCCAGGGGCCGCCCAGACAAACACTTGAGTCCCAAACAGAGAGTGGTGAAGCAGAGGTGGGATATGGGCTGTGTGAGAAGACGGGGGAATCAAAGCCCTCCACTCTCCTTCTGGTGGCCTCGATGTTCCCTGTGCAGCTCGAGGTTGAGTCTCCTCTGCTCCCACCTCCAGGCCCTGGCCTACCAGAAGGTCACTCCAAGAAGGGGAAACTGCAGATTATTTTGGGGACTCTGGTCTAAGTCTGTTCATTGATCATAAACAATTTTTCCTAATTTAGTCAGAAGATTTCCTTGAGAACATTCTCGCTTGTACAGATGAATATATTAGCATAATGCATTCCAGGGCGGCCTCCCAGCCCCTAGCGAACCTGCCCCACCCGCTCCGCCCTGCTCCGCCTCCAGGAGGCCAGACAGCTTCCTGGCTAATTTGATGGGGGCGGTGGAATAAAAGCAAAACCATCTGGTTTTCTTCGACAGCTGATTCCAGAGTCACCGTTTAAGACCTGTCTTCCAGGTAGGCCCGCGATATTAGAGGGGTGTCTCTCTTAGTCGAGATGAAAGGGTCCCCAGCCTGCTAAAGAATGCCCCGCGCCAGCATCAAGCTTCCAGTGCATCACATCAAAGGCCTCGCTGCTGCCACCGCCAGCCCCTTCCAGCCGCGGGGAAATGGGCTCATTAGGAAGGGAAGCGCGCGGTGTTTACATTAGGCTCCGCTGATTTACAAGCCCCCAGCTGCCATCTTTCCCTCACCTCGAGCTGAGGCTCAGGAGAGCCCTCCACTTGCTGGCAATGGCTCCTTTGAAAGTGTAGCATCCTCCTGAAGAGGGGCAGGGGCCTTCCTCTCCCTTCCCTTCCCCACCTCGCCTCTCTGCACTAATTAGGCTCTTTCCAATTGAGCAATATCTAGGGGTGGGTAGAGACTAGCAGGGGACTGGAGGCAGAGGCCTCCGCAGTAATTGTGTTGATTAAGAGGTACAAGGCTGGCAACGTTGTCTTCCTTCAAGATCAAGTCCCCGCGCTTGTGGGAGTCTTGATTTTCTGGGCCAATTTGTTTGTGTTGGCCTAATTGTGCAGGAAGAACATTTCTCACAGAAGCTAGGGCCTATGCGTTTGGCACAGTTCTGCAGCCCAAGGCTAGGGCCTGGTTGTCAGTTCAGGACTGACAGTATTCGCATGAGTCTCGTCCTTGCTCAGTCAGTGTGGGCCCAAGCTCTGGGGACAACTCCTCTGGGTGTGTGTGGAATGCTGTCAGAGGGTGCATGTACACTTGAATAAACAAAATGACTCCCAGGCTCTTGGGCTCCTCTCTAAAAGATATGAGATTGGAGCCCTGTGGAAAAGTCAAAGAACATATGAACTCTGGTAATATTTAGTGATCATTATATATATAATTGAGTGAGTGAATATGGGTGCACCAGACCTCTTGCTGCTGCAAATGAACTCCAGATGCATTCCACACTTTGTGCCACTGGCTTTATGTGGATACTGGGGAATTGAACCTTTGCTGGCAAGCAAGTGCCTTTAACTGCTGAGCCATCTCCCTAGCCCAATATTTGCAGTTAAAAATAAAAATTCAAGGTTGGAGAGATGGCTTAGCAGCTTTTAAGGCACTTGCCTGTGAAGCCTAAGGACCCAGGTTTGATTTCCTAGTGCCCACGTAAAGCCAGATGCACAAGGTGGTGCATGTGTCTGGAGTTTGATTGCAGTGGCTAGAGGTGGGCCCTGGTGCGCCCATTCTCTCGCTCTCATAAATAAATAAATAAATAAATAAATAAATAAATAAATAAATAAAAAATTAAAAAACCTTCATATGGCTTCCAGTAGTCTGTGCTTCTCAAGTGTCTCCATGGTCACTTATATTTCCCAGCCACCCTTGTAATTGATTGGAAGCCACGTGACTGGTTCTGGCCAATAGGCTGTGAATGAAAGTGACATGTCAGGGGTGGGCAAAAAAGCCAAGAGCTAGTGGGCCTCCCCATTCTCTCTTCTTGCCTTTGACACGGAGACCTTGGAATTAAATATTCCAGACAGAAAGAAGCATCCTAAACCACATCTGACATTTAAAATATATATTTTATTTTTATTTATTTCTTTATTTGAGAGAGAAAGAGAGAGGAAGAGGCAGTGAGAAAGAATGGGTGCACAAATGAACTCCAGACACATGCACCACCATGTGCATCTGGCTTACGTGGGTTCTGGGGAATTGAACCTGGGTTCTTTGGCTATATAAGCAAGTGCTTTAACCGCTAAGCCATTACCCCAGCCCCACATCTGACATTTTAACCCCTGAGGCCCCCAAAACAATGCAGGCTATTGACACACTTCTTAGTTACCTACCAGAGCTAAATGGTAAGACTGTATTGTTGAAGACAACACAGGGCATGGACACAGGACATTGAGGGATCATGCTGGAACTTAGAAGGAAGCCAGCTCCCTGATGGCTAACCTTCATAGTGCTGCAAAGTGCTTTGTGAGCTGCTGGGGTATAATGGCCACCAAGAACATGAACAAGCAGGGGGATCCTACAAGGTATGAGATCAACTAGCTGGACAAGATATGCACACACCTGTGCAATAGCGTCCAAGTCCTGTGTGGGTAATCAGCAGCTCCCTGGTTGGAAAAGAGGCCAGCTGAGTGGGAGAGAACTCACCCCTAGTACTGAGAACTAAGTCAGAATCCTATGGACAGATTCCAGAGAGAAGCTCCTACTAGTCTTTGGCCAACAAGAGTGGGTATACCCATCAAAATGTCTGTTAGGGCTGGAGAGGTGGCTTGGCAGTTAAGGCATTTGCCTGCAAAGCCAAAGGATCCAGGTTCAATTCTCCAGGACCTACGTAAGCCAAATGCACAAGGGGGCACATACATGTGGAGTTTGTTTGCAGCGGCTGGAGGCCCTGATGTGCCCATTCTCTCTGCCTCTTTCTTTCTCTCTCTCAAATAAATAAATAAATAAAATACAAAATGTCTGTTAGTTAATTATGCTCATCCCCTTTAATCAATGTGAGAAATCTTTTTTTGTGTTAAGCCTCTGTGTACCATTTCACAGCTTGGTCCTTGTGTGTGATGGTCTGAATGTAAGATGTCCCCCATAGTCTCGTGTGCTTGTCATTAAGCCTCATACATAATCCTCAGCTGTTGGAGCCCTTGGGAGGCGGTGCTCTGCTGGAGAAGGTTTTCTGCTGGGGTATGGGTCTTGAGGTTTATTAGTCTAGCCTCACTGGATGTTCATAGCTCACTCTCTCTCTTTCCTCCCTGCTAATGAAAAGATGTAAAGCAGTGTGGTAGCACACACCTTTGATCTCAGCACTCAGGAGGCAGAGGTAGGAGGATTGTCATGAGTTCAAGGCTACCCTGAGACTATATAGTGAATTCCTGGTCAGCCTGGGCTAGAGTGAGACCCTACTTTGAGAGCTTGTTTGGAGGTTCTAGCAGGGGAGCGCGGCTACTTGTATACCCTTGACTGAAGACCAGTCCTCCTCTATTCGGGGAAGGTCATCCTCTTGACCAAGCACGCAGCTTTGGGAAGGACACACATGGAGCAGTGAGGGAGGAAGGGGACACCCACCTAGCTAGCTAGATCAGCTGAATCAATCCTGGCGATCAGTGGGATGACAGATGTTGCAGCCAGATTGCCCTCATATCCAGAGACTCTAGCTTGAAAAAAAAAATGAAGAAAGAAAAGATGTGACATGAGGCTGTCTACTCCTGTCATGTTTTCCCTGCCATGATGAAACTTCCCCTCCAAACTGAAAGTTGTAGTAAACACTTTCCTTCCATAAGGTGCTTCCTGTCTGGTGTTTTGTCCTACCAATGAGAAAGTTACTGCCACATAGTGAGTCTAGTGTAGGCTTCTCTAATACATGGCCTTAGTGAATGTTAAAATGGACATGTCACATTTGCTCTGAGAGATATTCTGGCCAGGCTAATGTAGAAAGAGAACTCCTCAAATCAACTTGCCCCTGAACCTTTCACCTACACTCTGGAGATGTGGGTTCTGCTCAACCTACGGTTTCCTCTTGAGTGTTTGGGGCTATGTGACTGGTAGAGTCATATGCCCACTGCTTCACTCTGAGCTCAGTGAGATTGGGATATTTTGATTGACCAATTTGGGCTAGAGGGTTGGACCAAATGATTGACAAGCGCAACCATTTGGGCAATGGGTCTATTTTGGAAAAGAGAAGATTCTATGCAGCTAATAATATCTACTATCCATGCTGTTCCTTGGGCCAGTGTCTACCTGCCACCAGAATGGCTCAGAAGCTTCTCAGAAACCTTACAATCAAGGCCCCAGGAATCTGGCCAGTGTTGTAGACAGCTCCACATTGCTGAGATGAACATCCAGACACAGTTTATGGGAGTAAGAGGTTTATTTCAAGCTTACATATCCAGGGAGAAGTTCCATCAGTGGCAGAAGAAGCTGCTTCCATACGTTCAAGCCTAGAGAAACAACCCAACCGCCAGCAAACACCAAAAGCAGAAAGTGGGCTGGAGAGATGGCTCAGTGGTTAGGTGCTTGCCTGTGACACCGAAGAACTCCGGTTCAAGGCTTGATTCCCCAGTACCCATGTAAGCCAGATGCACAAGGTGGCACATGCATCTGGAGTTCTTTCGCAATGGCTGGAGGCCCTGCCATGCCCATTCTCTCTCTCTCTCTCTCTCTCTGCCTCTTTCTCTGTCTGTTGCTCTCAAATAAATAAATACAAATAAACAAAAAAATTTTTAAAAGCAGAAAGCACAAGCCAGTAGCAAACAGCAGGGACCCCCTCCAGAGCTCAGACTTCTCTGCATACCTTTGCACTGGAATCTTGGGCTGCACCCTAGGATCTGCCCCCAGTGTCACCTCTAGCCAGGTGACTGGATTCCCAAGTCACAAGCTTTTTTAAAAAAATATTTTTATTTTTAGAGAAAGTGAGAGAGAACTGGCATGCCAGGGCCTCAGCTACTGCAATCAAACTCCAGGTGCTTATGCCACCTAGTGGGCATGTGCGACCTTGTGCTTGCCTTTCTGTGCATCTGGCTTATGTGGGGTCTGGAGAGTTGAACATGAGTCCTTATACTTCACAGGCAAGCGCCTTAACTGCTAAACCATTTCTTCAGGCCCCAAGCTTTAATAAAACATCTGCATCTATGGGGAACATGCGTTCAAACTACCACAGCTAGGTACAAATAAAGTATGTGTATGGTGAGGTGAGAGTCATGACCAACACACTCACCCTTTCTGCTAGTGGCTGGGCACTGGAAGGAATGTTTACTGAGGGGTGTTTTGCTTGTGTTGATGGCTGTGTAGTTTTTTCCAGGGACCCTAGAATTTAAGGCAAATGCTCAGGGGCTGTGGGGGCTGGGAATGGGGAAATATATGGGGTGCTCCTACTAGTTGTCCTACCCAACTTCAGCAAGGAGAGGAACTTCATGACCTCTCACTCTTCTACTTCTCCACAGCATGACTTTTCTTTTATTTTATTTTTGTATGTTGTGGTGATTTGATTCAGGTGTCCCCCATAAACTTATGCATTCTGAATGTAAGGTCCCCAGTTGATGGCAATTTGGGAATTGGAGCCTCCTGGAGATGGTGTATTGTTGGGGGCAGGCTTATGGGTGTTACAGCCAGCTTCCCCTTGGCAGTGTTTGGCACACTCTCCTGTTGCTATTGTCCACTGGATGTTGGCCAGGAGCTGATGTCCGCCCTCTGCTCATGCCATCGTTTTCCTCTGCCATCATGGAACTTCCCCTTGAGTCTGTAAGCCAAAAAACCCCCCTTTCTTCCAACAAGCTGCTCTTGGGTGTTTTCTACCAGCAATGCAAAGCAAAGTGCAACATATGTGTGTGGGGTATGCATGCACATGTATGTGCATACGTGTGGAGGTCAGGTGTCTTTCTCAATTGCTCCCCACCTTACTTATGGATCTCTTACTTAGGGTCTCTCATTCAAACTCAGAGCTTGCTGGCTTGGTTAACCTAGCTAGCCAGCTTGCCCCAGGGGTCTCTTGTCTCCACCTGTATTATAGGTGGGCTGCTTATCCAACCTTTATGTGGGTGGCAGGATCTGAACTCAGGTCCTCATACTTGTGTGGGGAGCACTTTATTGATTGAAATACTGCTCCAGTCCCCACAGCATGATTTCTATTCTCTATGTTTACATTCAGCCCACTGCAGTCCTTTTCAAAAGGTGGGCACATCAGTCTGTGGTCTTCTGACCTCTCAGCTCCACATCCCAGGAGTAACCACCACAGAATCTATGCTCTCATTCCAAAGCCTCAGGAGGAGATAATGGGATTGGCTCAGCCTGTGTCAGGTGTCCAAATGTGGCCAAACAGCCATGGATGTACTGAAGGACATGTGGCATTTAAAAAAATACTATTTTTGCAAAGGGGGCATTGGGAGAGGAGATGTGTGGTGGTTTTGAATGTAACACCCCTAGTGTTTGTGATTAAGTTTCCTACCTAGTTCTGGTCTAGTAGGACACTTGGGAGGTGAAACCCTGCAGGAAGAAGTTTGTCGTCAAGGGTGGACCTTGGGGTGGAATCCAGCCCTGTGTGTTTATAGTCAGCTCGTGTTTGCTGGTGCCGGCTGTTCTCTCTCTGCTGTGGATGTATGGTGAAGTGAGCCAGCTTCTTCAACTGTGATGAAGCTTCCTTCCCCTGGAAACTATAAACCTGAAATAAACCCTTTCCTCTCATAAAAAGCTTCTGGTCAGGAACTTGTTCCAGCAATGATAATACAACAAAATGTGTTAGCTTTCCATCACTGTGACAAAATACCTAAGCTGATCAGCTTAAAAGAAGGAAAGGTTTACCTTGGCTCATGGTTTCAGAGGTTTGGTCTCGTTACTTTGGGCTTATGGTGACACAGTACATCTTGGAAGGAGCCTGAAGTGGAGGAACCTGCTTACCTCATGACAGCCACAAAGAAAGGGAGAGAAGGTTTAGGTCCCAAAGTCCCCTACAAAGGGACACCCCTAACAGGCAGGGGTTGGGGTCCAATGTCCCCTGCCAAAGCTGGCTCCCGACAGATACCCAATGACCTAACTTCCTTCCAAAAGGGTCCTACCTCCTAAAGGTTCCCACCTCCCACAGGCTAGAAACCTGCACCCAGTCCTTGTCTCTGGTTGGGGAGTTGAGGCACAGCTTCCTTCACGGGGGGCCTTAAGTAAAGGCTGGTCTGTGGATTAATACACCTTTAGGGTGTTTGTGGCCTGGGGACAAAGATGCCTTGGCTGGTGAGAGAAATTGTGCGCTGACATTTGCACCGTGAAGATCTGTGTTGCGCTCAGGCGGGGATGCTAATGTTGTTAAGTCAGCTTTCATACTGGACAGCATTCTTGACATTTTGCCCAGATGCCCGAGTAGGAAGTGCCTCCCCTCCTGTTGTGCGTCTCCAAACAGACTCGGCAACGATCGGACTTGACTTCAAGGCCCGCGGCGGTTTGCTCATAATTCTAATAACCATCCTGAATTAGATCACTTCACATCCACCTTATTTCTTCCCTCATTCATCTTCTAGTCAGGTCATTAGGAGCGCCGCAATCCTCCCTCCAACCTTAGCTTTCTATTATTTATATATTATACCCACTTCTCACAGAGACCAGCACAACGGTGACCTGGCCAATGAGGATGGGCTTTCTTTCCTGATGACAGCTCGGACACATTCTTTCTTTATCCCTGGATCTATTAAAGCCATTGAGATCAACAATTTTCCAACTTGAAACATTGCCAAAGGGCTTTCTTATTCCTGGGACTCCAGTGAGTGTGGGACAAGTTAGGGGACAGGCAGGTGGGGATAGGCGGTGGAGACAGGTAGAATGTTAGTCTACTCCTTCAGTGGCTTTAAGCAGGGCTTTAAAAATTTTTATTTATTTATCTGAGAGAGAGAAAGAGGGAGAGAGAGAGAATGAGCATGCCAGGCCCTTCAGCTACTGCAAACGAACTTTAGACATGTACACCACCTTGTGCATCTGGCTTACGTGGGTCCTGGGGAATCAACCCTGGGTCCTTTGGCTTTGCAGGCAAATGCCTTAACCACTAAGCCATCTCTCCAGCCAAAGCAGGGCTATTTGAAACATTGCCATGCTGCCTATTTTATGGCAAGAGATGTTAAGTGTGGGCACATTAGTATGGTGTGACAGGTTGGAAGCCACCATTTAAAGATGACACTTATCTTTTGTTCTTCCCAGACTAAATAAATGCTTGCAGGAAAAAAAATTAAACTCTACAAAAACATACTGTAGAAAGTGAGTATTCCTTATAATTCCACCATTCCGAGAGATGACAGTACTGTGTTGTGTACTAGAATTTTCTCCTATGTGGATACAAAGATAGGGAAGAAAGCTGGGCAGGATGGTACACACCTTTAATCCCAGCACTCGGGAGGCAGAGGTAGGAGGATCGCCATGAGTGTGAGGCCACCCTGAGAATACAGAGTGAATTCCAGGTCAGCCTGGGCTACAGTGAGACCCTAGCTCGAAAAACAAAACTAAACAAAAAAAAGATAGGGAAGAATATTATTGTTATATATGCATTATATATGTTCTAGATCCTCATTCCATTCCACACCCTTCAATTTCATGAGACTCATGGGGTGGGGTTAATAACTGGGCAAGGATGTCCACCACCCACTGTGGTGGTAATAAAATAGATGAACTATAATGCCCTTCCCTTTTAGTCCGTGTCAAAATGGCTTTGGTCCAGAGCCCAAGTTAAGATCACTCTGTCTGTTCGGCCTCAAATCCCATAGGTGCCAACCTCGCTCCCTGCTCTTGTTCTCCATATGACCTCATGTAGCTTCCAGTCCGAGGGTCCACCAATGTTAAGTGCCCTTTTATTCCAGAGAGGTCACTTAGAGTCCCCATCCCTGGGCATCGCCCAACCTGGGGCTTTCCAAATCCCAGAAAAATGTAGAATACAAAGATGGAAGGTGCCTTCAAGCTTCGACATCATTCTCCAGTCTCACAACTTCAGATTTCTTCTTTGAGATGTTCTCCTGAACAGTCCAGCAAAACCCTTATTGCCCATGAACTTCAAAGTTATGTTTCTAGACTGCCTTCCTAATATGCAGGGTCAAGATCAATGGTATTGAGTCTTGGCTGCAAGGACCAAATTTTTCACGTGGAAGTTTTCATCCACATATTGAAGTGTTAATTTAATACATTGATTGGCAGGACAGATGAGCTCCTGCTATGTCTTTACTCCAGAGGGTGAAAAGAATTAACAACAATAGAAAAATAAGACATAGGAGGCTGGAGTGATGGCTTAGTGGTGAAGGCTCTTGCCTGTGAAGCCTAAGGACCCATGTTTAACTTTCCAGATCCCACATAAGCCAGATGCACAAAGGTGAGGCAAGTGCAAGGTCGCACATGCCCATGAGGTGGTGCAAGCCTCTGGAATTTGATTGCAGTGGCTGAGGCCCTGGTGCACCAGTTCTCTCTCTCTCTGCCTCTCTGAAAAAGAAAAAGTTGTAGGGTGTACAGGCCAGTCCATGTATGAAGTGCATTGTTTGATGATGGGGATATCTGAGCCTCTTCCATCAACTCATTGCTTAAACGATAGTACTGAGAGGCTGCAAGTTCTCTACTCTGTGCCACCTCTGACACAGGTTTGAGAAGTTAGTAACTCTCACTGAGCCTCAGTTTCCCTTACTGGTAAGATGGCGAGTAACAGCTGCTGTTGTCATAGTTTATGTGAAAGTTAATGCAATGGAGGCCAAAGTCATTCATAATGCACAATGCATCTTTTGGAACTGCCCAGCATTCAGATACTCGTGTGCCCATTACCTTTCTCATTTTCTTCTTCTTAATGTATTAGTGACTTTTCTCGTTGCCATTGACAAAAGTATCTGACAAAAGCAGTTTAAGGAAAGAATGGTTTATTTTGGCTCAAAGTTCTAGAGCCCAGACCATCATGGCAGGGAAGGCGTGGAAGCAGGAGTGTTAGGTAGTGGTTCACATTGTATCTATAGTCAGGAGGCAGAGAGATATGCATGCTGGTCCTCAGCTGGCTTTCTCCTTTTTATGTAGTCCAGTACCCCAGACTGTGGGATTCAGGGTGGCTCCATCCCTCCTCAGTTAAACCTCTCTGGAAATGTAAATTACTGGCAAATTCTAAAATTCAACAGAGCAATGAACACATTCAACAGAGTGTTTATGCAAGTGTGGGGATTAAAACAAACAGATAACCTTATATGGCCAAAGTCCCTAAGGGTATGTGTTGCTCTACACCCTTAATCCTGTCCATTAGGACAGGTTGAGATTTCTGGTCTGAAATGGGTTCCAAGTCAGACTGGGGCCAAGTCAGACCCTGTCCCCAGTAATGACAGAAGAAAAAGATAAAGGCCCTAAAAAGCAGAAAATGTCAAAGGCAACTGTAGTCAACACCAAAATACAGCTGATTTGAGGATGGTAAAGCCCATCAAGAATATATCATTCAAATGTAATACATAACCTTTCTTATGGAGAGATTGGCACTTCCAGTGCAGGTCTATGGATCTGGCTTTGTATAAGTAGGCCCTGTTACCTTTTGGGTTGGCTTCCAATCTCACCAGTGCTGAGTGCGCACCTTAACTCCTTTCTGTTGTGCTGTGGACTCTGTTAGGCTGCTTGGTCGCTGGATCTGGTGTTCTGATTGCTGTGCTAGATGCTGTGGCACTGATGATTGGGGGGATGGGAGACTGTGCAGGGTGCCTGGAGTTGTACCAGAGCTGCTTGGCTGGTCTTGTTTGTATTCTCCTTCAGCAGCTGCTCAGCCGGCCCCTGTTGTCTTCTTATTCAGGTTTCTTGACTTTGCGAGGAGGCTGATGTGAGTGGAAAATCCCTTCACCTCGTTTCTGCTCCTGCTGCTCTGTGCTGCACAGATCATGGCCACTGGCACTTCGGTAGGAATCTGGCCGGTTTCCTCCTTTCTAGAAGATATGAGTCTCTGGTACTTCCTTGCTGTGGTTGATAATAACTTATGCACCTGCATTTTTCGGTAGAAGAGTGTATTTTGCTATTTTTCTGCTTATTTACTTCCCTAGGCTGCATTGGTGTAAATACTATGCTGCCATCTTACCCGGAAGTCCTCAGGTGCTTTTTGTCTAGCAACATGAAGCTGACTGCAACATCCTCACGAATACGCCCAGGGCTGTGTTTCGGACTCCAAAATTCAGTTAAGTTGACAATAAAGGTTAACTTTCACACCTAGAATCTCTCCAAACTTGTTAACTTGCTTTATGGAAGCTGCTTTTGGCCTAGAATTACAGCATTGTGTGTAATCAACACAATATGGAGACAAGTCTGACTGCTCACAGTGAGGCTGGCTAATGGTTAACTTATCCCAGCTCAGCTACATGAAGGAATATTAGGCAGCTGTTGAAAATGTGTTTGGGAAGAGGTTTTTAGTAACATGAAGAAAGGTTTAAAGTTAAATCTAGGGCTGGAGAGATGGCTTAGTGGTTAAGGTGCTTGCCTGCAAAGCCCAAGGACTCATGGTCAACTTTCCAGGTCCCATGTAAGCCAGATGCACAAGGTGACACAAGTGCACAAGGTCTCACATGTGCACAAGATGGCGCACATGTCTGGAGTCTGATTGCAGTGGCTGGAGGCCTTAGCATGCCAATTCTGTCTCTGTCTCTCTCTCACATACACAAAAAATTTAAAAAAGGGCTGGAGAGATGGCTTAGTGGTTAAGGTGTTTGCCTGCAAAGCCAAAGGATCCCATTCTACTCTCCAGGACTCATGTAAGCCAGATGCACAAGGGGGCGCATGCATCTAGAGTTTGTTTGCAGTGGCTAGAGGCCTGGCACACCCATTCTCTCCCTCTCTCTCTCTCTCTGCCTCTTTCTCTTAAATAAATAAATAAATAAATAAATAAATAAATAAATAAATAAAATGTATTAAAAAATTGAAATAAAATAAATTAAATCTATGTAATGTAACCTTAATAACATAAGAACATTACTTACTTAGACTGTGGTTTTAAAAATCTCTCTGTACATGTTGGATGTGTATATGCATGTTTGTGTGTTTATATGGTTAATGCCAGAGCACGTGTGTGGAGACTGGAGGACAACCTCAGCTGTTGGTCTTCTACCATGTTTGAGGCAGGATCTCTTGTTGTTTTGCCACTGAGAACAATGCCAGGCTAGCTGGCTTGTGACCTTCTGGGGGATTCTCCTATCTCCACCTCCCATGTTGCCATGGGAATATTGGGACTACAGATAGTACCACAGTGTCCGGCTTTACATGGATACAGCAGTGACCTTCTCATTGCTAAGACAAAAAACCTGACCAGAAGCAGCCTGGGGAAGGACAGGGGTTATTCCTGCTCTCCGTTTTGAGGGGAAATTTATCATGGTGAGGAAAGCATGGCAGGAACAGACAGGCAGTCATCAGAGCTTGTCACAATAGTAGGGAGGAAGTGGAGAAAGCCAGCTGAGTATGGCCAGTGAGGCTGCTGCATAACCCCAAGACCTGTCCCCACACCTCCTCCAGCGAGGCTCTACCTCCCAAAGGCTCCACCAGTTGGGATTCAAATATGAAGCTTAATTATAAACACACGAGGCTATGGACGACATTTTACATTCAAACCATCAACTATGGGTTCTGGGGATTTGAACCCATTCATAGCTAGTGCTTGACCCAGTAAGCCATCTCCCCAGCTCCTGTGGCGTAGGGTTTTTTGTTGTTGTTATTGTTGATTTTTATAAAATGTAGCTTTCTCCTACATCAGTCAATGTGGCTAGTGTGTAGAGAAAAGTCTCCATCAAAACAATTATGGAGACAAACTGAGTGACAGGAAGTGGCAATTTTAAGGCCAACTCAAAAGCTTGGAATAGTTATAGATTAATTACTTTGCCCTGGGCTTTATACTCCCCTGTGTGAGGTCTGCCCACAATCAATGGCAGGTATGACAAGTGTGGGCTGTGAAGACTGAAAGGCCAGGCTTGCCTTGAGTGTGGAGACTGGCAGGCTGTGCCACAGGCCTCTGTTCCTCTACATTCATGTAGTACTTCTGATTGAAAGGAAGTAAACGTTTGAATGACACTCCACTTTTCTCTTGTGACTAATTCAGTGAGATAATAATAAACAGAGACTCCTAGTAAAATGTAGTTTTAGTCAGTATTTGAAATTGAATATATTTTCAATATATATTTCTGGCTTAATTCTTTTTAAAATTACCCATAAATAGGAGCCGGGGAGCTGGATCAGCAGTTAAAGGCACTTGCTTGCAAAGCCCATGGACCCGTTTGTTTCCCCAGTACCCATGTGAACTAGAGGCACAAAATGGCACATGTATCTGAACTTCATTTGCAGTGGCAAGAGGCTCTGGTGTGCCTATTCTGACACCCATTCATCCTCTCATCCATCTATCTGTCCATCCATCCTCCTAAGAACAAAGCCTGGAGCTGCCCTTCACTTGCACAATTTCCCAAGGTCAGGAACATCTGTTATTTGTTAAGACCCAGACCTCACTCATTAAAATTTGAACTCAGAGCTTGGGGAGAAAGCTCAGTGGGTAAAGTGCTTGTTATTTAAGCATGAGGACCTGAGTTCAGATACCCAGCATCTCTGTAAAAGCCTGGCACATACCTGTAACCCCAGCACAGGGAAGCAGACACAGGAGGCTCCCTAGGGCTTGCTGGCCAGCTGCTGCTCTAGCTGAATTAGTGAGCTCCAGGTTCAGTGAGAGACTTGAGGTAGACATCCAGTGTTAACCTCTGGCCTTTTCACACACATGCACATCCATGCACACATACACCTATACATCCACGCATACACACTTACATGAACATGCAGAAAAACAGACCAAAACAAAACAAAAAGGTTTGGACTCTTGTCTTTCCCACAGGTTTCAGTGGTTTGATCCTCGGAGGGGTTTCAGTTTTCCTTCTCATGGAGGTAGTTTCTAATGGCTCGGAGCTCCATCAAGTTCTGGTCTAGTTTATTCCAGTCCAGAGCATTAACATGGATGAAGGGCCAGCACTTTATGCTGAGCCTAGGCCTGTGGTGAGGGTTGAAGTGTATATAAAATACGTTTAGGAGCTCTCAGCATTTTATGGAGCCAGATAAACGTACAGGGAGGTTCCATAAACTCTCAGAGGACATTGCCTGGCACCTCGCCCCAGCACTTGTGGCCGCTCTCAGCCGTCAATATTGTGAATTTATTTTCTTTTTTAAAAAATAGTTTATTTAGCTGGGCGTGGTGGCGCACACCTTTAATCCCAGCACTCAGGAGGCAGAGGTAGGAGGATCACTGTGAGTTCGAGGCCACCCTGAGACTACATAGTATTCCAGGACAG
The DNA here is from genome assembly GCA_036365145.1 of Orientallactaga sibirica. Taxonomy (NCBI): domain Eukaryota; kingdom Metazoa; phylum Chordata; class Mammalia; order Rodentia; family Dipodidae; genus Orientallactaga; species Orientallactaga sibirica. The sequence continues at coordinate 29,666,584 of JAEOAD010000014.1, forward strand.
CCTGAGCTAGAGTGAAACCCTACCTCGACCCCCGCCCCCAATTATTTATTTATTTGCAAGAAGAGAGAGAGAGAGAGAGAGAGAGAGAGAGAAACAGCGAGAGAATGGGTGTACGGGGGCATCCAGCCATTGTACAGGAACTCCAGATGCATGTGCCACTTTGCACATCTGGCTCTACATGGGTATAGGGGAATCAAACCCAGGTTGTTTGGCTTTGCAGGAAAGCACCTTAACCATTGAGAAATCTCTTCAGCCTGTTTCTTTTCTTTTTAAATTTCTAAACACATTTATTTATTTATTTATTTATTTATTTATTTATTTATTTATTTATGAGAGAGAGAAAGACCAGATAGTGATAAAGAGAATGGGCACACCAGGGCCTCCAGCCCCTGCAAACGAACTCCAGATTCATGTGCCACCTGCATCTGCATCTGCATCTGGCTTATGTGGGTCCTGGAAATTGAACCAGGGTCCTTTGGCTTTGCAGGCAAGTGCCTTAATCGCTAAACCATCTCTCCAGCCCCCAAGTTTATTTTCCTAATAAACCTGCTGTGTGTAGGGCGGACACTATGCAAGCCCTGGTAGCTCAGGAATGAGGAAGGGAGTGGAAGCTCACAGTCTTGCTGGGGATCAGATGTGTCTTTGAATTTGTGCAGATTCTACTTCCTAACACTTTTTGTTTTCTTTTCAGAGCAGGGATCGAACCCAGGGCCATGAGAGTGCTAGGCAAACATTCTACCACTTAACTACACCTCTGGCTCCTTACTAACTCTTGAATCTTTTCTTCCTTATTCTCATTACTTTCTCTCAAGCTTCTTGTCTCAGCTTTCTGCCCATCGTCTGACCCCATGCTATCACAGATGGATTTGTCTAAAATCTATACATAATTCTTTACCCTAAACCCCCTCTCTTCTCTGCACAAGGCCATCCGTGAGTTGCTGCCACCCACACTTTCCGACCAGCTCTCTTGCTACAACCTGCCCAGCAGGCTGGTATCTTTGGTATGTGCATCTCATGCCTCTATACCTCAGGTCCCTGACATTCCCTCTGCTGGGAATGATCTTGCTACTGATTCACTTTTTAAAATTTTATTTATATATTTATTTGAGAGAAAGAGGAAGATAGAGACAATGGGCATGCCAGGACCTCTACTCACTGCAAAGAACTCCAGATGTATGTGCCACCTTGTGCATCTGGCTTACGTGGGTCCTGGGGAATTGAGCCTGGGTCCTTAGGCTATGCAGGCAAGTGCCTTAACTGCTAAGCTATCTTTCCAGCCCTAAAAAATTATTTATTTGCATGTGTGTATGTATGTGTATGTATTGAGTGTGCCAGAGCCTCTTTCTGCTGCAAATGAACACCAGACACCTGCGCTGGGAGGCTTTGCACGAAAGCATCTTTAACCATTGAGCCCTTCCATTTCCTCAGCACTCCCTTCTTATTTTTCTAAAAGACATGTGTGTGTCCTTTGAGATCCATTTCATGCACCAAATCATCTGGCCAGACTTCCCCAGTCTCCTCCACTCTACTCATTCATTCAGTAATTCTTAAGTGAATGTCCACGATATGCTGGGCATGGTGCCAAGAGGAGTGAAGAAGGACAGAAGCAATATGGCACCTGATGTCCTGGAACTTCAAGCCACATGGTGGAGAGAGATGCTTACTGGGCAGGTGTCACAGAAATGCGGACGTGGAGAATGGAGAGCAGTGCACAGAGCTCTCAGGGTGCAGTCAGGGCTCCTCTCCCAGGCTGAGGGACAGCTGCAGGGTCTCGGTCCCTACCAGGAGCTCCCTGTCATCCTAACAAGGAAGGCTGACCAGGACCACTGGTAGGTAGCTAGTTATATATTAGGGGGCTTGGAAGGGTCATAATCAGTAGCTTGTAAAATCAGGAACGGAAACTGTAGGACTCAGATTATTGGTCAGAAGAATGGCACCAGAGTGGTTCTCTCACCCTGGGTGGACACATGGTAGAGCGGTTACTTTTTCTCTGCAGGGACACAACACCTGACCTGAAGCAGTTGATGGAAGGTAAGGGTTTAATTTGGCTTGTACTTTTAGGGGAGCTTTATCATGGTGGGACAACAGAGCAGAGCAGGAAGCTGGTTTGCATCATCTTGTATTAGCATGGAGGAAGCAGCAAAAGTGAGCTCTTAGCACTAGCAAGGGGGGCTGGGTTATCTAATCCCAAATCCCGCCCTCCCCCCCATTGACACACCTCCTCCAACAAAGTTCCCAAAGGCTCCACCAGCTGGGATTAAGTATGAGAGTCTTCATCACAAACACAGGAGACTATGGGCAACAGTTCACATTCAAACCACCACATTTGCCCAGGAGGTCATTAAAATAAACTATCTAGCCAGGAGCTTTCTGGTAACGATCAAGAATATGTCATCGTCCCTTTCCAAAAGAGTTAATCCAAATGGGCCCGTCAGTCACCTTCAACAGTAAAATTGCCCATTTCTAGACACTTTAGAAATAGTTTAAAGCCTGCCTAGAATACAGACTGGCACAATGGTCCTTTTGGTCATTGTCCACTCTCTCCCCTCAAGGGTGTGTTTTCCTTTACTCTCCAGTAGCCCAGCCACCTTCCACCCTATACTCTTTGTGTTTTGTCTGATTTCTTACATCAGGGATTCCAAAGGCTGGGGAGTGGAAGGAATCCCCAGTGAGATCCCAGAGGCAGCACAATGGGGATCATTTGGCTTCCTCTGCTCTCTTTGTTAAGCTAGATCACTGGCATCTAGTTGTGCCAATATAAACCTTCACTGGATACCTCCTGGGGGGGATTCTGCTCAGTACATGGTGATCTTCCTGAATTGCCCTACTCATCCTTGTACCAAGGCTTATATTCATGTCTGTGTCATGTGACCTCCCTCCTGGGTGTGACTGAATATTCCATGACTAAATCACACTGGACAGTTGAGATTCATTCTTTTCAGAATTTGTTGGCTGGGATAGAGTAGGTGGGAACTTGGGAGTCCTCAGTGGCCATTTCTTTCTTCCTTGTATACTGACAAGCATGCATGTGGAGAAGAACAGAAAAGAGATGTGGAGCAAGTTCTTCCTTGAATCTGCTGATGTCCTTGCCCTGAAGTTCCAGGAAGTAGTCCCATATACCTTCAGTGAATTCCCCTTGGCTTCCTGAGCTTAGTTTATGTGGGTTTCGATGCCCTACAGCTTGAGCACTCTGGCCATCCCAAGACAGACAGACAGCCCAGCATCCATCAGGAGGGCTGTAGAAAAGTCACTGGTCATAGTGAAGCATTGGGGGTCCCCCCTAGGGCCAGCCCAGGAGGGACCACAGGGTCTCTGCCGAGTAGGGGGTGAGAGGCGCAGAGTCACGACACAGACTCCGGAAGTTGGGTGGAAGCAGGCAGAGGACGAGCTGCAGCACACTCGTTTATTCAAGGAAGTGTAGGGGGTTTAAACGGTTTGGCTGGCCAATCATTGTATGGGGTGGTCCCCTTCTTGTGCCCAATGACAGCCTGTCTCTGGACAGATTATCTCGCAGCAGGTTTCTCGCGAGCATGGGACTGTAGCTGTTGTTACGCCAGGCCTGCGCAGGACGCAGCTTCCACAGAAGCCACTTCCTGGTTTCTTCTGGCATGCGGTCTGGCTAGGGCCGGCCTGCACTGTGCCATACAGTGAAGATGTGAATGAAGTGAATCAAGGTATGTCAGCCAGTGCATTCAGGTGGATGAGAATGGAACTCCTGCCTGACCTTGAAATGCTTAATGGGTTGTTTTGGTATCTTGTGCACCCCAAATCTCTTTCAAAATGAAATTTCTTGATAGCTGTTGATGAGCTCGTTAGTAATTGGTCTATTAGGTACTAATGGTTGGTACACCCACATTGTCTGTACATTGTCTGTATATGGTCTGTCTTTATCTAGGTGAACCTTCCACCTTTTTTTGTTTGTTTGTTTGTTTTCCCCTCTCCAACCGCCCCCCCTCCACCTTTTAAGAGGACTGGTTAGCCCTGTAGAGTAAATGGTTTTGCTCTAACTCCTATACGGACACTGGCCTTATAGAAGCATTGTTTGCTAATTTTGTCCTTTCCACTTCTCACCTTAAAAAAATTTTTTTTTGTTTATTTTATTTGAGAGTGACAGACAGAGAAAGAGGCAGAGAGAAAGACAGACAGAGGGAGAGAGAATGGGCACACCAGGGCCTCCAGTCACTGGAAACGAACTCCAGATGCATGCGCCACCTTGTGCTTCTGGCTTACATGGGTCCTGGGGAATTGAGCCTCAAACTGGGCTCCTTAGGCTTCACAGGCAAGTGCTTAACCACGAAGCCATCTCTTCAGCCGCCACTTTTCACCTTTTTAAAAAATCAAGATCCTCGGGCTAGAGAGATGGCTTCGTGGTTAAGGCGCCTGCCTCCTAAGTCTAAGAACGCTGGTTCCAATCTCCAGAGGTTCCAATCTCCAGGTCCCACGTTTAGCCAGATGCATAGTGATGCAAGGGCACAATGCTGCACTTGACCACAAGGGGGCGCACACATCTGGATTTCGTTCTCAGCAGCTGAGAGGCTGCTGGCACGCCCATCTCTATCTGTCTTCCTCTCCCTCTCTCTTTCTGTCTCTCTCTCTCTCTCTCCAAAAAAAAAAAAAAAAAAATCAAGATCCTCTACAATTATCACAAAGAATTTTTCTGTTTTCTTTCTTTTTTCCACCCTCCCTCCCTCCCTCCCTCCCTCCCTCCCTCCCTCCCTCCCTCCCTTCCTTCTTCCTTCTTTCTTTCTTTCTTTCTTTCTTTCTTTCTTTCTTTCTTTCTTTCTTTCTTTCTTTCTTTCTTTCTTTCTTTCTTTCTTTTTCAAGGCAGAGTTTTCACTATAGCCCAGACTGACCTGGAACTCACTTTGTAGTCTCAGTCCTCAAACTCACAGCGATCCTCCTACCTCTGCCTCCTGAGTACTGGGATTAAAGGCGTGTACTGCCTTATCTCGTTCTTTTTTCAGTTGGATTTTTCCAAGAAATACTAATTAAATGAGTTGTCTTTGACTTTTGGGCCTTATTCTCCCTTTGGGATAATTTTTTGCCAATTGGCAGTGAAATAAGTCTCCTAAAAATAATCATACTTTCTTTCACAATCTTAGAGAAGTAAATGAAAAAGGGGGTTCCATTAAAGTGGCCTTGTCATTTCTGCCACTTGATCAGTCCAGCTTTGGCCTTCTTGCTTCCACCCATACAAACCATGACACAAAGGTCACTAAGATCCTTGGACTTATTTAGATGTGGCCGTGGCATCGCTGATGCCAACGTGGAGTTAAGCCACACATTTCCTAGTTTGGAGATTTGCAACTAATGAGTGGAATCGAGCGTCATATTGGGGAAAGATTAAGGTCATTGGCCCCCATTTGAGTTGATTGGTATCTGGAAATGAGATGTTAATTGTGAAATTGATAGGCAGATTTCCATTTGATTTTTTTCTGTACCCCTAATAGTTTATGTTTATAATTAAAATAATAGAAATGGAAAATGTCTACTTCAATCAGCACAATATCCCATCTCTTCTCAAGCAACAAAACAGAAGTGTGGTGTATCTGTGCACAGAAGTCACAGAATCCTTTTGAGTTCGACCTTTCTGGCTGGAGGGATGAGGCGAGAGAAATTACTGTGGCTGTAGATACACTTGACAACTCCTCAGGAACTAGAAAAGTCTAACCATAGTGTTAAAATGAAAAACTAAGAAAGAAAGAACCACTTTTCTATAAATAACAGAAACTTTTCATTGTATGCATGTAAGGTTATTGCCTGATTCATTCATGTAAGCAGTGTTTACTGAGCACCTAGTCTATGCTGGGCACTGTTGTAGGTGCCAGGGACACAGCAGCAAATAGTAAAGTTGGGTCCAGCTCTTGTGGTTTAGGTAGAGAAAGGTTCTCAGCAGGTGAGTGATATGCTAGGGTGCTTTCCCATGGAGGATGGGACTGGCTGTCTTGTAGAAAAATACACTAGATGGGGCTTGAGTAGAAGCACAAAATCAGTTAAGAGACTTCTAGGGTAAGAGATGGTGGGACTTTAAACCTGGTGGGAGCAGAAGTGAGGGGTAGATTTAGTGTTTATTTTGGAAATTGAGTGGAAAGGACTTGCTGATAGATATGCTGTGGAGGAAGGGAACAGAGATGGACAGATCGTTATCTGTCCATCTCTCCCCCCTTTCCCCCCAAGACCGGGTTGATGATGGTGTCACATGGCAGGTGGAAAGACTGGGTGGGAGAGTAATCCTGTTATACCATCCTGAATATCTGGACCATGAGATGCATCCAATCTGATGGACAGGTTGCTAACTAGAAGGTATCCAAGGGGGGCTGGAAGCTCAGTCCTTGACAAAGGACCACACTCATCTAATTTGAGGGGAGCCCTAGGAAAATGATTTGAGCAACAGTTTTGAATGGGAAAGAGGTCTTGGCAAGCTGGTAAACTGAGGAGCCCCTGATGAGAGGAATCCAATTGTTGCACTTACCTTCTCATTGCCGAGACAAAACACCTGACCCGAAGCAGCTTATGGGAAGAAAGGGTTTATTTCAGGTTTACAAATTCCAGGGGAAGCTTCATCATGGCAGAAGCTGGCTCACTTCATCGGACATCCATAGTGGAGAGAGTACGGACAACCCAAGCTCAGGCTGGCTTGGCACAAGCAGTAGACTAGATTAAAGATCTGCCCCCAGTGACACACCTCCTCCAGGAGGGCTTGGCCTGATGGTGTCTAAATAGGAAGCTTATTCAAAAACACCTGAGGCAGTGGAGCCATTTACATTCAAACCACCACACCAATGAAATGAATGAAAAGTTCTGAATCCAAGGGCTGGAAGGGAGGAAAACAGTGCTGAGCAGTAGCACTTGGCATTATGAAGGGAGGGTTCAGCGAGCCTGATCTCCCTAAAAGCCAAATCTGCAGGGGGTGACAAGACACTGGTGTCCTTGCTCTGTCTCCATAGTAGAAAGAGTCCCGAGCCGAGTTCTCATCCATACCAGCTTGGGGTCTTCTGATTTGTTATTGCACATCTGTGCACATGGGATTTGTTTCCCCAAAACATTGATATTGTTACATGATATTATTGCTCTTTGTTGTTATTGTTGAGCAACGAGCTACCAAGCTGCAGCTTGAAATGTCAGACCAACTTGAGCAAGTGCAACCACACAAATTGAAATAATTACAGCCAAAAGCAAAGGCAATTGTTTTTTTCTATAGGCATAGGTCTTACCTGCAGGAAGGGCCACTTCAGCTGGGATTAAAGGCGTGTGCTGCCATGCCTTGCAATACTTGATCTTGTTCCCCATTGGACTTTATGAGTCAATAGCTCCTCGTGGACTCAGTTCATGGTGAATCAGCCAGGCTGTGGTGATTTAAATAAAAAGTCTCCCCCATAGCTTCATATTCAATCCCCAGCTGGTAGAGCCTTTGGGAGGTGGAGGCTTCCTGGAGAAGGTGTGTTGCTGGTTGCTTGATGTCTATTAGTCCAGCCTCACTGGGTGCTCGAGCTCACTCTCCCTCCTTCCTCCCTGCTGATGATAAGATGTGACATTTGGCTGTCAGCTCCTGCCATGTCGTCCCAGCCATGATGAAACTTGGCCTTGAAACTGTAAACTAGAAATAAACCCTGTCCTTCCACAAGCTGCTTCTGGTCTAGTGTTTTGTCCTGACTGCGAGACGGAAACTGCTGCACGGGTCTCCCAGTAGGTATAATGCAGACCAGCACTTCTCAATTATTTTTTGTGGTGCCACAGATGAAAGCCAGGGCCTTGCCCATGCCAGGTAGGTAAGCACTGGGCCACTGAGCTACACCCTCAGCCCAACTTCCTCAATTTCAGTAAATATGACAACCACTTGGACATTTTAGCAGAATGCAGGCACTTTACTTTTCTGACAAGTTGGCAGAAGATGCCTGAATCTGATGGTGTAGAATTGATTACACTATAGGCCCCTAAATTGTAGAATCCTAACTTGTGAGTGGAACCCAAGTCCCCACAAAAAAGGAGGGTCCAGGAAGATGGCTCAGTGGTTAAAGGCACTTGCTTGCAAAGCCTGACAGCCTGGATTCAATTCCCAAGTAGCCACATAAACCCAGATGCACAAAGTGGTGCATGCATCTTGAGTTTGTTTGCAGTAGCAGGAACTGCACCTATTCTCTCTCCCAAGTACATAAATAAAAATATATATAAAAAATAAAGGTTTCAAAGAAGAAAGATGAGGAAAGGCTTTATGGGTGAGCAGCCTTGGAGAAAATTACATATCCTTTTCCACTTACAGAATAGAAATGCACTTTCTTCACATGATAAAGGCCCTGAGAAGTACTGTAGTTGAAAAGAAATTATTCACATTTGACCCAAGGTCAACGAGTGGATGAGCAAAAGTACATTGAGTTGAGTCAAACCCTGATGTGGCATCTTGCCTTTCCACTGGGAGATAGTTGGTCAATTTCTCTGAGCCTCAAATTTGTAATCTATAAAACAGGTATAAGAAGAGACCCTGTAAATGGAGGCTGACTTTATTATTATTATTATTTTTTTTTTTTTGAGGTAGGGTCTCACTCTGGTCCAGGCTGACCTGGAATTAACTATGGAGTCTCAGGGTGGCCTTGAACTCATGGCGACCCTCCTACCTCTGCCTCCTGAGCGCTGGGATTAAAGGCGTGTGGCACCATGCCCAGCTATTATTTTCTTATCACACTGACATCTAAAGGTTCTTAGATCATATGCAGAGGTGGGCAGTAAATGCCTATTAAAGGGGCTAAAATAGGCCAAGATAATTTAGCCATGGACTTGCAACATTGCAGCCTGTCTACAGTCACTCATGTTCTAATCAGCCTTAAATGTTTAACACAAATATGGCTTTGTTCTGGGAACTTTATTTATATATATATATTAAAATATTTTATTTATCTATTTATTTGAGAGAGGGGGCGGAGAGAGAGAAAGACAGAGAGACAGAAAGAGAGAGAGAGAAAGAGAGAGAGAGAGAGAATGGGTGCACCAGGCCTAGCCACTGCACACAAACTCCAGATGCATGTGCCATCTTGGGCATCTGGCTTTACTTGGGTACTGAGGAGTCAAACAAGGGCCAGAAGGCTTTGCACACAAAAGCCTTTAACCTCTGAGCCATCTCTCCAGCTCTCTGGGAACTTTAGTTCCCAGTGACCTGGTCATTTTTGCTACTACTCAGGAAGAAATCTCTTCTTCCTGGTGTAAAGGGATTTTCCTAAGTGAGAAATAGCTCAATGGCCAATTTGTCCTTGAAGACATCCTGGTGCTACCCTGCCCCTGATTTATTCTCTTCTCCCTCTTGTGACAGGATAAAGGGATAAGGGACAGGCATACTCCATATGTTGTTGACAAGGGAGGAGACTCTTATGGATTAGGGATATGAGAAACTACCTTCTCCTGTCTCCACAAGGGTCCCTATTTCTATTTTAAGGCCAACCCAGGAACCAGACTACAGGTCACTCACACTCTTTTATGAATGCTACACCCAGGAAATACCCTGCCACTCACACAGCAGTATAGCACAATGCTTCTTCTAACTGTCCAGTGCCCTGTGCTCAATGGAAAAGTGGAAGGTTTATAAATCATCTTGTTGCGGAGTAAGACTCAGCGTGTGTGTGTGTGTGTGTGTGTGTGTGTGTGTGTGTGTGTGTGTCTGTCTGTCTGTCTCAGTAGGAGTTGGGGTAGAAGGGGCTGAGGGACCCTCAGGCTCCATGCCCAACCATGTTTTCCCAGGGGAGAAACTGGCCTCCAGGCAGCAAGCCAGGAGTCTCTGTCATTGCTCAGGCAAATGGGACCTGGAGGAGCTGAACATGTCCCACTGCTGATGGGTTGCAGGCGGGTGAGGAGAAAGGGCTCACTGTGCCCCCTAAGACCCCCACCACATCCAGGAGGAAGCCCGCATATTTGTCTTACTTCCTGTGCACCATTTGGACTTATTTTCCTAGTCCAAAGAAAGCTGCGGCATAAACTAAGGCTCCGTGCTAGGGGGCCTGTTGGCTCCTAGGAGTCTGTAATTGGGGCATTGAAAGGATACAAAAAAAAAAAAAAAAAAAGCCCACAGAGGAGTGGATGATCTTTTATACTTAAAGTTCCCCCCTCTATAAAAGCGACATATTACAAACCTCTTTCTCCTCTCGAACATTTCTTGCTAAGTGCATTCTGATGCCACATTGAAACGCAAAATAGCTGGAATCAAGCAGGCACCGAAGGCTATTTATATGCTAATCTCTATTTCCCAAGCTGAAGCAGGAACCTCGAGCTTGGTGCTGCTTCTAATGATGGCTCAGCTTTAACCTCTCTGGAAGAAAGAAAAGTATTTTCCTTAAGAAAACAACTCAGTTTCTTTAAGATGAAATGTAATTATCTATTATCAGATGTCCCTTAAAATGCAAGGCCTATTAAAGCTGCTAAAAATATTGAAGCCCTAATTTCACCATAATAGCATTTTAATTTCAGCAAATCATGCTTCTATTGTTACAGGACATTTTGCGGTAGGAATGTGGTAAGAGGTCCATCTTAGCTTTTTTCTTAACATTTTCCTTTCTTTGAGAAGTACAATTAAATCATTGCAATCATCTAACCTTGCTTGACACAAAATTTTACTTATGGAGTGCGAAAACAATGGTCATTAGCATTTAAAAGAATTTGTTTTAAAAGTAGCTAAAGTTTAATTGCTTGAAATATTCTTGTTGGAATTTGCAGCCGCTGTTGGTTCAACGTTCATATTAAAGAGAGCCGGTGTTTAATTGATTGCTGGATTTCATTGAAAAATATTTACTTTCTTCCTGGGCAAAGTATGAAAGAGATGTCTTGATGGACCCTCGGGGAGGAATGGTTTGTGGGAGAGGGAGTAAATGCTTTATGAGGGAGTTGCTGGCAAGATGACCCACTTCGGCAGTGGACAGATTTGTGGGAGCTTCTCTTGCAAGTTTCCCAGGGGACCCTCTTTCAATAGACAGCAATAGGAAGCATCTATGGCTCCCTTGCAAAATCCTGAAACTTGGTTCTGTTTCCCTCAGACCCTGTAGGTAGAGTAGAGAGGATGGTTAAGAGGGAGGAATAATGCTGGGAAGCCCGGCCTGACTACATCTAAGTAGGCTTGCCTTTTCAAATGGGGGGGGGGCGGGAACAAGGTGGGCTACTGTCTGACAGACGTTCTGCCTATATCTATTAGTGAAAGTAAACACTCTGAACAAACTGCGATCAACCTACCAGTCTCCCTCCTCTCATCTGACATGTTGGGCCACCTTAGTGGGGCTGTCATTCAATTTTGTAAGATTTCTGAGTTCCTGGGAGAGGCTCAGATAGGCAGGCAGGCAGGCAGGCAGAGCAGTGAGGAATGCTGAATGGGTGGGGTAAGGGAGATGAGCTCAAAAAGAGGCAGAACCCATCCTACCCAGGGGACACTGACTTCCTCTTTGACCTCCACAATAACTTCCGGTGGAGGCTGCTCTCTCCACATTCCAAGTGTGGGAACTGAGACTCACAGAGGTTCATTTCTCCAGCTTAGGCATCCGGGGACCCCCGTACTATCCTGCCCCCTTCTGCCAATTTCTGCCCCAGTCATTCCTTTAACTCAGTTCGCTTAAAACCCTTCCTCATACCCTCGCCTTGCACATGGAATTTGAAGTTTAGTGATTTCTTTTCCTGTTTGAGTCTTGTTTCCTCTTGTAAAATAAATACCTTGGATGGAGCGCCTGCTCTGGACCCGACACGTGTGGGGCTAGGGCGTGCAGAGACAGGGCCAGAGGTCCCAGCCTCCTAGATGAACCTGCACAGCCAGCTCCTTGTGGCTCCCTGATTCTCTGTGTGTCTTAAGGCTGGGGAATGGCTAGGGCACCAGCACAGGATTGGCTGAGTCATTCCATGTCACATGGCAGTGTGAGATTTTGCTGGCTTTATCCTTTGCTGGATATCCTTTCCTTCTCCTTTTCTTCCTCCTTCTCCTCTCTCTCTCTGTATGTGTGTATAACGTGGTGTGTGTGTGTGTGTGTGTGTGTGTACCCATGCTCTTGCTCACCTGTGGTGGCCTCAGGTGTCCTGCTCCATTCAATTTCCAGCAGAGACAGTCTCTTCCTGATATTGGAGCCTTCTGCCTTTTAAGGAACTCCCTCTTCTGAGACTTTCTGGCCCCTTTGCAGGCCCTGATTCCCATAGCTCTTCCAGCCTTTCTGTCGTCATGCATCTTCTGCAGAAGGGAGGATAGATGGAGCCTGGGTTCTATTCCTGGTTCCTCTGCTTACTTGTGTGTGATCTTCAAGCCTGTTCCCTTATCTATACTGTCCACCTTCCCTCTGGTTTTGTAAGTCCCAAATGAGATTGGTATGAAGCTCCTAGGACATGCCTGGCACACACACAAACATGTAATAAACATCATTTACTATTGCATTAAAAAAGTGCTTCTAAGGCTGGAGAGATAGCTTAGTGGTTAAGGCTCCTGCCTGTGAAGCCTAAGAATGCCTGTTCAAATCTCTGGGTCCCATGTTTAGCCAGATGCAAAAGTGATGCAAGGCCGCAATGTCGCACATGCGCACAAAGGGGCACATGCGTCTGGAGTTCGTTCACAGTGGCTGAGAGGCCCTGGTGCACCCATTCTCTCTTTCTCCCTCTTTCTCTCTCAAACTAAAAAAAAGAGTGCTTCTACATTTATTTGTGGATATATGCTCCAACAGTCTCCATCTTCTGCCAGATCGGTGTGTCACCACAAGACAGTCACCTTTGTACCCCTTGTGGCTAACACAGCCACTCCTGCGTAGTGGAGAACACTGTAGTATGGCCAAGAGTAGGTGTCAAAATCCATATCCTGCTATTGACTGGCTGGGAGCCCCGGGGGAGTTTACAGCCTCTCTTGCCTTCAGTTTCTTCATTTGTTAATGGAGATAAGTACAGGACCCTCTTCCTGGGGTTATCAGGAGGAGGGAGGAGGCTAAACTGGCAAAGTGAAGTCCTTGCCCACTAGCAGTTTTAAAAGCTAAGTCCATGGGATCTCTGAGATTAACAAGCTGTCATTAATAACTGACACCTGTATTCCACTTTCTCATGCCAATCTCATTTAACCCTCACCTCAGCTCTGGGAGGGGCTGTTAGCATCTCTATTTACCTGAAAAAAGCTGGTAGCTGGTAAGAGGCAGGTGGATGCCTCTAAACACTTATGTTTATGCCACAGACTAGTGCTGCTCTCGGCCAGCATCACAGACAGGAGTGGAAAGTGCTGAGAATAAGGAACTATTGTGTGAGGACATCTATACCGTGCCCCATGTGGCTCAAGGAACAACACAGAAGAGGGGGAGGAGAGAACATTAAAAGCTGGAGGATGGGGAGGAGTGCTGTGGAATGCTGTCGTCTGGATACAGCAGTGCCGTTACACTCATGAACTCAGAGCAGCTGTGGTTTCCCCAGCACAAGACTGAGCCTGTTGACATTCCATCCACGGATGGGGGCGGGGCTCACAAGGCCCATTTCTCCCAGAGTAGCTATGGGAGGAGGTGGGGAAGGGAGTCATATTCTTCAGCAGTATAGCCACTGGTAAGTTGTCCATTCTATTGTAAATAAACTGCCACTCATGTTCATGCAAGCAACTTCAATTAAACTCAGTGGGTCTCTCTCTCTCTCTCTCTTTTGGTCACACACACATTCACACAAAAATGACATGAAAATAGAAACAAATTAAAATAAAAAGGAAGTCGGAAGAGGATTAGTAGGAATAAGAACGGGTTTCATGGGTGTGAGAGGGGAATAATGCGGGTTAGTGTGGTCAAGAGACATTATATTACATGAGTGAAATTGTCAAAAATACAAGGAAAAAGAAAAGGAGACAGGTTGCCTGACCTCATATCAACTCTCATGTTCCCTCCCCATGGCATCTCTTCATATCACAAAGCCAGATGAATAGGGGAATGATTCTCAAATAGGCCAACTAGTCTTCCATAAAAGTGAGGCAGGGCTAGGAGTCAAGGCTCGTTAAGTATTCCAGCTAAATTGATTTCATCATCGCAGGTCCTGAAGCGACACCTCCAATGGGAAGCAGCACTTGACTTTTTTATACTCTTCAGGGGCTGTTATAAATTTGATTATATCTGAAATAGCAGATTTCAAGTTGAAGTCCCCTTTGTCCACTCTAGAATTCAGATTTATTTCTAAGAGACCAGTGCAATTTTCTTATCTTTGTTACAAATTACTACAGTCTGGGTTAATCTCACGCAGCAATAAAGCTGTTTGCCTAGGAAGCTTCCTGGAGTGTCACGGCTGATGAATGGCCCCCTCTGGCTATAATAATTCAGTCTAGAACATTGGGAAAACACACACACACACACACACAACTTGTGTGCACTTGGCAGTTTAGATTGTTAGGGTCAGAGATGATCACTTGGGAGAGGTCATCAGAACCTTTGAATCCAGGAGAGTTGACATGCTCAGGGGTGAGATGGCAGGCTTTGTCTTATAGAAGGCAGTCATGCCTGGAGTTTTCCCACTGTGTGTGGCTGTGGGTTTGGGTGACTACAGCAGATGCCAGAATGGGCAGAGGATACAGACTGGGTGGCCTCAAGGGGCAGGGGAATGAGTAGGCTGGTCTTAAAAGCAGAGACAGGCTATAGAGGAAGGGGTAGAAGGCTCGTGTTCAATGCAGTCAATGGTTACAGTAGCTTAAAAAAAAAAAACAACCTAACATGCACTACTGATTAGAAAATGCACTATTGATTTACTAAGAACCCTTATTAGAGGATAAGGGTGGGTGTGCATTTTGATTTGAAGACTCAATGTTGTGGTCCTGGAAGGCATTCTTAGAAGATGGAATGGCTTGGAAAGGAAGGAGAGGGGAAGGAGCGAAGAAGATGAAGAAGATGAAGGAGAGGAGAGGGACATTTTTGAACAGGTGAGGATTTTGGAAAAAACAAGTATTCAGACAGAAAGAAGAATAACATGCCTGCAGATCTTGAGGCAGGAAAGCTTGCTCAGTAAACTGAAAGAAGGCAGGGGCTGGGGAGATGGCTCCGTGGCTCAAGGTGCTTGCTTACAAAGCTGCCAGTCTTGGCTTGATTCCCCAGCTCCACTTAACGCCAGATGCACAAAGTGGTGCATAAAACTGGAGTCCAGCTGTAGCAGTAAGGGGCCCTGGAACACCATTATTCTCTCTCACTCACTCTGTCTCTCTCAACTAACCAACTAAATATATTTTTGTTTTGTTTTTGTTTTTACAAAAGAAAGCTGGTAAGAGGGATTGTGGGGTGGGGGATGCAGCTGGGGAGGCAGTAGAAGAAATCTTGTGAAGGACCTTGCAGCCTGGGTAGAGTTTAGGTGCTTGGACTTGGGAGATGGTTCAGCAGTTAAAGGTGTTTACTTGCAAAGCCTGCTGGCCTAGGTTCAATTCTCTACCCATCCTATAAAGCCAGACAGGCATTTGATTTCAGTGGCAAGAGACCCTAGGTGTGTGTGTGTGCATGTGTGTGTGTGCACACATAATTAAAAAGAGTTGTGAGAATAATGTGGAGTTATCAAAGGTTTTTAAGGAGGAACTTGATACATTTTATACTCAGGAAGAGGTGGAATCATGGGTGATGCCGATAGGAAAAGAACTCACGTGGCCTGCCCCCCACCTGGACACAAGCATTGGTGTCCTGGGCTTTAGGAAATGCCCCACAAAGTTACAGTCCTAAAGTAAAGAGATATGATACTTCTTTTAATTTGGACCCAGCCTCTTTACAACATCTCCATCATTCATTCAACTCACCAGCTCGGAGTAATCCAATCCCACTCCAGCTTTGACTCTAAAGTTCAGGGGAAATTTTGGTCTCAAAGCACACATGATGGCTAAAACGACCAAGGCACTGTCTAAGCCCCAGGCATAGCTAGAGACATTGGCTTGGGCCAACACATTGAATCCTTGCAGCCAGTCTTTTATCAACGTTCTCTTATGAAGAGATCTAACCACAGCCCTGTTTCTCCACTAGGCTGCCCGCTGTCCAGTGTCTAAATCCAATCTACTATAGTGTTCAAAGCCTGGGCTCTGGAGTCTGCCTGCCTGGGTTTATGTCCCGGCTTCATCATTAATCAGCTATGTTACAGCTATGACTTTGATTAAAGTGCTAACCTCATCTATAAAATGAGGTTTATAGTAGCACTGACCTCAAAGGTTGGTCCTGCGTAGAAGTGGGTTTATAGAGGATGGAGGGGAAAATGAGGGCCTGAGTGTCTAAGGGTGATACAGGAAGCATATAAGGGAGGGATGGAAGAAGGGTTTAGGGAGACAGAGAGAGAGGGGGGGGAAGAGAGAGAGAGAGAGAGAGGAGAAATATCTTTAGGCTATTGGGCTATCTTGCTAATGATGGTTAGGTCACAGCTGTGTCCAGGCACATCACTGTTTCCTTGATTGCCTTTTGCTTCATCACTTCCAAATAATAGTGAAGATAAGCAGATCACATCCCTGCCCTCAAGAAATTTCCCATTTAGTAGGTGAGTATAGGAGATAAGAGAAAATGTAGCTATGCAGAAAGTGAGGGCTATGAGGGAGAATCAACAAGGATTGTGGCAAGGACTAGAGCTGGAGGTGGCAGGGGTCTTGATGGAGGAGATAGATAATGGCATATGTCAAGAGTTCCAGAAAGCTAGCGAATCCTGCAATCGGATCCACTTCCCAGTGCGACCAGGTCTACAGCCCATGACTCCAGTAGTCCTACTTGCCGTCCCTATATCCATTTTGAGTGTGGTCTTTGCCTAGACTCTTCTCCCTACCTGGAGTGCTCCTTTACCCATCCTCCCTCCCCCACCGGAATACAGAATGCTTCTTAATGCTGGTCTCTGCCCGCGCCTTTCGCACAATGCCCTTCTGTGCTTCAGCTCCGCCCCTCAGCTCCCAAAGGTGCATCTCTTGGGCAATGTTCCCTTCCCCTGAGCTTTGACATCAGCCATTTCTTTCATTCTTCCCTGTTTAGCGTCTGAGACTAGGACTTCCTGGGGGACAAGATCTGTGGTTGATTCATTCTTTAATCCCTAGAACATTCCAAAGTGTTGTTAAACAGTATAATCTGATTTTTAAAAAACTTATTGGTGGGCTGGAGAGATGGCTTAGTGGTTAAGGTGCCTGCCTCCTAAGTCTAAGAACGCTGCTTCCAATCTCCAGGTCCCACGTTTAAGCTAGATGCAAAGTGATGCAAGGGCGCAATGCTGCACTTGACCACAAGGGGCCGCACGCATCTGGATTTTGTTCGCAGCAGCTGAGAGGCAGCTGTCATGCCCATCTCTATCTGTCTTCCTCTCCCTCTCTCTCTCTCTCTCTCTCAAAAAAAAAAAAAAAAAAAAAAACCCAAAACTTATTGGTGAGCTACAATCAGAAACACGTGATGCTAATCGCATGTCGTGAACCAGAGAAACTAGTTCTTGCAATCTGAATGCCAGCCCTCTAGTTAGGTGGGGCCATCATCACCACTGTATGAGCAAGAAGAGTTGATGGGGCTAAAAGAAGTAAGGATGGCTGGAGAGATGGCTCAGCAGCTAAAGGCACTTGCTTGCAAAGCCTGATGGTCAGGGTTCAGCTCCCTAGTACCCACATAAAGCCAGACTCTGGTGCACCCATATCCACCCCTCATGTTCCTCACTCTCTTTCTCTACTTGCAACTAAATGAATAAAAATATTTTTCAAAAGAAAAGAAAAGTAAGAAGTAAGACACTGTCTGTCTTTCTTAGGACCCCACAAAAATAGAATAACAAATGAGGTGTCATTTAAAATTCTTTATTGACAATCTCCACACATATACAGACTATACAAAGATCATAATCCTCTCCCCTACTTTATCCTCCCTCCACTGAATCCTTTCTTCTTTCCATCTAGTTTCTTTTCTATTTTGACGTTAGCATTTTTTCCCCTCCTGTTCTGCAGGTCTTGTATAGGTAGTGTCAGCCATTGTGAGAGGGCATGAATGTTACAGCCATGTTGTATCTGAAAGCCAGTGTTGCAAAGCACTCCTCCCCTTCTTTTGGCTCTTATATTCTTTCCCACCACCTCTCTAGCACTGGTTCCTGAACCTTGCATGGTATGATAGCGATGTCTCACCCTGGGCTGAACATTCTACTCTCACTTCTTCTCCGCACTTTCATGAGTTTTGAGACCCCAGTGGTCACTGCCATCTGAATACAGAAGCTTCTCTAACCACAAACGAGAGTAGCATTAAAATATGGGCATAAACACAAACATTTAGAGGGCAGTTTGGTGGGCATAATATATCCATTTAGCCAAACAATAGCAGTAGCTTCTCCTTTAGGGCTTATGAGCTCTCCAGCCACAGGCTTTGACTAGGTTTTCAGTACCCGGCATGAATTCCCTCCCACAGAGCAGGCCTCGAATCTAATTAGAGAGCAGTTACTTGGTTACCTCTGTAATAGGCATGCCACCGTTGTACCAGTTGGCACATATGGCCTGGCTGGCCAGCCATGAAGCTTGTGGTGTCCATTTCTGGTTAAGACCATTGATCTTTTCCTCCCAACAGGCTGTAATAGCTCTTTGCAGCATCCCTGAAAACTAGTCATGAGAGAGGAGGCTTCCAGCTCACTTTCACCTCGATTTCTCAGTGACCGGCACCCCAAGTATGTGGTGTCTTCAGCAATAGGGTAAGAGGTATGTTTTTATATTAAGCTGACTAAAAAATCTGGTCCTTCCTCTAACTCAGACATTGCAACCTTATTGAAAGGAAGTAATCCCGAACACTGAGGAAGAAAACCAATGTAAAGATGTTCATTGCAGCCGGGTGTGGTGGCGCACGACTTTAATCCCAGCACTTGGGAGGCAGAGGTAGGAGGATCGTTGTGAGTTCGAGGCCACCCTGAGAATACAGAGTGAACTCCAGGTCAGCCTGAACTAGAGTGAGACCCTACCTCGAAGAAACCAAAAAAAAAGAAAGAAAGAAAGAAAGAAAGAAAGAAAGAAAGAAAGAAAGAAAGAAAAAGATGTTCATTGCAGTGTTACAATGATGGGATACCCGTTGACGTTGCAGGTGAGGAAATTAGTCAGACCCTATGGGGGTATCCGACAATTACTACAGCTATAGTTATTTAGACTGATTATGTAGCACACATATTTAGGGGCTGGAGAGATTACTCAGTGGTTAAGGCTGTTGCCTGCAAAGCCTAATGACCTGGGTTTGATTCCCTAGTACCCACGTAAAGCCAGATGCACAAAGTGGCGCATGCATCTAGAGCTCGTTTACAGTGGCTGGGGGCCCTGGTTTGCCCATTCTCTCTGTCTCTATCTGCCTCCCTCTCTCAAATAAATGAATAAAATATTAAAAATATTTAGGATGTGATATTAGTCTGCAAAAACAAAAACAAACAACAAAAATGAGAAAAAAAAACATACCATTGTGAGTTCACTACAGTTATAATGAGGTACAAGCGAGAGGAAACATACCAGGAATGCTAATAACAACTGTTGTGTCAGGAGGAATGAGTTATGGCTTATTTTTGTTTTTTTTTCCTGGAGCACAGGTATATTATTTTTTTATGATGAAATGATGTATTTCTTAAAAGCCAATAAGTAATTCTCTGGCTGGGCCTTATTAGCAGCCAAAGGTGACCTTATCTAAATAATATTTTCCAGGCCCTGGGTGAGTGCAGGGAGGATGGGACAGTGGGTGGTACACATTCTGGGTTTATGGGGGTATTTGGACACCTGTTTGTGAGTCCAATTACACTGGAAATTGTCACTATGGACTGACTCCCCATATCATGGATGCTATATACCAAGGGGTGACCTAGCTTTCTGGGTCACATAAGCACCTGGGACCTTTTTCCTTTTAGTTTCCTTTCTTTTTCTTTTCTTTTCTTTTCTTTTCTTTTCTTTTCTTTTCTTTTTCATAGTAGGGTCTCTCTCTAGCTCAGGCTAACCTGAAATTCACTATGTTATCTCAGGGTGGCCTTGAACTCATGACGATTCTCCAACCTCTGCCTCCCAAGTGCTGAAATTAAAGGTGTGTGCCACTACGCCTGGCTTGGGACCTTCTTTCTATCTGAAGCATTTCTGTTTCAATATATAGCTGTGACTCTCAACAGCTGAGCAGAAAGTTCAAAAGCCCAATGGGGAACACTCTAGGAGTAAAACACTATACCTTCATTTATTTTAGAAATTTATTTCCTTTTTTTTTTTTTTTTTTGGTTTTTCGAGGTAGAGTCTCGCTCTAGCCCAGGCTGCCTGGAATTCACTCTGTATTCTCAGGGTGGCCTTGAACTCACTGCGATCCAACTATCTCTGCCTCCCGAGTGCTGGGATTAAAGGCACGCGCCACCACGCCTGGCCTTATTTCCATTTTTATCTTTGTGGTGCTAGGAATTGAACCTATGGCCTCACAAGCATCTTTATTTTTATTTACTTGTTATTTTTGTGGTGCTGGAGTTCAAGCCCAGGGCTTTGTATATGCTAGGCAAGCATTTTATTGTTGAGCTAACTGTTATTTTTTGCGTGTGTGTGTGTGTGTGGTATATACATGGACATGTGCCTTTGGCAGCCCAAGGTGCTCCCCTGAAGTGGCCATGGCACAATGTTGGGGTGAACCACTTCATTGCTTTTCTACCCAGTCTTGTTTGAGTCTCTTACTGATATTGGAGCTTGTTGCTTTTCACGAGCCTGGGCTATTCCCTGGTCTCTGTTCCCTTTGGTGGGACTGGGGATACAGGCGTGTGTGGCAGCTGTTTCTGTGTTCTGGAGATCCAACCTCTGGGCAGTTCCCGGCACTCACTTAACTGCTGAGACATCTCTCCATCCCTGAGCTAACTATTCTCAATTTAAAACAAACAAGAACAAAATCTTGGAGAACATAAGCTTATGATTGAGGTTGGAAGCATTTTTTTTTTTTTTTTTTGCCAGCCTGGTTGGTGGAGAATGACTCTGTTTCCTGGGCCACCCGGAAGGTCAGTTGGGGCTTTACTATTTCTAGCTTTTGACTCTTCTCAGCAGGCAGATCTCTCTGAAGAGTTAAAAACAAGATGGGGACTGGAGAAATGGCTCAGCGCATGTGTCTGGAGTTTGTTTGCATGGGCTAGAGGCCCTGGCATGCCCATTCTCTCTCTCTCTCTGTTGGGCGTGGTGGTGCATGCCTTTAATCCCAGCACTGGGGAGGCAGAGAAAGGAGGATGGCTGTGAGTTCGAGGCCACCCTGAGGTCAGCCTGGGCTAGAGCAAGAGCCTACCTCAAACAAAACCAAAAACAAACAAACAAACAGACAAACAAAAATCTGATGATGAGAGATGAAAGAAATGGGCCTTGTGAAAACTGCCTCACACTCTCATCTGGTTTAGGCTGTTAATGCTTTCCTAAATAGCTACTAATTAATTGTGACAAAACCATGTGAACAAATTCCTTCATCCTTTTGAGTTTTAGTTTCCTTGGCTGTGAAGTGGAACAGAGAACACAGTGTATGCCTCAGAGGAGTGTGGTGAAGCGAAATGGATTGAGATCTATAAAACACATAGTACAGACTCAGCCTTCTTAGAACTGGTAGATGCTAGCCCTTGGCAATATCATATCGGTACCTCTGTTTGATTAGCAGCCTATCCCTTGGCTTCTCAGCAGAGGTAGTGGCTTTTTCTTATAATGAGGCAAGTTTTGTTTTTCTTTTTTCCTTCAGAACTTTACAAAGAGAGAACAAAAAGGAAATAACCTGGACTGAAGACTCCCTATGCCCTTTACATGTCTGAGCCTCAAACTCTGTCCTGTAGGAATTCTCTGTCTCAAACATTACCAGGTTAACCTAGGACTTGGCTTTCCGGTAATACCCTCTGGCCTGTCTCCCTGTTGAAGACACCACCTCTTCCTCTTCTTTTTCCTCCTCTTCCCTCTCCTTTCTTTTTCTCTCTTTCCCTCTCTCTCCACCTTTTTAAAAAATTTATTTATTATTTATTTGCAAGGAGGGAGAGAGAGAGAGCAGAGCAACAGGGCCTTTGGCCACTGCAAATGAACTCTAGACTCATGTGCCACTTTGTGCATCTGGCTTTATGTGGGTACTGGGGAATTGAACCCAGGCTGTCAGGCTTTGCAAGCAAGCATCATTAACAGCTGAGCCATCTCTCCAGCCCCTTCATTTTTGAGATGGAATCTCACTATGTAGTCCTAGGTGTCCTTCTTCACACAATGCTCCTCTCTCAGCCTTTCAGGTGCTGAGATTACAGGTGTGTGCCACCACACCTTTGAAGATACTTGCTTATTCCTACTGGGAATAGTGAAGTTCCTGGTATTGCCCCCTCCGGCCATGTCCTCAAGCCTGCAGCTTATTCTGTATAAGACATGGTGCTGAAGTGCTCTAATTAAAAAATATTTTATTTTATGTATTTATTAGAAATAGAGAGTCAGATAGAGAGAGCGAGAGAGCGAGAGAGAGAGAGAGAGAGAGAGAGAGAGAGAAAATGGGTACATCAGGGCCTCCAGCCACTGCAAACGAACTCCACATGCATGCGTCACCTTGTGCATCTGGCTTACGTGGGTGCTGGGGAATTGAACCTGGGTCCTTAGTGTTTGCAGGCAGGCACGTGCCTCAACTGCTAAGCCATCTTTCCAGCCCAAGTGCTCTAATTTGAAGTCACACTATGACAATCTTTGAGGTCACATTGTGACCATCCCATTTTCCATGAGGAAAGCAAGGCCTGGAGCAGATAAATATCTTGTCCATGTCACATTGCTAGCATGATACAGAGCAACATTCTATGACCATGAGCACTGTGGCTAGGAGGCGGGAACTGTAGAGCCTTCTGTCCAGAAAGTTGTGTGGGGACTGCTAATAAAGTAACACAGAGGTGTGACCATGTGTAACACAAGAGGAAGGAGAGCTGGTGGTTACATTTATGTTCAAATCCTGCTCATCACTTGTTGACCTTTTATCCTGGAAATGACCTTGGGTCAACCATTGTATGTTTCCAAGACTCAGTTTTTTTTTTTTTTCCCTTATAAAATAGGACAACAGGATGAGTTGCAATAGCTTTTAATCAAAAGCCCTTAAAAATAATGCCTGGCAAAATCCATAACAAATAAATAAAATTAGACAGTGAACTCTACAATGGCAGTGGTTTGTTCTTTTTGTCTGCTTTTGTGTGTTTGTTGTGGAGACAGGGTGTCATGGAGTCCAGGCTGGCCTTAAACATGCCATGTAGCTGAAGATGACCTGAATGCCTAATTCTGCTTCTAGTTCCCAAGTGTTAGGATTTGTCATCATGTCCAGTGACACAGGATTTTATAGTGTTCATGACTGTGTAACTAGCCCCTGGTGCGTGCTGTGTGCTCAGTCAGTTCCATACGAATGAGCGGTGGAAGTTCTGGCTGTTGAGGCCACGACATCTTAGGTACAGCTCCTTCCAGCTGTGTTATGTCCTTAGTAAGGGCCAGCGCAGGCTCTCACTCTGGCAAGCCATTTGATGGATGGATCTGGACAACCAATAGATTCCATGCCCTGAGTGGTCCTATCTAAAGACAGGGCTTAGGGACAGTCGCATTAGCATCCCAAGGCTGCTTCTACCTGGGATTTCATCATTTCCCTGTGAGCTAAGTCCATTTTGGGAGTTCTGTCTGGCCTAATTGGAGTTGCTTGTCAAAATTTATTGGCTAGAGTCAAAGGGAAGACCCTTATCAAATTAGAATTGCACAGGGCTGGAGAGACCACTGGGGCTTGGGCCACCCTGTGGCCCCACAAAAGGGCCTCCTACTCCCACCTCTCCCTAATAGGAGGCCCCCAGTAGTTAGAATTCAATTAAGTGCTGCTGAAGGGAGTCTTCCAGGCAGAGCTGGGGCAGGCCCATGTCTGGGCTGAACAGAACAACCGATTTAAGCTAAATCAACGCCTACTTAAGTGAGCCGTAATAAGCATTCTGGGGGCACCACCAGCCTGGGGGCATCATTTATCACTGGGTAATAGAAAACCGTAATGAATAATAACTTGGGCCCAGCAGCCAGAGCGTGCATACATTACGGGTTCGAGCTGCTGCTGTCCACTGAGCCGGGAGGGTGGGTCTGAGGCCAGGGTTGTGGGGTTTGCATATTGAATTCTGTCGCTGTGCAAGAAGGCCTTTGTTGTGCAGGAAAGCCATTAATCTCAAACCCGCTTTGCCAGTCTGCACTTGGCGTGGTGAACACATGGTCTATTTGCTTGTATTGCACCAAAAGGGAGCAAGATGCCCCTGGGGAAAAAACCTGCTCTGGAGGGATGCTGGGGTTGGCCTCCGCCGTGGCCTACATATGACAACAGGCCTGTTCCTGCTGTACCTGCTTGTCCTTCCCAGGCAACATGGAATCAGTATGGGGCACAGGTTTTGCAAATAGCCTGGGCTGGACATTTGAAGCCCTTGCCCCAACATCGTCATTTTTGTCTGTTTTTGAAATGGTTAAATATTGTGTCCTGTTTTATGGACATGAAAACGAAGAATCTGTGTGGGGAGGGACAACAAAGTAGCTTGTGAATCCAGTGCATGTGAATCCAGGTCTCCTGCTATCAACTCTGAGTCCCTTACTTTTTTGATCACCTTCCCTCCCAGGAAGAAAAGTTCAAGTTCTTATTTGTTTTCATGGTCTCATCCCATTAGATGCTGGGTCCTGAGGTTGGATATTGGCCTTGCTCATTGTGTCCTAGCCAATGACCTTGGGGTTTGGGAAACTCTTACATCTTCTGTATTAGGCTTTCTGCCACCTTGCCTGGCCTTCCTCATGGGGACAGTCATTATTTCTGTCTGTTGCAAGGATATTCTTCTGATGGGTTCAGGAGTAAGAGAAGGCCGCTGGAACAGTGAGAAAAGCGTCTTCCTGCCTCTTACCCCACCCGGGACTCGTCCCTTCCTCCCTCATGGTGCTTGAGTATCTTGTCTTATCTACACCTCTGCCACTTCCAGGGAACCACTAGGGTTTCCTCCCACCCAGTTCCTGGCCCCCACAGAGTGGGTCTCCATTCAGCATTGACATCTTCTCTTATTCCCAGTACTGAATTCTTGTGCTGGGTCTCGAGCCTGTCCTTGTCCACCTTGGATGACGCCCCCTCCACTCCCCACCCCCACCACCCTGGAGTGGTGGCTTCTCTTGTTTTCCCAGAGTCTAAACCAAAACCTGGTGAAGGTTGCATTCTTCTTTTAACAAGATTTTATTTCCTTTCTTTTTAATATTTAAAAATATATTTTATTTATTTATTTATTTGAGAGAGAGAAATAGGGAGAGAGAGAGAGAGTGAGAGAGAAAGAAAATGGCCACGCCGGGGCCTCCAGTCACTGCAAATGAATTCCAGATGCATGCGCCCCCTTGTGCATCTGGGTTATGTGAGTTCTGGGGAATTGAACCTGGATCCTTTGGCTTTGCAGGCAAGTGCCCTAACTGCTAAGCCATCTCTCTAGCCCCACTATTTTATTTCTTTGCAAGCAGAGACAGAGACAAGAAAGAGAGAGGGAGAGAGAGAATGGGTGCACCATGGTGTCTAGCCATTGCAAACGAACTCCAGATGCATGTGCCACTTTATGCATCCAGCTTTACATGGGTCCTGGAGACTCAAACTTGGGTGGTTAGGCTTTGCAAGCAAGCCTTAACCATTGGGCAATCTCTTCAGCTTGAAGGTTGCCTTCTTACATGCCCACAGATTCATTGTACAAACATTTGTGCATGTCTGCCAGTGGCCGGAGATTCAAAAGGACCTGAAGCATGTCCTTCCACTCTGAGACTTCCTCTGGCGGTAGCTTCTCACTCACCTCTGTATTTCAACTTCAGAGCCGCTCCGTCTTGTGTTCTTTGTTTCCCAAGGAATCTCTTGCTCATGCCCTTTTGACTTGGCTCTTGACCATCAGCTTGGCTCCTCAGACCCCAAAATGAGATCATGAAAAAAGCACGAGAGACATGAGCTACGCTGAGTCAGACTTGCCTCCTTCTACCCACAGCCACTGTCCGTAGACTGTGACAGGGCCTGGTCACTGACCAAAGCTGAGTTGATTTAGACCAGTGTCTTTTTTTTTTCTTCGAGGTAAAGTCTCACTCTAGCCCAGGCTGACCTGGAATTCACTATGTCAACTCAGGCTGACCTCGAACTCACAGTGATCCTCCTACCTCTGCCTCTCAAGAGCTGGGATTAAAGGCATGAGCCACCACACTCAGCATAGACCAATATCTTAAGATAGAGCAATCAACAGTAGAAAAATATTGCAACATCAACAGTTATATCAGTCACTTTCTTTTTTAAAAATTTATTTTATCTATTTATTTACTTATTTATTTATGAGAGAGAAAGAAAGAGGCAGATAGAGAGAGAGAGGGGGAGAGAGAAAGAGAGAACGGGCACACCAGGGCCTCTAGCCTTTGCAACTGAACTTCAGAAGCATGTGCCACCTTGTGCATCTGGCTTATGTGGATCCTGGGCAATCGAACCTGGTTCATTAGGCTTTGCAGGCAAGCACCTTAACCACTAATCCATCTCTCCAGCCCTCAGTCACTTTCTTTTAAAAATGTTTAAAAAATATTTCATTTTTAATTTATTTATGTATTTATTAGAGAAAGAGAGAGAAAGAGAATGGGCATGCCAGGGCCTCCAACCACTGCAAATGAACTCCAGACGCTTGTGCCACCATGCGCATCTGGCTTATGTGGGCTCTGGAAAATCGAACCTGAGTCCTTCGGCTTTGCAGGCAAGTGCCTTAACCGCTAAGCCATCTCTCCAGCCCTAAAGTTTTTATTTATTTATTTATTTATTTTAGAGAGAGAGAGAGGGAGAGAAAATGAGTGCACGGATGCACCAGGACCTCTTGCCACTGCAAACTATCTTCAGTCACGTGTGTCACTTTGTACATCTTGTTTTACATGGGTACTAGGGAATCAAACCCAGACCCACAGGTTTTGCAAGCCAGTGCCTTTAACCACTGAGCCATCTCTCCAGTCCTTTTTCAGTTACTTTTTTGTTTTTTTATCGCTGAGACAAAATACCCAACCAGAAGCAGCCTGGGAAGGAAAGTGTTAATTTTGGCTGACAGTTTTGAGGGGGAAGTCTCATCATGATGGGGGTGGAGTGGGAGGAAGCATGTGAGCAGGCAGCTCATGTCAGGTCTTCAAATTAGTAGGATGGAAGTAGCCAGAGCAAGCAAGGCTGGGCTGTAACACCTCAAGGTCTGCTCCCAGTGACCATTTCCTCCAGCAAGGCCCCACCTCTTAAAGGTTCTGCAACGTTCCCAAGCAGTGCCACCAACTGGAGATCAAGCTTTTAAAAAACACACACACACAAGGCTATGGGGGACATTTTACATTTAAATCACCACAACAGCATTCCTCATAAACCATTGTAAACCAATGGGAAACGTCAACTCACTTTAATCAGCTAAAATTGCGACGACCAAACAATGGCACGTGTCCTAGATCTTATTTCAGTTCCAATAGCTTTGCTGTGACCTACTATCTCCTAGGTCGTTCTTGATGATTTCAGACTCACTGTCCCATTGACTTGATCCCTTTGCCAGCCCATTTAATACATCTTCTGAGAATAAGCTTTTTTAGATTGAAATCAGCCAGGTGTAGGTGGTGGTGGTGGTGGTGGTGGTGGGCCTCTTGGCTTTCCTTTGGAAGAACCCACGGTGAGGAGTAGCATTGGCGGACACCCCTGGGCGCTGACTGTTGGATCCAGGCAATGTGTAGACGAGGCTTTGTTCTCCTGGCCTGTGCCCAGCTCACCACCGAGCACTACATAAGACCTAGATTGTTTTTTGCCTAGCATAGGACTTTGTTAATGGGCTGTCTGTGCTCAAGGACTGCCTATCGGTCTGCCTAAGGCATTCTCAGAGCCACCCTGATATCCAGGGCTCTTGTATCCAATCTGCCTTCCTCCGTCCTCTCCTTTCACAGGTATAAGATTGGAATTACACATCCAAGATCACCCCTGCCTTCTCCGGCTCCCTCTCCCCTTTAGCGGTCACAGGCATTTCCCCTACAATCAACACCTTTCACTTCCAATTCTGTCTTAGCATCTGTTTCCTAGAGCAGTGGATCTGACACACATGCTCAGAAAGAAGCAGACCAATGTATTTGTGCAGCATTACATGCATTCATGCATGTTAGATGACTTACAGCATCCAGAGTAGAGGATCCACGAAGGATGGTTCTTGACAGCACCTTAGTGTTCCCTATGGTACCCAGCATGGGTCCAACTTTTGGCTGCAGCTCAGTGAGTGAAGGATGGTAGGACTCTTCCTGTCTGGATACACACAATATGAGCTTGCTGTACCTGGAGCAGAATGAGAAGCTTGGAGGTCTGGCTTTGGCTTGCTCTGCTGAACTCACCTCCCTATACACTGTTGGCACTAACAATTGTGTCTGGCATCAATAGTCAAGTGGCTGCCCACAGTTTATGACCACTGGACCTCAAGGGGATCCTCAGCCACAGTGTGCCACTTCACTTGTAGCTTCCAGAATGCTCTGGTCCATGGTCCTCATATCCTGAGAGTGTGTCACTCCATTCTCCACGTGCCCATTCCAAATCTTTAGGCAAATCTGTAACTCTGACTTGGAGGGGAGACACTGGCCATTGTCTGTCCTGTTCCTGGAATATGCTATGACCTGGGTGATTGCTGTGGTAAGAGAGAGCTGCGGCAGAAGTGGTCAAGGGGCTGAAATTAGTAAGCAGGATATGTGGCCTGAGAGATCCTGATGTTCTCCAAGAATGTCCATGTGGTGGGGTGTGTGTGGGGGATTCTGAGTCTGGATGGTAGGAACATTGAGCTCTGTGTTACTAAGTCCAATAGCGACTGACCTCCTCATTTCTCCTGCAAGTGAAAAACCCTCTTGCTTGTGGAAGATGTCTGCATCTATGTTCATGAGATACAGTGGTCTGAAGGATTCTTTCTCTTATAATTTCATTATCGGAGTTGGTACCAGCATAATACTTCATAAAATGAGTTTAGAATTATACCCTTCTCTCTCTCTCTTTTTTTTTTTTTGCAGGTAGGGTCTAATTTTTTTAATTTAGTTAGACCTCTGCCTCCCGAGTGCTGGGAGAAAGAAAATACCCTTCTCTTTTGCACTAATTTTTTTAAAGTTGAGAGTAAGACAGACAGAGAGAGAGAGAGAGGAGAGAGAGACAGAGAGAAAGAAAGAGGCACCAGGGCCGCTAGTCACTGCACATTAACTCCAGACACAAATGCCTATGTGTGCATCTGGCTTACATGGGTTCTGAGGAAATCAAACCTGGGTCCTTAGGCTTCACAGGCAAGTGCCTTAACTGCTAAGCCATCTTTCCAGACCCTCTTTTTGCTTTTTATGTCTATGTATATGATGTATATGTGTATTCATATGAGTGCAGGAGGTCAGAGGACAATGTTTGGAGTGGTCCTCGCTTTCTGCTTTGCTTGAGGCAGTCTCTCATTCATGGTCCACCACTCCATTTGCCAGCCTAAATCTTCTGGGAAATTCTTGTCTCCACCTCACATCTTGTTGCAGGTGTGCTGCAAATATGGAAGATAGAGCGAGAAAGAGAGAGAGAGAGAGAGAAAGAAAGAGAGAGAACGGGCACACCAGGGCCTTTAGCCACTGCAAATGAACTCTAGACATATGTGCCACTTGTTCATCTGGCTTATGTGGGTCCTGGGGAATTGGACCTGAGTCCTTAGGCTTTGCAGACAAGCATCTTAATCACTAAGCCATCTCTCCAGCCTCTCTGGGTTTTTTTTTTAACATGGAGTCTGGAGATCCAAACTCAGTACCCATGTATGGTAAGGTTTAGCCATTGTGCAATCTCCCCAGCCCTTTTTTTTTTTTTTTTTTGAAAATTTTGTTTCAGATATCAGATAGTTATTGTTTCTTTCTTTAATGTTTGTTAGAATTCAGCAGTGATGCCTGCAGAAGTTTTCTTCATAAGAAGGTTTTTAGTTATAAATTTGATTTCATGCTATGAATTTCTTCTTTACTAAGCTTTGCTAGCTTGCATTTTTCAAGCTATCTATTAGTAGGTTATACAACTTACTAGCATTTATTATTCATAGCATTATCTCTATCCTTTTAGGGTCTGTAGGCTCTGTAATGTTGTATCCATTTAATTCTTGACATTGGTAATTAGTATTTTGGCTCTTTTTAAAAATAAAATCCAATTGGAGGTTTGTTGAATTTATTGATCTTTTCAAAAAATTACCTCTTGATCCAGGAGTGGTGGCACATGCCTTTAATCCTAGCATTTGGGATGCTAAGGTAGGAGGATCACACTGAGTTCAAAGCCAGCCTGGGACTGCAGAGTGAGTTCCAGGTCAGTCTGGGCTAGAGTGAGACCCTGTCTCGAAAACAACAGCAAAAAACTAGCTTTTGATCTTATTGATCCATGCCATTATTTTCCATTTAATTGATTTCTGTTCTGATCTTAATTATTTACTCCTTTCTGCACATTTTAAGTCTGATTTGTCTTCCTTCTCAAATTACTTTACAGTTTCACATTGCTGGGCTGAACCTGCAAACTAGGCACAGTTTAGAGAAGGAAGGGATTTATTTCAGGCTTACAGATCTAGAGTGGAAGTTCCATCAGCAGCAGAAGAAGCTGCTTCCATATATCCGAGCAGAGAGAAACAACCAAACAGCCAGCAAGCACCAAAAGCAGTAAGCACAAACCAGCAGCAAACAGCAGAGATCCTGCCAGAGCTCAGCCTGCTCTATACCTTTAGACTAGAGTCAGATCTGCCCCCAAACGCACCTTAGGGCTGGAGCCCAGGATCTGCTCCTAATGACACCTCCTCTATCCAGGTGGCTGCAGACTCAAGTTACAAGCTTTAATAAAACACCTGAGTCTATGGGGGACATACATTCAAACTACCACAATAGGTATGCCAATCACTGACTTAAGAACCTTCTGCTTTTCTAACAGATACTTAATGATTTAAATGATTAAATTGTTGTTTTAAACATAGATTCCATACATTGTGAGATGCTGTGTTTTAATGTCCATATAGTTCAAAATCTCTAACTTATTTTATGGTTTCTTTAAATTCATGGGCTCTTTAGAAGTATGTTATTTCATTTCCAAATATTTCATGATTTTAGGTAAAAGATTATTTATTCATTTATTTTTATTGACAACTTCCTTAATTGTAGACAATATCCCATGGTACTCACTCCTCACTTTCCCCTTTGAAACTCCACTCTCCATCATATCCCCTCCCCCTTTCAATCAGTCTCTCTTTTCATTTTGATGTCATGATCTTTTCCTTATATTATGATGGTCTTGTGTAGGTAGTGTCAGGTACTGTGAGGACATGGATATCCAAGTCATTTTGTTTCTGGAGGAGCACGTTGTAAGGAGTCCTACTCTTCCTTTGGCTCTTACATTCTTTCTGCCACCTCTTCCACAATGGACCCTGAGCCTTGGAAGAAAGATTTTTTCTGGTTTTGATTTTTAGTTTAAATCCACTACAGCCATCAAATGTATTTCACATAGTTTAAATTATCTTAAATATATTGAAGACTTATTTTATGTCCAGATATATAATTTTGGTGAGTGTTTCACATGAACTTTAAAATATATGTTTTTCTGTTGTTGGATGTGTATTCTATAACTATGAGATAAAAAAAAGAATGTGCTTATTATAGTTTTTTTTTTTTTTTTTTTTGAGGTAGAGTCCCACTCGAGCCCAGGCTGACCTGGAATTCACTATGTAGTCTCAGGCTGGCCTTGAACTCACAGTGATCCTCCTACTTCGGCCTCCTGAGTGCTGGGATTAAAGGTGTGCATCACCACATCTGGCATAGATATGTTTTTAGATTTCTTTTATCAGTGGAATACCTTTTACTATCCACACATGTAAACCAAGTCAGATAATATGCTTTCTATCATTAGTCTGTTTAGGGCTAGAGATGTAGCTCATTTGGGAGAATGCTTGCCCACCATACATAAATCCCTAAGTTTGATCCCCAGCACACATAAAGCAGGAGTGATGGCTCACAGATACAATCCTAGCACTCAGGAGGTAGAGGATCAGAAGTTCAAGATCATATTTAACTATATATCAAGCATGTGGCCAGCCCAGGTTACATGAGATCCTGTCTCCAAAAAGAAAAGGATTATAATATTAGGCTGTTTAAGCATATATATATTTCCTTATTTATGTGTGTGTGTGTGTGTGTGTGTGTGTGTGTGTGTGTGTGTGTGTTTGCATTTGTACTTACATGGGTGCTGGAGAATTGAACCTGGGCGAGAAAAGTTTTCAAGGAAGCACCTTTATGCACTGAGCCATCTCCCCAGTCCCTAAGACCTTTATATTAGAAAAAAAATCATAAACATGATTGAATTTAAATTCTGCCACCTTGTTAAGTATTTTTTATTTCCCATCTGATCTTTGTTTCGTTTTCCTTGTTTTGTAATAAAAACTTTAAAATGATTCCATTGTATCTTCCATATTGGCTTATGTTAGCCAGTTGCAAAACCCAATCAATGCAAAAGAATCACCTTATGAGGACTTACTTTGCAGAGGTTTCAGTCTGTGGTTGTTTGGCTCCGTTGATTTTGGGCCTGTGGTGAGACAGTAAGTTCATCATGGTGAGAGTGTGTGGTGGAGCAAAGCTGCTCACCTGTGGCAGCCAGAGAAGGACAGAGAGAGAGAAAAAGAAAAAGAGATATCCCTCCTAGGGCCCATTCTCAATTACGTAACTTCCTTCCACTAGGCTCCACCTCTTGAAGGTTTCCCCATCGCCTGATAGTACTACAGACTGGAGACTAAGCCTTTAGTACATGGGCCTTTGGGATCCAAACCATAATAACTCTCTTTGTTGCAGTATTTGCAGCAGTTAACCTAGAGGTTTATATGTTCATATTTAATTTATCAAGTCATTCTTTAATTAATATTATACTACTCTGTATAATATAAGAAATTTATGGGCTGGAGAGATGGCTTAGTGGTTAAGGTGTTTGCCTGTGAAGCCTAAGGACCCAGGTTTGATTCCTCAGAACCCACATAAACCAGATGTAAATGGTGGTGTATGTGTCTGGAGTTTGTTTGCAGTGGCTGAGGTTCTGGTGTGCCCATTCTCTCTCTCTGAAATAAATAAAAATTAAAAAAAAAGAAATTTACAATGTGATCTTCCTATTCCTCCTTTTTGTTGCTATATTACCATTTTTAGTATTTTATTTATTTATTTGACAGAGAAAGAGGGAGAGAGAGAGAGAGAGAATGGGCATGTCAGGGCCTCTAGCCACTGCAAATAAACTCCAGATGCATGTGCCACCTTCTGCATTTGGCTAACGTGGGTCCTAGGGAATCGAACCTGGGTCCTTTGTCTTTTCAGGCAAATGCGTTAACCACTAAGCCATCCCTCCAGCCCATATCTTATTATTTTTAAATTCAAACCACCAATTGTTTTCAAAAGGCATTCAAACTGAGAGGGGAGGTCTTTTTACATTCACTCATATATTTACCATTTCTGCTGCTCTCCATTCTTTTGTCATGACCAGGTTTTCATGTTAGCCTTTCCTCCTGCCGGAAGGACTTCTTGTCATGCCTGTGGGTACAGGCATGCTGGCAGTAAACTGTCTTGGCTTTGGCTTCTATAAAAAAATGTTTCACCTCAGTCAGGCATGGTGGTTCATGCCTTTAATCCCAGCACTCAGGAGGCAGAGGCAGGAGAATCACCATGAGTTTGAGGCCAGTCAGAGCCTACATAGTGAATTCCAGGTCAGCCTGGGCAAGAGCAAGACCCTACCTTGAAAAACTCAAAAAGAAAAAAATTTCACCTTTTGATTTGAAAGATATTTTTTCTTTTATTTATTTAATTATTTCCAAGGAGAGAGAGAGGGGGGGGGAGGGAAGGAGAAGGAGTGAGAGAACAAGAATGGACATGCCAGGGCCACTTGCGACTGCAAATGAATTCCAGATGCATGCACCACTTTGTATGTCTGGCTTTACATGGCTACTGGGGAATTAAACCAGAGTATCGGGCTTTGCAAACAAGTACCTTTAATTGCTGCACCATCTCTCCATCTCTGAAAGAGATATATATATATATATAAATTTTTTTTTTCTGAGTAAAGAATTCTATGTCGAGGTAGACATGGTGGCATATACCTTTCATCCCAGCACTCGGGAGGCAGAGGTAGAGGATCACCATGAGTTCAAGGCCATCCTGAGACTTCTTAGTGAATTCCAGGTCAGCCTGGGCTAGAGTGAGACCCTACCTCGAAAAAAAAAAAAACACCAAAAAATTCTATGTTGCAATTTCTTCTTTCTTTCCTTCCTTCCTTTTTTTTTTTTTTTTTTTAATCTTTAAACTCTACTATTGATGTCTTTCTATTTTGCTTGGCTTACTTAGTTTCTCACGTGACGTTTGCTGTCCTTTTCATCTTTGCTTTTCTGGAAGGCAGCTCTACTCACCACTATACCACCAACTTTGCTTTTTCTGTACATAATGTAGCTGGCTGCCCTTAAGATTGTGTTTGTTATCATGATTTCCAGCATTTTAAATTTAATTAATTTATTTATTAGAGAGAGAGAGAGAATGAATGAATGGACACACCAGGGCCTCTAGTCACTGCAGACAAACTCAAGATGCATTCACCACCGTGTGCATCTGGCTTATGTGGTTTTCTGGGGAGTCAAACCTGGGTCCTTAGGCTTCACAAGCAGGCACCTTAACCGCTGAGCCATCTCTCCAGCTTGATTTCCAGCATTTTGATTGTGAGGCTCTTTGGAGTTGTTTCCTTCAGATTACCTTTTAGTCCTGGAGTTTATTGAGCTACTTAGATGGGTGGGTTTAAATTTCATAAAATATGATCTTTTTCTTCAAATAAATATCCTCTTTTATTGGGATCTAATTTCATAGATTGGGCTGGAGGTCACTGACATGAAATTTTCCCCAGTCCCTTTGTCTCTCAGCAACTCATTTCGAATATGTTATCCTCAACATGTTCAAGGTCTCTGAGTTTTTCCTTCTGCTCTGTCAAACCTGCTAATCCTATCAAGCGTAATTTTCATTTCATATGTCGTGTTCAGCTCTAGTAGTTCCATTTGCTTCTTTTTCTATCATCTGTATCTTCTATGTCTTTTATTTATGGTATTTTCAGATACAAGTTGTTTTTGTTGATTCCCCAGCCCTCACCCACCTCCCACCAATCCCTCTCTGCCTGTAGTTTCCCTCTATGTCACAGGTATCTTTTTTGATCTTCCTTCCCAACTTTTCCAGCTCATCTCTTTGTATTTACTCTTGGTTACAGCTCTGTGTTTATAGGTTTTTATCCATATTTGCCTCCACTATATATACCCACTTACAGATATTACTAGCTAAGACCTGCATACCAGAAAGAACATGTGGTTTTTGGTCTTTCCAAGTTTGAGTTACTTCATTTAATAGGATTCTTTCCAGATCCATTCACTTTTCTGTACATTTCAGGTTTTTTGCACTGCTGAATAGAATTCCATTGTGTGTATGTACCCTGTTTTCATTATCCATTCATTCATCTGTCACTGGGCATCTAGGCCATTTCCAACTTTTAGCTATTGTAAATAGAGCTGCAATAAACACGAATGTGCAAGTATCTCTGTTTTAGAGTGTGGAGTCCTTAGGGAATGTGCCCAGGAGTGGTATGACTGGGTCATCTCTTTATCTTTTCATACCTTCTTATCAGGGCCAATATTTTTCTCTGCCTTATTGAAAAATGAAGTGTATTTAGAACATTACTGTCACTGTACTTGCTAATTTCTACCGTCTCTAGGTCTGTTTTCACTGCTTGGCCATCCTCTGGCTATGTGGGGAGAGGCTCCCATTTCTTTGCACGCCTGCCAGTTTTTTGTTTCAATGCTAGATCCTGTTACCCGTGTATTGTGTGTTGGATTGCTCTTTGGCACATGGTAGCTTAGAATCAGGTCCTGTCAGTCCTTTTAAGCTTTATCACGGCAATTCCAAAGCAATTTTACGTCAAGGTATAATTCAGCACCGACGCTAAGGCAATTCTCTTCATTTTCTACCAAAAGCTCCATGTGCCATGTGGTTTATTTCCAGTCTTTGGTGAGTGCTGAGATTTGTGTGCGTATGTGTGTGTGCTTATGTTCACTTGTGTGCGCGTGTGTGTATGTGAGGCAAGAGGTTGATGTTGAACGGTTTTCTCAGTCACTCTTCACCTTATTTTTTGAGACAGGGGCTTTCACTGAACCTGGAACTCACCTATTTGGCTAGACTAGCCAGCCAGAAAGCCTCAGGGATTTTCTTGTTTCTGCGTCCCTGGCACTGGAGTTATAGGCGTAGGCGCGTGCCATCACGTGTTTTTTTTCTTCCCAGGTGGACATCTCACATGACAGAAACAAGCTGCCTCCATCTTTTGTAATCCTGGGCATTAATCTCATGTATGAGAGCTCCACCTTCATGGCCTAGTCACCTTTCCAAAGGACCCACCTCCTAATCGCACCACCTAGAGAGTTATATTTGCATATTTGAATACTAGGGACACAAACATTCAGATACAACACTCCTTTACACAGAGACTCTAGGCAAAAACTCGGGGGCTCGGAAGACGACTCACTGGTTAAAGGCACTTACTTACAAAGCCCTCCAGCCTGGGTTCAGTTCCATAGCCATCCAATTAAAGCTGGATGCAAAACGTGGCACAAGCACCTGGCATTTGATTGCAGGTCACAAGAGGCCCATCATATACACGGGCATGCATGTGTACACACACCACACACACACACACACACACACACACACACACACACTTTGGAGTCATCTTCTTTCTCCCCCTTCTCCCACATTGAATCCATTAGTATTTCCTAACAGCTCTGCTTCAAAACTCTATTCCAGGGTGCCTGCCTCTTACAACCTTCATTGCCACCACTTTAGTCTCTGCCATGGTCATTTCTCACCTGGGTATGGAATAAGTCTCCTGCATCCACCCTTGCCTCCTCCCACTTTGGCCTCTTCTCCTCTTGGCAGCCTAATAGATCTCTTTCAAGTTTTAATCATCTCACTTCACTTCCTTGTTCACATTTCTCCAGTAGTTTCTTATCACTTTAAAAATAGGATCCAGGGCTGGAGGGATGGCTTAGAGATTAAAGCACTTGCTTGCAATCAAAGGACCTCTGTTCAATTCCCCAGGACCCACATAAGCCAGATGTACAAGGTGGCACATACATCTGGAGTTTGTTTGCAATGGCTGGAGGCCCTGGCACATTCTCTTTCTTTCTCTCTCTGCCTCTTTCCCTCTCTTAAATAAATAAATAAATATATATCTTTAAAAAAATAGGATAGAAATATCTTGTCACAAGCAGTAAGACCTGAAAAGATTATCCCCTGTCCTCTTTAAGTTGTTCTCCTAGCATTTCCCCCTGTGTCCACTACGGTGGACCCACTTTGAAATTTCTGAATCCTGAACACACCTGAGATTGATTTTCTTGACAATGCCTTTGCAGTGCTGTTCTCTGGTTTTTTTTTTATGCTCATCGACCTGATCTTTTTTGAAATATCTATTTTTATTTATTCACTTGAGTGGGGGCAGAGAGACATAGAGGGAGAAAGAGAGAATGAGAGGGCCAGGGCCTCCAGCCACTGTAAACAAACTTTAGACGTATGTCCATCTGGCTTATGTGGATACTGGGGAATTGAACCTGGGTCCTTAGGCTTTGCAGGCAAGTGCCTTAACCACTAAGCCATCTCTCCAGCCCCAAGCTGATCTTTGAAGTAACGTTGTTCTTTCTTAATATTCAGCTACCCTTCAAAATACTATTCTCTTCAGAGAGATCTTTTCTGTCCACCTACTACAAAGAAGCCTCTCACCTGTGTTGCTTTCATATCCCATTAGCCCCTCTTTTCTTTTTTTCTCTTCTTTTTCTTCCTCTCTCTTTTTTTCTATGTGCCTGTGTGTGTGGTGTACATGCATGTACATGTGTGTGGAATATATGTGTGTGGAAGTATGTGTGCGGGCATGTGTGTATGGAGGTCAGAGGTCAACACTGAGTATCTTTCTCATTCACTCTCCATCTTAAAAAATATTTATCTATATTTATTTGGGGATTGAGATGGTGGGGTGGGAGTGTGTGTGCCAGGGCCTCCTGCCACTGCAGATGAACTCCAGACATGTGCATCACTTTGTGTGTCTAGCTTCTCATGGATACTTGGCAATCGAACCCAGGCTTGTGTGTTTGGCTTTATATGGGGAGTGGGGAAATGAAGCCAGGCTGTCAGGCTTTATAAGCAAGCACTTTTAACTGTGAGCCATCTCTCTAGCACTTCCACCTTATTTTCTTTTGAGAGAAGGCCTCTCACTGAACCTTGAGCTCACCAATTAGTTTAGGTTAGCTAGCTAATGAGCCCCAACCATTCTCTTGTCTCTGCTTCCCCAGCACTGGCATTACAGGCATGCAGGGTTATACCTGGCTGCTATGTGGGAGCTGGGGATCTGAACTCAGGTCCTCATGCTTATGTAGCAAGCATGTTACCTGCTGAGCCATGTCCATACTCCCTTTCATTTTCTTTATGAGCCATGTCATTGATTGATGGCACAATTTTCAAGCGCTTTTTGTCCCTGCCTCTTTGCTTCATTCACGTGGGCTTGTGGCACTTCCATCAAGAGGCGGAGGCTGTTTTCTTGCTCTCTGCATGTGGGCTGGGCTGGTGACTTACTTTGGCCAATGGTGTGTTTTGGAAGTAAAAGCATGCCATTTCTGAGCCTGGAAACTTCCACGGTTCCTCTTGAAGTCCTGAATTTCCCCTGTGAAGAAGTCTGAGCTAGTGTGATGGAGGGACACTGAAGCCACCCCAGGTGAGAGCCAGCCTTCTCTGGAAACACAGCTGCCTGGCTAACCTGGAGGCCATGGCAGACTCAAGAAGGAGCCCAGAAAAGAATTGCCAAGCTCATTTATGAGCTTATTAGCAGAAATAAATGATCATTAAAAACCAACAACAGGGCTGGAGAGATGGCTTAGTGGTTAAGGAGCATGCCTGTGAAGCCTAAGGACCTAGGTTCGATTCTTCAGGTCCCTCGTAAGCCAGATGCACATGGTAGCGTATGTGTCTGGAGTTTGTTTGCAGTGGCTAGAGGCCCTGATGTGCTCATTCTCCGCCCCTCCATCTCAAATAAATAAATAAATAAAACAAATCAGAAAAAAAAAAACCCACAACAGGGCTGGAGAGATAGCTTAGTGATTAAGGCACTTGTCTGTGAAGCCTAAGGTCCCAGGTTCAATTCCCCAGGACCCATGTAAGCCAGATATATAAGGTTGCACATGCATCTGGAGTTCATTTGCAGTAATTAGAGGCCCTGGCATGCCCATTCTCTCTATCTCAAAAAAAAAATAAAATAAAATAAAATAATAAAATAAAAGCCATAAAGTGTTAGCATGGCTGGTTTTATGGCAAAAGCTAACTGTGCCAGGTGTGGTGGTGCACACCTTTAATCCCAGCGCTCTGGAGGCAGGGGTAAGAGGATCACTGTGAGTTCGAGGCCACCCTGAGACTACATAGTGAATAAAAAACCAAAAATAAATAAATAAATAAATAAATAAATAAATAAAAAGAACGCTAACTGTACCAATCCATTTTGTTATTTAAATTTATGCAATGCAAATGCTCACTTAAAATTGTGTCTCATCTGTGCTCACATACATTTCTCAAGGTTAGGGCACTGTGGTGGTTTGATTCAGGGGTCCCCCATAAATTCAAGTGTTCTGAATGTTGGGTTCCCACCTGATGGAAATTTGGGAATTAACGCCTCTTGGAGGCAGTGTTATGGTTGGGGGCAGGTTTATGGGTATTATAGACAGTTTCCCCTTGCCAGTGTTTGGCATACTCTCCTGTTGCTATTGTCCACCTTATGTTAGCCAGGGGGTGATGTCCACCCTTTGCTCATGCCATCATTTTCCCCTGCCATCGTGGAGCTTCCCCTCAAGCCTGTAAGCCAAAATAAACCTCTTTTTCCCCACAAGCTGCTCTTGGTTGGGTGATTTCTGCCAGCAATGTGAACCTGATCGCAACAGGCACTATACTCATCATTGTGTGGTAGTGGGTAGAGCACTGGGTCAAAACATGACCGTATGGTTCATAGTCCCAGCACTTGAGAAACTGAGGCAAGGAGGATTGCTGTGAGTTTGAATCTAACTTGGGCTGCAAAGCAAGTACCAGGCCACTTAGGGCCACATAGCAAGACCCTGTCTCAAAAATGTAAACAAATGCATAAAGCAATTACAAACAATAACTTCACCCTGCTGACAGGAAAGACCCCTGGAAACCTCATCCCTTCTCTCTCTTCTCCCCAAACCTCAATCCCACTTCTATGACCACCTCTTGTTTGCTTAATATGACCCCAGACCCTACTCCAAGGCCTATTCCAAACACCACCAAGAGTCCCTAGAAACACAGTAGACGACAGATGAGCTTTGAGAGGAATATAAATTACCAGTGACACCCCAACCAGCCAACCAAAGAGAAAAGCAAGCAATGACCAACCAACCGGTTAAGCGTGCATGCCATGGACTCTTCACCGCAGCAGGGTGTACTACGGACAGATGGATTTGTAATGGAGTGCTCCTTGAGCAAATGAAAAAAAAATTTTTGAGGCAGGTTCTTATTGTAACCAGGCTGGCTTGGAACTCACTCTGTAGCCCCAGACTGGCCTCAATGCACAGCAATCCTCCTACCTCAGCCTCCTGAGTGCTGAGACTAAATGTATTCCCCACCACACCCGGCCAATTAGAAATATTGATATAGCATAAAATGTTTTGGTTATCCCCCAAGATGTAAATGATTCAGGATTTAAATTTTAGAAGATAATGAAATAAAATATTATAACAACAAAAATATCAATATTTTAATACTTACAAGTGGCATGTGATATGGGGGTGCTGGTACCTACAGTCTGTATTGCAGTCACTATCATGTTCCCCAGCTCCTAAGGTAGTTTCTGGAAGGTTCTTAATCCATGAATGAGTAGATGAATCAACAGATGCATCCCAGGATTTGGTTGTGGGTCTGGGTCCAGCATAGGAAGGTGCCCTTGAACATAAGTAAGCACACACATCCCTTCTCTAAACAGCAGCTGTCCTACCAGGCAGCCCCAGCTTTGACAGGGATCAAGGGAACACTGTGAGTGACTCCATGGGACACACATTCCAGAACGAAGGCATCAGGCCCGGTGGGATGGTGGTGCAAGGCTCCCATGTCTACAGGCAGAGGTTCCTGCAGCAGGATTGACAGAGACAGACAACTCCTCTTTATTTGAAGACCTGTGTGAATCAGCATGGCTCTGGGAGTTGTGCTCGAGGCAAAGGGGTCACATCTGATGGGGCTGAAGTATGCTGTGGGCAAGTCCGGGGGTGGTGCGTGTGCAAGAGAAATTCTGTGATGTGACCTCCGTCAAGCTCACGGGCTGTGGGTCCTGGAGACATTCAGACAGCTTTATCATTTTACTTGGAGCAGAGCAACACTGCCTGAGGAAAGCGTCCACCCAGGCAGCAGCACCACTTACTTACCCTGCTTCATAGGGTAGGGGATGCGGAACTTTGAAAAGGCTCTAGACCGGAAGTACTTGTGCAGGAAGGGGTGGTGCCATGTTGGTCATTCTGGAGCAGTTCCACTCCCAGAAATCCAGGATGGGTTCATAGGAGTTCCTCAGAAGGGGCATTGGGACATTTGGGTGGGTTGAAGGCAGAGTTTGGTTAGCAAAAGGTGAGCCTGGGAGCTTCCGTCAGGCAGAAGAAACTGTGAACAAAGAAAGCCAAGGAAGTGTGCTTTGCTGGTCTTGTTTGAACTTAACTGGGCTGTAGGGTGCCCAGACATTTGTTGGTATTGTGGGTGTGCCTGTGAAGGTGTTTCTGGATGAGGTTAATATTTGAATTGGCGGGCCAAGTAAAGTACACTGCCCTTTCCAGTGTGTATGGGCCTCATCCAATCTATTAAAGGCCTGAATAGCAGAAGCAGGCTAAATGAATAGGGAAGGGCTCTTTCTCTCTGCCTGCCTTTTACTTGGGTATTGATCTCCTGCTTTTGGATTCAGACTGGAATTTACATCATTGGCTCTCCTATGTCTCCAGCTTGTCATCTGTACATCTAGGGATGAAAACCACACCCGTCATGTTATGCACCTGCCTTCTGTTTTTCTGGACTAGTATAAACAGAAAAATGGTTCTCAACTGGGGCTACACATTACCATCACAAGTCTGGGGATGAGGGTGAGGAATTGATTCTGAAAATAAGATTCCTTGGTCTCTATCCCCAGATTCTGTATGTGTGAGGTAGGGTGTGGGTGTCTCTGTTTGATAAAAGCCCTCTAGGGGTGAGGTGGGGGGAACTGAG
Organism: Orientallactaga sibirica; assembly: GCA_036365145.1. Taxonomy (NCBI): domain Eukaryota; kingdom Metazoa; phylum Chordata; class Mammalia; order Rodentia; family Dipodidae; genus Orientallactaga; species Orientallactaga sibirica. Next base: position 29,708,795 of record JAEOAD010000014.1, read on the forward strand.
GAAATGGCTGAGTTGGTAGAGTGCTTGCCTAGAATGCAAGAAGCTCTGGGTTCAATCTCCAACACTGTGTAAACTGGATGAGGTAGTGCAGGCTGGTCATCCCAGCACTCGGGAGGTGGAGGCAGGAGGATCAGAAGTTCAAGGTTATCCTTGGCTATATAGGGAGTTCAAGGTCAGCCTGGGATATACGAGGCCCTGTCTCAAAAAAGAAAAAAAAAATTTGGTCCTCTCTCCAGTGACTCTGTTGTGTAGCTAGGGTGGAGATGCTGTGAGGTGGGACCTGTGAACAAGAAGGAAGGAATGTGAACTTTCAGGGCACACACATGTTATATGCAATTGCATACGTGTGTATGTCTGCTGGTGTACATGCCTCCTGTGGCAGGGATTGTCCTCCTAGGTTTTCAGGTAAGGTAACCAGATACTCGGGGAGGGAGAGTATGGCCCAAGGTCTGGAAGCTTGGTGAATAGCAGAGTTGGGATTCACACCAAAGCCAGCAAAGCTGGATCTGAGAGGCTGGATTCAGAGGTCACATTGGCATTGGGAATCACAGAGAACACAGAACTGGCGAGCCCCATTCTGAGAACAGATCCTCTCATGACTCATTCCACATCTGTGGGCTTGGAGAGCCTGCAGGATTTATGAATCCCGTGTTAATATCTGTGATTTGTCCTGTTGCTAGCAGAATGCAAATGTCACCCAGCTCACTGCTTCCCTTCCACAGTGAACAGTGTCATTCATGGTAAGTGTCTTAGACTCTCTGCAGCTGGGTTTGGCACCTACAAGGCAGCCAGTTAGTATTTGTGCAATGGAAGCAATTGGTTTTAATTGGTTTGGGAAGTCATAGAAATGGTGTCCTAGTGTCTTTCTTAGGTGATGGTGTTAGTAGAGCTTGGACTAGAATCCAGGGTGGATGTGGTGGTATGGATGTAAAATGTCCATCATAAGTGTTTGTGATTCAGCCTCCATCTTAGTCTCTGGCTGGTGGAGTCTTTGGGAGGTGGAGCCTTGCTGAAGGCAGTGTGTCACTGGGGGCAGACGTTGGGATTTGTTGTTGTTGTTGTTGTTTTGAGGTAGGGTCTCGCTGTAGTCCAGGCTGACCTGGAATTCACTATGTAGTCTCTGGGTGGCCTTGAACTCACAGCAATCCTCCTACCTCTGCCTCCCGAGTGCTGGGATTAAAGGTGTGCGCCACCATACCTGGCAGACGGTGGGATTTTATAGTCCAGCCCACACAGGCAACTTCCTCCCAGTTGTTGTGACAAGACGTGATGCCCCAGGTGCCTTCTCTGCCATGCTTTCTCCACCATGATGCAACTTTCCCTCACACTGTAAGTCAAAATAAACCCTTTTGGGTGGGAGAAATGGCTTAGGGTTTAAGGCATTTGCCTTCAAAGCCAAAGGATCATGGTTCAATTCTCCAGGACCCACATAAACCAGATGCACAAAAAGCACATGCATCTGGAGTTCGTTTGCAGTGGCTAGAGGCTCTGTCTGCCTCTCTTCTCTCTCTCTCTCTGCTGGCAAATAAATAAATAAAAATAAAAAAAAAGTAAGCCAGGCATGGTGGCACACGCCTTTAATCCCAGCACTTGGGAGGCAGAGGTAGGAGGATCACCATGAGTTCAAGGCCACCCTGAGACTACATAGTGAATTCCAGGTCAGCCTAGGCCAGAGTGAGACCCTAATCCAAAAACCAAAAATAAATAAATAAATAAATAAATAAATAAATAAACAAACAAACAAACAAACCCTTTCCTCCCATAAGTTGCTTCTGGCTGGGTATTTTGTCCCAGCTATGAGAAAGTAACCGCTACTATGGACTAGAATCTATTCTTCTGACAACAGCCACGTGTCTTTTTCGTGCTTTTGTCCCACAGTTGCTGGGCTTAGAATCACTGGCAATTATGAGTAAGTGGGCCTCAGAAGAGATTTGCACAGCATTGAGAGACAATGTTCAACTTCCATGTCCTCTGGCTCAATAGCAGTGGTGATAGGCAGAGCTGGATGAAGAAGCAATTCTGAGATTCATGAAGAAAAAGTACATTATTGATTAATGATGTCTATCATGAACGTGGAAATGGCTAATGACAACCTAAATTCTATACATTCCTGTTTTTTTCCCCCCAAATTCTTTATTTCATAGTTAGGAACATGCAAGTCCTTTATACTTTCCATAAAAATTGTTGCTGAACACCAATAGTGTACAGGTTTTAGGCTTTCTAGGATTTCCTTAAGGAAAACCAGCATTTGGGTTGTGGCAAAGATTCTAGGCTTAAAGTTGGCTGCTGTGATTTGTCTACACATTTTTATACTTAATGATGATAAGAGCTTGGGTATGTCTCTTTTCTGAGTTTTAATTTCTTCTGTAAAGTTGAGATGTAATCAGTGTCTCAGGGTTGTTATGAAGATCAAATGAGCAAAGAGGTGTGAAAAGAAAGTGTCCCATCCACTATGATACACAGTGGCACCCATTCCTTTGTAAGTTGCATTGGCGGTCTTCCTCTTCTCCTCTCTGTGTATCTATACCCTTTCCTTTATTCTTTCTTTCTTTCTTTCTTTCTTTTTTTTTTTTTTTTTTTTTTTTTTTTTTTGTTGTTGTTTTGTTTTGGGTCTCACCATAGCCCAGGCTGACCTGGAATTCACTATATAGTCTCAGGATGGCCTCAAACTCATGGCGATCCTCCTACCTCTGTCTCCCGAGTGCTGGGATTAAAAGCGTGCATCATCACACTCGGCTCTCTTTGCCCTTTTCCATATGACTTTGAAGTTCTTCCCCCTAAGTATATTTCCACATTTGGTCATGTGACTGGAATTTGGCCCACGAAAGGGATAGAAACCATGGAGTACCAGCTCAAGCTAAGTCTCAGCAGATACTTCTACTTGCTTCCTGTGCCTCTGTCATGACTACAAGAAAAACATGCTGCAGCCAACTTGCTGCCCCAAGGAGGAAGAAAGAGACATGGTTCAGACTCTGGTCAAACCTGCAGCGTGGTGCTGCCCAGGTGATCCCAGCCTGGATCAGATGGCCTTCAGGTGACCCGCAGATGCCTGATCTAAATGAATGTTTACTGTGGTGCATGACAGAGGCTGTTTGTTCCTCACACTAGCTGATGGAGGCCTCTCTCTCTGAAGGTTTGGATAAGTGTCTCCCAATGCCTCATCTATGAAAGACTTGGTCCCCCCTATTGGGAAGTAGTGAACTTTCAGGAGGTTAGGCTTAGGCCACTGGGGCTTTGTTCTGAAGGAGACTGTGGGATCCCAGCCTGTTCTCTTGCTCTTTGCTTCCTGGCCAGTGATCTAAGTAACATAGCTCTGCCACACACTCAGGCTAGAATGTGCTGTCCTTGTAGGAGGCCCAAAGTGTCATACCATTGGATCCTGGACTGGAACCTTCAGAACCATGAGTCTGAAGAAACTTGTTCTCTTTATTTACTTTTTTTTGAGATGTTGGGGATATACACACACACATATATGTATATGTATATGTATACATATGTATATATGTATATATGCATGTGAATGTGTGTGGCATTTATATGCTTGTCGGCATATGTGTGTGTGTGCACATATATGTGTGTGGTGGTCAGAGACCAATGCTTCCTTGATTGCTTTATTTTTATGAGACAGGGGTGTCTCATTGAACCAGAAACTCACCAATTCAGCTAGACAAGCTAGCTAGCAAGTTCCAGGAATCTTTCTGTCTCTGCCTCTCCAGTGCTGGGATCATAGGCATGCACCATCATTCCTGGCAGTGTACATGGGTACTGGGGACTTGAACTCTGGTCCTCATGCTTGCATGGCAAGCACTTTGCCTGCTGAGCCAAATTAGCTCCAGGTTTTTGTTGTAGTGGTGGAAAGCATAGTAATTGCACTGGTGAAAAAGCAGTGGCATATTCTCTCCCCTCCTCTCTCTCACATTGCTATTTATTGTGAAGCAAGGAGCAACAGAGTGTCCTAAGAGAAGAAGTGAGTGCACCTTGTCACAGTTTGGCCTTCCCTCCTTGTCTGAGAGGAGCTTCGGGCTTCTGGATGCTCCACACATTGCAATATCCCAGTGCTCATGTGAGAGTCTCTCACATAGATGTGACTCTGAGGCAGGCTGCAAGCTCAACACCAACCATCAGCTACTTTGGCTCCAGTTCACCAGGCTTGCAAACCCTAGCATCTCTCCACCCAACCAGACCTGCAGCCCCCATCTGGGGTCCTCATTGCCTAGTCCCCATTCTACACCTCTTCTCTACCGTCTCACTTTGGCCCTGGACTTTTTACTCTCTATAGGAGGAGTGGAGAGTGTATGGGAAACGGCAGCTGCCTAATTAGCTGTGGAGTGCACAGCCCTTGCTTTAGCCCAGGAGCAGGGCAGGTCTGTGGTGGCGACCCAAGGGCAGAGGGGATCTAAAAGAGCCCAGGAAAATATTCAAAACCATGCATTAAATAGGCAAAGGCTCAGCTTTCCTTTGCTCTGAAGTTCAGGCAGAAAATGTGGGAATTGATATGCTAACTGGATGCAAAGAAAAATTCTAGCAGATCCCTGGGTCTGAGGGCTCTCCCCACAGATGGAGAAAAGGAAGGGGATTCGTGCTCTAAAGCTATTTTAGTTGGTCTTTCTCAGAGGGAGAGGCTGCTTGACCTTGTCTTTGCTGGTTGAGAGAAAGAAAGCAGGTCCACAGTGGTGTCTAAGTTGTCTAAGCTGACATGGAGATGTGGAGGCAGAGCAGGTCTGGAACCCAGGCGTGCTGGATCCTGCTTGGTCTCTTCCTTTGCAGAACAGGTTGTCAGGGCCGACTGGGCCCAAGACCAGGGTGGGGATTACCATCTCACATGGACTTAGTTGTTGTCACCTCTCTTCTTGCTGGAAATTGGCTCTTCTTCTAGTATATAGTTTTTCTCATGGCATGGCCCTACTGTGTATCCAAAAGGCTGCATGGTTGCTCACGGGGCTGTGGCCCTGTTGCTCCACCAGCTGATGTTCTGAATGTGGTTGCTGCTCTGCCTTGATGGGCCTGGGTTGCTCAGCCTCTGATGCTGCTGATAAAATGCACAGGCTGGCTGTCCTGTACTCTGGGGCCCATCTGGCACAGTCAGGCATCCCCTTCTCCAGCCCTTTCATGCTGCAGAGGTTGGGGCCAAAGATCTCCTCATGCATCTGTGCAGGGAGAGGATTTTCCCTACCCCTGTCTCCGCCCCCATCCTTAGCTCGCTCGCTTTCTTTCTTTCTCTCTCTCTCTCTCTCTCTTTCTTTTTTCTTTCTTTCTTTCTTTCTTTCTTTCTTTCTTTCTTTCTTTCTTTCTTTTTTCTTTTTTTGAGGTAGCCCAGGCTGACCTGGAATTCACTATGTAGTCTCAGACTGGCCTTGAACTCATGGTGATCCTCCTACCTCTGCCTCCCAAGTGCTGGAATTAAAGGTGTATGCCACTACCCCTGGCTCATTTGGCTCTTTTTTTTCCCCTTTGAATTAGCATGTGTCTTGGAAAGATAATCACAAAATGTTCTGTGATTGGTGTACTTTTAAGATTGGGTTTTTCAGGTTTTTTTTTCATGGCCTCTTTATTATACTCGTTAATGAATACAGGAGAGAGAGAGAGAGAGAGGGAGAGAGAGAGGAAGACAGTGACCAATCTAAAGTCACAGTATTCGTTATTGTTGGGTTGGGGTATTGTGGCCTGAATGGATTTTCTCAAGATCATTTGTGAGAACTCTAATTACCGATGGGATGGTGTAGCAGACAGCTTCAGGTTTGCTGAGATGAACTTCCAGACCAGGCAAAGTTATGGAGGAAGGGATATTTATTGAAGCTTACAGATCCAGGGGAAGTTCCATAATGGCAGAAGAAGTTGGCCTGCTCTTACAAGATCAGGCACACAGAGAGAAGCCAAAAGCCACACAGCACAGCACACCTCAAGAACTCCAGCTAGGCACACTTTGCATATCTTTAGATTGAAATCTCAAACCCACCACCACACTTTAAGATCCACCCAGTGACACTGCCTCCAGCCAGGTGGCTGCAGATGCAAACTACAAGCTAATAAAACACTGAATATATTGGGGGCCATCTATTCAAACTACCACAGATGGTATTAGGAGGATGGTATTAGCCTTTTGGGAGTGGTTAGGGTTAGATGAGCATGGTAGCTGGGTGTGGTGGTGCATGCCTTTTAATCCCAGCAGGCAGAGGTAGGAGGATCACCATGAGTTTGAGTCCAGCCTGGGACCACAGAGTGAGATCCAGGTCAGCCTGGGCTAGAGTGAGACACTCCCTTGAAAAAACTAATAATGAATAACTGAAGACTAAAACTAAAAAAAGAAAGGAAGGAAGGAAGGAAGGAAGGAAGGAAGGAAGGAAGGAAGGAAGGAAGGAAGGAAGGGACAGATGGGCATGGTAACCACGTTATGGAATTAGTGGCCTTAGAGGAAAACACATGCCTATTGTTCATACCACCCAGCCGATGGCACATTGAGCTCTGGCCTGCCGTGAGAAGTGAGGCTTGTGCTCTCAGCCCCACCCTCCTTCTCTCTCACAGCGTCTGTGACGAGTCCAGCATTACCTCCACGGTGGTTCAGGTGTTGTTAAATTCTCTCTTGAGGGTCCAGGCCACAGGACAACTGTGTCTATGATGGCTTCAGGCTTCGTTTCACTCATACTTGGGGCCGGGGCAGGTTACAGAAGGGTGAACGTCATTCTGTCCTCCTGCTGTGGAGGATGGGAAGGGCTTGGCTGAGATTCCACGGCCTTCGTGACACCGAGTTGGGAAAGTGTTTTCTTTCCTCTCAGAACACTAGAAGCAAGAGAGCAGGAGCAGATAGCTTCCTGTCCAGCGGTCGAGGTAATTAATATTCCATTAACAAGGCCATTACAACTTCTGAATAGAAACATACCTCATCTTCAGGTGTGAAGCCTACTTCTAAGTGAGGGGTAACCGCTGAATAAGCACACCCACTGATTTATGTCCATAAAACTTAATTTATTAGCCATGTCTTAATTGTGATGGGGCATACAGTCCCCGAGCCATTAGCAAAATCCCTTAAAAGCCGCTGACGAGAATAATATGCCCAGTAAATGGGGTGAGTAGCACTTTTTTAGCTTCTGAAGCTATAGACTTGCTAACAGGGCCGGGGCTGGTCTTTTAACAGACTGCCAAATGGGCTGAAGGTGCTCCAGTGGAGTTCATGGATGGTGCCCTCGTGTATGTGTGCTGGGTCTTGGGGTGGCGTCTGCATGCATGGAGATGTTGGGAGAGGGAGGGGAATGGGAGAAGGGTCCTCCAAGGCTCTGTGGGACACAGGCGGAGTGGGATATGGCTATGTGGAACTTTCAGTTGTTCAATATACTGCTAAAGAATAACCCGGTTCATCTTCTGCTCTTTCTCCCATTTCCTTTCCTCTCTTTCCTCCTGCCTTCCCTCTTTCTTACCCTATCAGCGTTTGAATGTGAAATGTCCCTCACAGGCTCATGTGGTGCTATTTTGGAAGGTTGAGGGGCCTCGGGAAGGTAGGGCCTACTTGGTGGGAGTGGATCACTGAGGGTAGGCCTTTAGTTCATAGAGCCTGACCCTCTCTGTTCCATCTCTGCTTTCTGGTTCAGGGCGATGGAAGGAGTCCCCGTTGCACACTCCCCAAGCAATTGAGCCCCCTGCCTTTCCCAGCACGGTGGACTTAGACCACCTGAGACCATGAGCCAAAATAATCCTTTCTTCCCTTAAGCTGCTTCTTGTCAGGTATTTATCATCATCATGATCATCATTTAAGTTGAAACTTTGTCAGGTATTTGGTTACAGTTTTAAGCGACTAATACACACCCTTTCTTTCCCCCTTCTTTGATTTTTCCTCTTAACACTGTCAAGAACTCCCCTCTGCATGAAGCATGCGCACTTCATCTGTGTGTCTTTGTGAACCCCAAGAAATGGACCCTCCACCTCTTCTCAGATGGAGTCAAACATGTTGCTCATTGAATGCCTACACTCTGAAGAGTCTGCTGGAGCCAACCTCCCACAGGCTTGAAGGGAACTTTGCTTTGCACACTGCCACATCCATCTAGATGGACTTAAGCTGCAAACTAGAATCTTCTCTCTCTTCTGGTAACTCTAGTAGCCCAAGAATTGTATCCCTTCTTTACATTGCAAATTCCTACACAGGAAAGGAATTCCTGTAGCTGCTGCTAAGGGCTGACACCCGAAGGCATCCCTGTTTCCTTCATGGACACCATGGTGTGAGAGAATGGTTTGAATACATAGCGCTGTGGTGAGCTTTGCTCCTGAAACCACTTGCTGCTCTCAGACGCCCACTCTCCTTTTCCAGCCTCTGGCCAGAGTAGGTGTCCCTGGTGCTAATTGCTTTGGTTCTCCTGTGACAGTGGAATGTCCCACAGTGTAGATCACTGCTTCTACCCAAGACACTGTTCCAGTCAGGGAAACGGTTTTCTTAAAGTAGTTTGAATTGGAGTTCTGTTACCAAAATAGTTTAAATAATTTTCTTCCCTCTTTTTCTCTCTTGCTTTCTTTCTCTTTGTTGGGAAAGGGTGCTGGGGATTGAACCCAGAGCATTGTGCATCCTAGGTAAATGGTTTACTACTGAACCATATCCTCAGATTCTTTCTCCAGGGTTTTAAAAAAATTATATAAAGGGCTGGAGACGTGGCTTAGTGGTTAAGACTCTTGCCTACAAAGCCAAAGAACGCAGATTTGATTCCACAGAACACACGTAAGCCAGATACACAAAGTGGCGCATGAGTCTGGAGTTCATTTGCAGTAGCTAGTGGCCCTAGCGCACCATTTTTCTCTCTCTCTTGCTCTCTCTCTATCTGACTCTTTCTCTTTGTTTATCTCTCTCAAATAAATAAATAAAAGGGCTGGAGAGATGGCTTAGCGGTTAAGGCGCCTGCATGCTAAGCCTAATAACCCGGTTCCAATCTCCAGGTCCCACGTTTAGCCAGATGCAAAGTGACGCAAGGGTGCAATGCTGCACTTGCCCACAAGGGGGTGCACGCATCTGGATTTCGTTCACAGCAGCTGAGACACTGCTGGCATGCCCATTCTCTATCTGTCTCCCTCTCCCTTTCTCTCTGTCTGTCTCTCTCTGTGTCTCTCTCCAAAAATAAAAATAAAAATAAATAAATAAAAAAAATTTAAAAAAACTAAATCACACACACACATACACATATATGTATATACATATATTTGAAAGAGAGAGAGAGCACAAGCAAGAGAAAGAGTGCAGGCATGGCAGAGCCCCTTGACTCTGCAAATGAACTCTAGATGCATATACCACATTGTACATCGGGCTTTACATGGGTACTGGAGAATTGAACCTGGGCTGTCAGGCTTTACAAGCAAGCACCTTTAACCACTGAGCCATCTCTCTAGCCTCAGGGATCTTTTATGTAGTCCAGTCTGGTCTTCAATTCACTGTTTATCCCAGGCTGACCTGAAACTCAAGATCCTTCTGCCTCTGCCTCCTGAATGCTGGGGTTACAGCATATACCAACCAGGGGAAGCTATCAAAAGAATCTTGATTAATGTGACTCTGCCATGCATTGTTCAATGCTTTTCCTACTAAACAATGTAGAGGAAAGATACCAAGAAAAGAACCAGTAACGTAAAGAAAAGATACTGGCTGTGAGTTACTATCAAATACTGGTTGTCATGTGTTTTTCAATTCAACTTCTTTGCATCACAGTTTACATGTAGTGAAACACAGTTACATGTAGTCTAAATAATACAGGTTGGTGACTTTAAGATTTTATTTTTATTTGTTTATTTATTAGAGACAGAGAGAGAGAGAGAGAGAGAGAAAGAGTGAGAATGGGTGTGCCAGGGCCTCTAGCCACTGCAGATAAACTCCAGAAACATGTACCACCATGTGCATCTAGCTTACGTGGGACCTGGAGAATTGAACCAGGGTCCTTAGGTTTTGCAGGCATGCGCCATAACCGCTAAGCCATCTCTCCAGCCCAGGTTGGTGACTTTAGATTATACCTGTCCAATGACTGCCTCAAGGAACAGAACATTTCCATCCCCACACACGGTGTTCCTGTGCCAAACTGTGCCATGCACCTCTTTGGAATTCCATTACTATGGATTATTTTGCCTGTCCTAGACGATTGTGCTGCCATCTGTATGGAATCAGGTAGCACGTATCCTTTCTCATGTGGCTGCTTTTACTCAGTATAATTATTCGAGATTTGTTCATGGTGCTGGATGTTCAAACAGTTCATTTTGTAAAAAAGTACATTTTATTTATTTATTATTTGGGAGAGAGAGATAGATAGATAGATAGATAGAGAGAGAGAGAGAGAGAGAGAGAATGGGTGCTCCAGGGCCAACAGGCACTGCAAACGAACTCCAGACACATGTGCCTCCTTGTGCATCTGGCTTACATGGGTCCTGGGGAATCAAACCGGGGTCCTTTGGCTTTGCAGGCAAATGTCTTAACTGCTAAGCCATCTTCTCCAGCCCTGAACAGTTCATTTTTATCACAGAATGTTGCAGTTGTCCCTCTCCCATACTCATGTGTCCTATATCTGTGGGTTCAACCAACTGCAGATCGAGAATATTTTGAAAGTGCTTATACAGTTTTCTTCATGTCATTCCCTAAACAACACAGTACAACAACGATTTACACAGCATTTGCTTTGTACTAGGCATTCACAGTAATCTAGAGATGATTTGAGGTATGAGGATGTGTGTAGGTTATATGTAAATTCTGTGACATTTTATTTTACTTCTCAGCCTTTCAGTTAAGATCAAGTGTATGGCATTTTATTTAAAGGACTTTTAAGCATCCATGATTTTGGTATCTATAGTGGGGGTATCCTGGACTCAAGCTCCCATCCTGTCTACTTGGTAAGGGGAGATGACTGCATTTCATTGCCAAGACATAATAGAATTTACTCACCTACCCACCTGTTGATGGACATTGGATTGTTTCCAGTTGAGGTCATTGTGAATACAGATGCTATGAACATGTGTGCACATGTCTCTGTGTGTGTCTCCAAAGTGAATTATACAGAGAGAAAAAAGTTTAATCTTGAAATTCTTAAAATATGTCCCCATAAAGCCCCAATTGGTCACTCTTAAGGACCCCGAGCCTCACAGCTCACCTGTTATCTGTAGCAGAGGAGGAGAGGAAACAGCGTCAAGTATGGAGGCAGAAGATAAGGAAGGTCAGAGGTGAGGGTGACTTCTGGGACTGTGGGCGAGCGGGAAGGGAAATGAAGACTTCACGGAATGTTTCCCCAACGCAGGGAGGCGTGCATCAGGGTGAAGCCTGGTTCCGGTGGCCAGGCCAAACTCCCTGGAGATAAAGGATGGCAGTGAAGCACCAAGGGCTGAAACTGTGGGAGCTGCTCTGTTCTTTAGGGAAAATGTTCAGGTGGGGAATTGCTGGGTTGTATAAACTCCACTGTGTAAGAAACCTCCAAACTACTTTCCAAAGTGGCTGTACTGTATTGTTTTTTCTCTCTGTCTTTGCTTTTTGAGGCATGGTCTCACGTATTTCAGGCTGGCTGTGGCAGTCAGCTTTGTGTTGCTGGGACAAAGCAGAAACAGCTTATGGGAGGAAAGGGTTTATTTGAGGCTTACAAATTCCAGGGGAACACCGTCAGTGGTAGAAGAAGCTGGCTCATTTCTATAGATCCAAGCAGAGAGATACCACCAAACAGCCAGAAAACACCAAAAGGCATGAGCAACCAGAGCCCCAAACTGCTTTCCATACACCTTGGGGCTGGATTCAAGATCGGCTGCCAGTGACACAGCCTCTAGTAACAGATATCCATCTGCTAGGGGCTCAAGTTGAAAGCTCAGTTTTAATGAAACACCTGAGTCTATGGGGACATATATTCAACCTATCACATTCAAACTACCACACTGGCCTTCAACTCCCTATGCAGCCGAAGATGACTTTGAACATCTGGTTATCATGACTCCATCTCCTGAGTGCTGGGATTACACATGTGCCACACGATACCTGATTTTATGTGAGTCTAAGATCAAACCCAGGGACATGCTAGGCAGTCTGTCTACCCACTGTACCCTCAGCCTGTGGTACCATTTCATTTTCTCATCAGCAGGGTACAAGAACTCTATTTCTTTCACATCCTCATCATCCCTCATTTTGGAACTGTCTTTGTAAATTTAAACCATTCCACTGGGTATGAAGTGGTATCATACTGTGATTTTAATTTGCCTGGGTGACCAACACTGTCTGTTGACAATCTTTTGGTGAATGTTTATTAACTTTTTTTTTTGAGTCAAACCCAAACAGACTGGCCTTTATTATGAGAGAGAGAAAGAGAGAGAGAGAGAGAGAGGGAGAGAGAATTGGTGCATTAGGGCACCCAGTCACTGCAATCAAACGCCAAATGCGTGTGCTCCCTTGCGCACTTGCATCACTGTGCGTCTGACTTACTTGGGACCTGGAGAGTCAAACATGAGTTCTTAGGCTTCACAGGCGAGCTCCTTAACCACTAAGCCATCTCTCCAGCCCTTATTAACCTTTGTAATATCTTCTTTTGTGAAGTGTCTATTCAATTTTTTTTTTTTTTTGGTTTTGCGAGGTAGGGTCTTACTCTGGTCCAGGCTGACCTGGAATTAACTATGTATTCTCAGGGTGGCCTCGAACTCTCTGTGATCCTCCTACCTCTGCCTCCTGAGTGCTGGGATTAAAGGCATGCGCCACCACGCCCGGCTTCTATTCAAATTTTGCCTACTTAAAACTTGAGTGATTTTTTTTTGGTCTGGTTATCATTGAGGTGTGTGTGTGTGTTTTCTGGATATAAGTTCCTTTACATACATATAAATGATGTAAATAGTTTCTCCCAGGTGGTGGTTTGTTATTTCAGTTTCTTGATTGTATCTTTGAGAGAGTGAGTGAGAGAATGAGAGAATGGGTGCATCAGGGCCTCTAGCCACTGCAAATGAACTCCAGATATGTGCGTCACTTTGTGCATCTGGCTTTACATGGTGTGGTGGTTTGATTCAGGTGTCCCCCATAAACTTAAGTGTTCTGAATGCTAGTCTCTCCAGCTGATGGCAATTTAGAAATTAAAGCCTCCTGGAGGCGGTGTATTGTTGGGGGCGGGGTTATGGGTATTATAGCCAGCTTCCCCTTGCCAGTGTTTGGCACACTCTCCGGTTGCTGTTGTCCACCTTATGTTGACCAGAGGGTGATGTCCACCCTCTGCTCATGCCATCATTTTTCCTGCCATCATGGAGCTTCCCCCTTGAGCTTGTAAGCCAAAATAAACCTCTTTTTCTCACAAGCTGCTTTTAGTCAGGTGATTTCTGCCAGCAATGCGAACCTGACTACAACACATGGATACTGGGGAACTGAATCTGGGTTGTTAGGCTTTGCAGGCAAGTGTCTTAACCACTGAACAATCTCTCCAGCTCCAAGAGATGTGTTTTATCTTGATGAAATCTAATTTACAATTTTTTGTAACATTTCTTTTTAAAAATTATTTATTAGCAACAGACAGACATAGAGAGAAAGAGGGGGGGAAGAGAGAGAGAGAGAGAGAGGGAGAGAATGGGCACACCAGGGCCTCCAGCCACTGCAAATGAACTCCAGATGCATGCACCACCTTGTGCATCTGGCTTATGTGGGTAGTTGAGCCTCAAACTGGGGTCCTTAGGCTTCACAGGCAAGCACTTAACTGCTAAGCCATCTCTCCAGCCCATAATTTACCATTTTTAAAAAGTATTTATTTGCAAGTAAAGAGAGAGAGAGAAAAGAGAGACAGAGAGAATGGCATTCCAGGACCTCTAGCTGTAGTACAAACTCCAGATGCATGAGGCACTTCATGCATCTGACTTTATGTGGGTACTGGGGAATTGAATCTGGGTCATTAGGCTTTGCAGGCAAGTACCTTAATCTTGGAGCTATCTCTCCAGCCCTTGGTTTATCATGTTTAAATTAATTTTTAAAGCTGGCACACAAAATAATGGGTTTCATCATGACATTTTCATACATACATGCCATTACATTTTGTTCTAATTTGTCCTCTTTTCCCATTGCCCACGCCAACTGCATGTTTTCTATTCCACTCTGCCTGGTTCTCTTCATTTCTCTCAAGTCTCTCTCTCTGCTTTCCTGTCAAATGTGTCCCATTACCGTCTCTTTTACCACCATCCTCCTTAAGATTTCTTCCTCTTTTCTCTCATTTTTTTCTTTTATCACTAGTGATTTTTCCTTTCTGTCAAAGAAACCATTGTCTAGCCCAACACTACAAAGAATTTACTTCTGTTAGGAATTTTATGGTATATATAGGTTTATGTCTATGATTCATTTTAAATTAATTTTGTGCATGGTATGATATAAGGATTAGTTTTTCTTTTTTAAAATAAATATATTTTTTCGAGGTAGGGTCTCACTTTGGCCCAGACTGACCTGGAATTAACTATGTAGTCTCAGGGTGGCCTTGAACGCATGGCAATCCTCCTACCTCTGCCTCCCGAGTGCTGGGATTAAAGGCATGTAAAAAATATTTTATTTTTATTTATTTATTTGAAAGCGAGAAAGAGGCAGATAGAGAGAAAGAATGGGCACACCAGGGCCCATCCAGACATTATTATTATTATTCTTTTTTGAGGCAAGCTCAACAGACTGGCCCTTTTTTATGTGAAAGAGTAAGAGAGAGAGAGAGAGAGAATTGGTGTGCCAGGGCCTCCAGCCACTGCAACTGAACTCCAAACACATGCACCACCTTGTGTGCATGTGTGACCTTGTGCTTGCATCACTTTGTGTATCTGGCTTACATGGGATCAGAAGAGTCAAACCTGGCTCCTTAGGCTTTGCAGGCAAGTGCCTAACTGCTAAGCCATCTGTCCAAACCAAAGTTATTAAAAAAACTTTTATTTGTTTATTTATTTTTATTTATTTGAGAGTGACAAAGAGAGCAGCCCATAATTTACCATTTTTAAAAGTATTTATTTGCAAGTAAAGAGAGAGAAAAGAGAGACAGAGAGAATGGCATTCCAGGACCTCTAGCTGTAGTACAAACTCCAGATGCATGAGGCACTTCATGCATCTGACTTTATGTGGGTACTGGGGAATTGAATCTGGGTCATTAGGCTTTGCAGGCAAGTACCTTAATCTTGGAGCTATCTCTCCAGCCCTTGGTTTATCATGTTTAAATTAATTTTTAAAGCTGGCACACAAATAATGGGTTTCATCATGACATTTTCATACATACATGCCATTACATTTTGTTCTAATTTGTCCTCTTTTCCCATTGCCCACGCCAACTGCATGTTTTCTATTCCACTCTGCCTGGTTCTCTTCATTTCTCTCAAGTCTCTCTCTCTGCTTTCCTGTCAAATGTGTCCCATTACCGTCTCTTTTACCACCATCCTCCTTAAGATTTCTTCCTCTTTTCTCTCATTTTTTTCTTTTATCACTAGTGATTTTTCCTTTCTGTCAAAGAAACCATTGTCTAGCCCAACACTACAAAGAATTTACTTCTGTTAGGAATTTTATGGTATATATAGGTTTATGTCTATGATTCATTTTAAATTAATTTTGTGCATGGTATGATATAAGGATTAGTTTTTCTTTTTTAAAATAAATATATTTTTTCGAGGTAGGGTCTCACTTTGGCCCAGACTGACCTGGAATTAACTATGTAGTCTCAGGGTGGCCTTGAACGCATGGCAATCCTCCTACCTCTGCCTCCCGAGTGCTGGGATTAAAGGCATGTAAAAAATATTTTATTTTTATTTATTTATTTGAAAGCGAGAAAGAGGCAGATAGAGAGAAAGAATGGGCACACCAGGGCCCATCCAGACATTATTATTATTATTCTTTTTGAGGCAAGCTCAACAGACTGGCCCTTTTTTTATGTGAAAGAGTAAGAGAGAGAGAGAGAGAGAGAATTGGTGTGCCAGGGCCTCCAGCCACTGCAACCGAACTCCAAACACATGCACCACCTTGTGTGCATGTGTGACCTTGTGCACTTGCATCACTTTGTGTATCTGGCTTACATGGGATCAGAAGAGTCAAACCTGGCTCCTTAGGCTTTGCAGGCAAGTGCCTAACTGCTAAGCCATCTGTCCAAACCAAAGTTATTAAAAAAACTTTTATTTGTTTATTTATTTTTATTTATTTGAGAGTGACAAAGAGAGAAAGAGGCAGAGAGAAAGAGAGAATGGGGGCACCAGGGCTTCCAGCCACTGCAAACAAACTCCAGATGCATGCACCACCTCGTGTATCTGGCTTATATGGGTCCTGGGGAATTAAGCCCTGACCTGGGGTCCTTAGCCTTCACAGGCAAGTGCTTGACCACTAAGCCATCTCTCCAGCCCCCAAAGTTATTTTTTAAAATGTTTATTTATTTATTTATTTGAGGAGGGGGGAGAACGAATGGGCATGCCAGGACCTTCATCCACTGAAAAACAAATTCCTGATTCATGAGCCCTGCTTTGTGCTTTTGGCTTTGTGTAGGTACTGGGGAATTGAACCTGCGTCCTTTGGCTTTCCAGGCAACTGCCTTAACCACTAAGCATCTCTCCAGCCCAAATTATGTTTTTGAAAAAAATATTTTATTTATTTATTTGCAAGGAGAGAGAGAGAGAGAGTGAGAGAGAGTGGGTGCACCAGGGCCTCTAGCCACTGTAAAGGAACTCCAAATGCATACACCACTTTGTGCATTTGGCTTCACCTGGGTACTGGGGAATTGAACCGGTGTTGTTAGACATTGCAGGCAAGCACCTTAACCATTTAGCAATCTCCCCAGCCCTCTCTAGGTTTCTTTGAGGTATTCTAGAACCTTCACATTCCCTTTAGTTTTAGAGCCAGTTAATTAATTTAATGAAAATATTCTCCAAGGTGTTGATTGGAATTGTATTGAACTTATAGAACAATTTTGAGGAGACTGGGCAATATTGAGCCTTCTAGTGTATGAATATGGTATAGTCTCCATTTATGTAGATCATGTTTAATTTCTCCCTGTCATAGCTCTAGTTTGTAATGTTAAGATCTTGTAATCTTAAGTGTAGTCCAAACATTTTGCTTTAAAATATATTATTTTAAATTATATTATTTAAAACTCTTCATTTTCCTATTATTTGTTAGAGTCTAGAAGTACAAGTAACTTTTGAATATCAAGTTTTAATTCTGTGATTTGGTAATCTTTTAAAAAAATTTTAGTTTATTTATTTGCAAGCAAAGAGAGATAGAGAGGAGACAGACAAAGAGAGAATGGGCACGCTGAAGCCTCTAGCCACTGCAAACAAACTCCAGACACATGTGCCCCTTGTGCATCTGGCTTTCGTGGGTCCTGGGGAATTGAACCTGGGTCCTTTTGGCTTTGCAGGCAAATGCCTTAACCACTATGCTCTCTCTCCAGTCCCTGATTTGGTAATCTTAAAATTATGTTTCCTTAAGTGTTACTTTTGGTTATCTGCTTAAAATTTTCTGCAATTATGTCATTTACAAAAAAACCCAAAACTAAAAAACTTGCCATATAACACCTCTATTTAATCTTTATATCGTCTATGTCTATTTTTTCTTATTGTGATGACCAGGACTCCAATATGATGTTGTACAGAAATGATGAGAGACATCTTTGATTTGTTCTGATCTTAGAAGTTCTCTAAGTGTGATTTTTTTTTGCTTGTTTGTTTTCACAAATAACCCTTTAACCCTTTATCAGGTTGAGGAATCTTCTTAGTTTGCTAAGAATTTTCTTTTTGGCCATAAATTTTTGCAGTGACTCTTTGTTTGTATTGATCTAGGTATTTTTCTGTGTGAAAATGAGTAAGTAAAACACCAAGAGGAAAAAATATATTAAAAAAATTATTATTATTATTTTTTTGATATTTCAAGGTAGGGTTTCATTCTAGCCCAGGCTAGAATTCACTATGTAGTCTCAAGGTGGCCTTGAACTCACGGTTATCCTCCTATCTCTATCTCCCAAGTGCTGGGATTAAAGGCATGCACCACCATGCCCAGCTCAAGAGAAATTTTGAAAGGAAGATTTAAAATGTAAAAAATTAAAATTTCAGGATTTTTGGGAAAAGAACATGGGTAAAGATGTTCATATCCTATAGTAGTATGGATACTGTCTCGAAGTATAACTTCCCAAAGTAGAAACCATAAAGAAAAGACATTGTTAAACCTATACACAAGTAAAAAGGCTAATGTTCTAGCTGACTAAAATGTGTGCCACATATATGATACGCAAAACACGTTTTTAATATATGAAGAGACTTTATGTACATCAGTTGGAACAGTGAGAACAAACTTTTAAATAAATTGTCAAAAAGCATGAAAAAGTGATTTGTGAAAGAAATGCAGTATCCAACAAAAGTATGAAAAGATAATCTCAATAGTACAATTGTAAATATCAACAATGACAAATATTGTCTGGCAGATTGGCAAAGCTTAACAAAACTGGTGTTATTTGCTGTCAAGGAGAATGTAGGAATATTTTCACTTTAATTGGTAAAACATCATTGCAGGATATTTACTAATAGTGCTCAAAAGCTTTCAAAATGTACACTCCACAATTCTACTTCCAGAAACAAGTAAAAAGGATTTATGTAAAAGAATGTTCACTGGAAGGCATTCATGTTATCAAATTTCTAATACAACCTGTATGTTTCATCAGTAGGAACCTAAGTAAGTAAATTGGGCTGGAGTCATTTAGTGGGATACTATGGAACTATTTAAATGGAGAATGTAGACCCATAGCTATTCAAAGGAAAATATGTTCCTTGTTAAATTAAAGATGCTGTATGTATGGCTAGGTCCCACTTTTGTATAAAAAGAGGGAATGCGCATACATTTGGGTAGTGCAATGATTGACACCTAGTAGACAGCAAATATTGACTGACTGAATTTTTTAAAAAGGTTAGACATATCTATATCAAAATGTTAATCATTATCTATGGTTGGAGTTTAGGTGACTTTTACCTTCTCCATGTTGGTATAGTTTGAAAAAGTTTTAATAACTGAATGCTACTTTTTTACAATCAGAAATAATAGTACTTATTTGTTTTCTTTTAAAATACATATTTATTTATTTATGAGAGAGGGAGGGAGAACAAGTGCACACCAGGGCCTCCTGCCACTGCAGACAAACACTAGACCTGTGTGCCACTTTGTGCATCTGGCTTTACGTGGGTTCTGGGGAACTGAACCTGGGCTGGCAGACTTGGAAAGCAAGCACCTTTAACCACTGAGAGCCATCTCCCCAGCCCCAACCTATTTGTTTTTGAAGATAATGAACAAGAATGGAGAGAAGTTGATAATAGACTGTGAAGTGGGACATGAAGGAAATGAAGTGTTAGGGATGCTGGCCTGTATTTTAGCTTGGGTGACTGCTTTTAGAGCTAGGAGGAGGGGGAAAGAGGGAAGTGGAGAACAAGAGTATATATATGTAATGCAGGCTTGTGTTGGCTGCTAAAATTTTCACCTGTTGTATTTGGGGTGCCCATGGGGAATTCGGTTGACCATGTGGTTCTGGAGCTCCAAGAGAGGACTGGCTGCAAACCAAACAAATAACATCAAGCCGGGCGCGGTGGCGCACTCCTTTAATCCCAGCACTTGGGAGGCAGAGGTAGGAGGATCACAGTGAGTTCGAGGCCACCCTGAGACTACATAGTGAATTTCAGGTCAGCCTGGGCTAGAGTGAGACCCTACCTTGAAAAAACAAAAACAAAAGACAAACAGATAACATCAGTAACTTGCAAGCGGAAGCATGGTGTCACTATGACAGCAATAAACCTGCTTCCCAGAGAGAGAGGGGCAGTGTGAGGAGAGGCCCACGGGGAGGGCTTGTTGAACCCCATCATCTTAAGGGGGGGGTGGGAAGAGTTTCCAGAAAAGGAGCCAGAGGAGGAACGGGGAGTTAGGGAAGAGGAAGATGGTGTCCGAATGGTGTCCTGAAACAATGGGGACTTGACTCAGCCAAGAAGTCGTGCTGGGTAACAATGCGGATAGAATGGAAGAGCCAAAGGAAGGATATGACCTCTTACTATGCAGCTGCCCAGACAGAAATTGGCCTCGATATCCATGATCTTGCAGTGCCTAGCAATACCTTTGCAAGACCCTCAAAATAGAAGAGAAAGATGATGTCATCAAATTAGGAGAGAGACAAGGAAGGGGATATGATGACGGAGTTCTAAAGTGGAATGGGGAGGAGGAAATATCAGGTGGGGTTTTTTTGGTATGTAAGATTAAAAGTCAATAAAAAATTTAAAAAAAAAATGCCGGGTGAGGGCTGGAGAGATGGCTTAGTGGTTAAGGCACTTGCCTGCAAAGCCAAAGGACCAGGTTCGATTCTCTAGGACCCATGTAAGCCAGATGCATGAGGTAGCACATGTGTCTGGAGTTCGTTTGCAGTGGCCAGAGGCCCTGGTGTGCTCATTCTCTATCTGCCTCTTTCTCTCTCTCTCTCAAATAAATAAACAAATAAAATAAAATAGTTTTAAAAAATGCCAAGTAGTTTGTTGGTTCACATCCATGGCCTTGGGGGCATGGCCTCACTGGAATGGTGCAAATGAACTGAGGTGTGAATATGGCATGAATTGGTGGGGCAGTAATCTGTTTATTCTTATGAGATACTTGGGTGAGACTTGAAGAAAACAGGGTGTAGCTGGTGGGGGGATCTAAGATTAAGGAAAATATTTGTTTCCAGGAGTCACATTCATTGGCTGAATGGAAGAAGGCAGTTGAAGTCGGGGGCGGGGGGAGGCTGAAGACCCTGGAGAGGGGGAGAATGGTACCACACCAGGCAAGAAGGGACAATATCCACACAGGAAATGATTAGACCCTAACCAGTGAGCTGCACCCTTAACTGTCCCCTTCCTCTGTGACTGGGCAGAGAGGTGAGTGCGGTGCAGTGACCATTGGGAGGGAGGGGACCGTAATTAGAGGCGCTTCGTGCGTGACTCTGCTTCATCATCTTACTACCAGAGAGACCAGAGTTTTAAGGTTCCCGCTTGATGAAGTTGGCTTGATGCAAAGCAGTAATGAAAGTTGCCAATGGAGAATGTGGCAGGAATCAGCTGAGTGTCAAGTTCGCTCAGCCCCTGTGTGCAAATAGATAATTACGAGGCATCTCCAGCAATCTGAATGGATCACGAGTCTCTGCCACGTAAGCCGGCACATGTTTAAGAGTTCCAGAATACAGAGTTCCGAAATAATGATTCTAATAAACAGTGGTTATCTTAACTTGATTTTCAGGCCATAAAACACATCCTTTGATAAA